>CM068742.1:84191986-84438055 GCA_035084275.1 Hydrolagus colliei
TGCCACACTTATGTAGCTAGATGTTAAATGGAAGCTCTCGCTCCGTTTAAAACAAGTGAACAGAGAGACAGGCAAGTGCGAGAGGGAGAGAGGACAGCGACAGTACATCCATCCACACAACGCGTGGTTAAGGATTTATTGATGGCGAATGAACGGTGTGAAGTTCATCAGGACAAGGTCATCTAATTCACAAACGAGCAGCACCTTAAATGAACACAGCTAAAAACAAGAAGAAGAATAAACCCGCATCAAACAAGCGTGGATCACACGTGCTGTTACAAAAGGATTTCCACACTGTCATCTGCCAGCTCCCAAGTTGAAAATAAACAATGATACAGACTATTTCACGGGTCACAGAGAGTGAGAGCTCATGTCCCATGTCCCCTTGTAACCCCCCCCCCCCCCCCCTCCCCGAAATAGACTAAATTCATTCTGGTGTTAGTCTGGACAATTGGGTGGGGGGAGGGGGGGGAGGGAATGGGGCTATTGTTTTCCTCTCTCTAATCAATAACTGGGCAGGGTCGTTTGCAAAGAGTTGAACTGTTTGGAGGGGAGGCGACAGGGGAGAGGGAGGGATGGGGTCAAGCTATATTCTTAATCCTCTAGGAAAGTATAGAGGAACTGCCCTGTTCTGTCCTGTCGTTCCTTTGTGTTTCTGTGTGATTCAGTTGGAGGGGGTTGGGGGGGGGGGGGGGGGGGGGTGTGGAACGCGTACAGGTGGATTTAAAATTAACAAGAATAAATGGAGATATAATATGTATATACTGTATATCATATATATATATAGATTTACCAGTTTATGACCTTTAATGCGCGCTGGGAAACCCAAATAAAAAGATGTCCTGTACAGTCCCAGTGACTTGCTGCTGCTCTTTATTTATCTATTCGCCTTGTTACTGAAAAATAGCAAAACATGGGGAACGTAATAAAAAAAATCAAGGGAGTGGGAGGGTGGGGGAGGTCAGTCACAGAGTGAAACAAACACCATGCAGATGGCACGCTCTGCTTGTTACATGCAACATGGACTAACCCAGGGGGTAGAGGGTGATAGGTATTCTGAGTCTGGTGTGATGGGAAAGGATCAGACCCCACTGTAATGTAGAATATATACAAAGTTCCCATCTCTCCTGCATGTGGAAGGAATTAACCCGAGCAAATAAAATATCGCTTCCGAATTGCAATCATTAAAACAAAAAGAACCCAATATGTAAATATACAAAATATTATTTTCTCCCATGGCTATGTTTCGTAAAGCACCAGCAGCAACATCCTTCCACAAACCTGTTGAGTTGATATAATATAATATGTATCATATAGATAAATATATTTAACAAAAACACAGTGATTCCTGTGTTTAATCCTCAAATTTAACGTGACCCAAGAAGATAGTATTTCCCTCCCTCTCTCCCCACCCCACTCCTGGTGTGTTTGACCACCACATCTCTCTCCCTCTCTGTGTGTGTGTGTGTGTTTAACACGGTTTAACACTGGCCTGCTCCCCAACCGCTTCCCACAACACTTTGGAATAGGCCGTGATCAATGCGAGAGCTAAAAGTAATAAAACAACAGGGCGTGTGTGTGTGTGTGTATACAAGGCATAAAACAACTAGATACCCTGGGTTGAAATGACTCCCAATTTGGTAGAATTAGTCAGGACACAGAAACCTGTACCCACTTCCTTCAGTCGCCAGCAGCAAAACCCATACTACTCTGAAATAGCCGTCCATTGCTCCATCATGTGAATCCGCAATTTTATCCTAAACAAAATAGTGTGGATTTATGTGGGAAAGCCATACAGTGTGTCCAGGAGAGAGAAATAGAGACCAACGATTGGATTCTCCTCGCTTTGCTGTCTGACTATCTCTCTGGATTTGAAAATACTGCGCTCAAAGGGTTGTTTTGTAAAATGTACATTTATTTATCTGGTTATCTATCTATCTATCTATCTATCTATCTATCTATCTATCTATCTATCTATCTATCTATCTATCTATCTATCTATCTATCTATCTATCTATCTATCTATCTATCTATCTATCTATCTATCTATCTATCAAGGCGACGCATAAAGAGGTCTGTCCACCCAACAGGCAGGAAAAAAAAACAGGAAAAAAAAATCAGAATGGATCAAACAGCGAGAGAACCCCGACATACACCAAAAGTACACAGCAGTATTTTTACTGTCTGTTACTTCACTGTAAAATCCCTGTCACGTCTGCAGACTGCAGCCATCCCAACAAATGCGTTTTTATTTTCGGTTAGAATTTCGCCCGCAATTCCCCAGAGGAAAGTGTCTGAATGAACTTTTTAAAATATATATGGTTTCCATTGTTTTATTTCCTCGTCTGGTCTGTTTCTTTGCTTGTGTTTGTTTCGAAAGATCTGCAAACAAACTTCATCCATCACCAGCGTTTAAAGACTAAACGCGACGGCCCAACCAGCGAAGGAGAATTCATTCTTCCCCAAAGCTATTGCGGAGTCAGAGGAGTCCCTCTCACACTGTATCACTGGGGCTTTACTTTAAACAGAAGAGGTTGGGAGACGGCGAGCAAAATACAATCGTTAAGAATCACCCAAGTAACAAGAAGTCAGTCAGTCAGTCGCGGTTATTTTACTACAAACTCCTCACCCAATATAATTTATAATATATTAGAAAATATACAGCGTTGTGGCATTGCCCCCCCACCATCGAATTGGACATCAATTGGCTAACAAAACAAAAGGTAAATGGAATATGAACCTGCCATTTTATGCACACACACATACACACAAAAACAACGCAAAACAACGGCACCGCGTTTAAATCGCGCAAAACACACACACACACACAGGAAACAAAAAATAACGGTTTGTAGCAACACAACAACAACACGACACACGGCGACACACAAGCCCAGCCAGGCTGATTCACCCACCAAATCCTCAGTAAACCCAGGCTCTTTACAACACCTCAGTAATACACACACACACACACACACACTAACACACACACACACACCAACACACACACACACACACCAACACACACACACCAACACACACACACACCCCAACACACACACACACCCCAACACACACACCCCAACACACACACACACATTCCAACAGTCAGGGTACAAGTATGTGTGGATAGATCTCAACGATTTTTAGAGAGAGAGAGAGAATGGGGGAGAGAAAAAACCCTAAAAAATCGTGAAATAGATTTTATTATTATGCAGCTGATTAGACACGGGAAATGTGTATTGATCTTATCTAGGGATCAATGGTGGTGAGAGGGGGGCTGCGGATTTCTTTATTTTAAACTGAGTGAGTGAGTGAGTGACTGACTGAGTGAGTGAGTGACTGACTGAGTGCGATGGAAAAAAAGAATTGGCCAACACTTCGGGTGTGGAAAGTTAGAGCAAGGTCCATCCTGGTGGGTTTGAGGGTGTGTGTGTGTGTGTGTGGGGGGGGGGGGGGGGGGGGGGGGGGGGGTGGGGGGGGGGGGTCAAAGGAGCAGGAGAAAATAGCAGTCTTGATGGGTGTGTGTGAGTCCCCACTTTCTCTCTCTGTAACCCTAACTCTATTAATTCCCACCCTTTGGTGGACAAGGAACATTAAGATGTCTTCACACGGTGTATTGGGAAGGGCTTGCTGTTATATATTTCTGTGTGTGTGGTTTGACTTTCTAACTTATATATATATTTCTCTCTGGTGAAGTGTGTGTGGGGGGGGGGGGGGGGGGGCAGTAGAGAGGGTAGGTTTTAAAAAAATAAGAAGTTTCAAAAGTTGATCAACTTAGGAATCAATATTCAACCTAAAGCATGAGAATTAACTAACACATGGCCGACAAACCAATTTCTTGGCATTTCGAAATACTTTCTTTTTCTTTAACCTAAACTAACTAAGTAACTAACAAACTAAACACTAACTAATTAACTAAGTAACTAACCACCAACTAACTAACTCACTAACTGCCCATCCGATTTTTACACCACTGGAAAACTACTCAATTTCTAAGCCGTGCAAAATCACATCAGGAGCTGTCAAGCAGCTATAGTCTCTCTCTCTCTCGCTCTCTCTCTGTCTCTCTCTCTCTCTCTTGCCTGTTGAGATATATGTAATAATAATAATGCTTGCATTTATATGATATACACATATATATATATATCTATATAACCCATATACAATAGGAAAGCTGTGAAAACTACCTGATCTGGAACTCCTGTACGTGATGCTGTGTGTTTCCATTTCCATATTAGTTCTTGTGATTTGACTCCTTTTGTGAGTAGGAAGAGATGCAGCAAAAGTTTCTCTCTCTCTCTCTCTGTGTGTGTGTGTGTGTGTGTTGTGTGTCTCTGTGTCTCTGTGTGTGTGTGTCTCTCCTGTGTCTCTGTGTGTGTGTGTGTGTGTCTCTCTCTGTGTCTCTGTGTGTCTCTGAGGGTAATTTTTTTGGATGCAAAATGTGTTTCTTTTTTTTGGGGGGGGGCGTGTGTGGATGAGAGAGGGAGGGGGGTAGAGGTGGGTGGGGTGGGGGGGGGGGGCGGAGAGAGCGGGTGGGGAGGTTGGTGGAGGGAAGTTATAGCGGCTCTAGTTAATTTGACTCTTCCGCTACCCCGCCGTGTCTTTGGGGCTGTCCATTGAGCCGAGACTAAACGTTTTAGGTCCAGAAAAGCCGCTGAACACACCGTGAAATGATTAAGGAACTAAATAGAGCTCTGCCCTACATGTGAGATCAGGTCCTATTCGCCGGAGAGAGGGAGTTAAAACCATGGCAAAGGCTGTCTGTCTGTCTTGTTTGTCTGTGAGTGTGTGTGTGTCTTGTTTGTCTGTGAGTGTGTGTGTGTCTTGTCTGTCTGTCTGTGTCTGTGTCTGTCTGTCTGTCCCAAGGCATAGCCCAAAAGAAAGTAACACAAACTCACATTCTATCTGCAGGACAATTCACTCCTTCACCAGCAACTTTCAGATTGTAACTTCGCTTCCTCTCAACTCTGTTCTGTCTCTCTCTCTTTTTGTTGTCCTGGTGTCTGTCTGCCTTGTCTGTCTGTGTCTGTCTGTCCCTGTGTGTACAAGCTTTCTGTTTGCAAAGTCTGATGACCACCACCCCACACAAACACTTTCTACAGCCACCCCTTCCCCTTCCCTTCAGGGTGAGTGAGGATTGTCAGACACTGAAACACACCGTGATCAAAGCAATTTTCCCAGCAGTTCGAGCATCAACGTCTTGAATAATTAAAACTCTGTCTCCCCCTCCCCTCCCACTGTCACCCCCCCCCCCCCCACCCCATCCCCCACACTCCCACCTGTCCCCCCCCCCACCCCACCCCCCACCCCACCCCCCACACTCCCACTGTCCCCCCCCACCCCATCCCCCACACTCCCACTGTCCCCCCCCCACCCCACCCCCCACACTCCCACTGTCCCCCCCCACCCCACCCCCCACACTCCCACTGTCCCCCCCCCACCCCACCCCCCATACTCCACTGTCCCCCCCACCCCACCCCCCACACTCCCACTGTCCCCCCCCACCCCACCCCCCATACTCCCACTGTCCCCCCCCACCCCACCCCCCACACTCCCACTGTCCCCCCCCCCACCCCACCCCCCACACTCCCACTGTCCCCCCCACTCTCCTTCTCACCCCCTCTCCTAATTTGCCTCAGGGACCACTGTCCAAACTAGTCCTTCACCAGGATATAAACCGTATCACAGTGATTTCACTCCAAACAAGGCAACTCAACAACTCACTCCCCCCTCTCCCTCCCCTCTAACCAGCGGTTGCTGTTGTGTTTTGCAAACTATCTAAACACTGAGCCTCAGTTTATTTTAGTGGAGATGTCCGTTTCTCTTGCCAAGCTCCCGCTAACCCCCCCCCCCCCCCCCCCCCAGTGCATTATACCAACAATGCATTATACCACCAGTGCATTAGACCAAATTTAAACCTTTAATTTTCTTCAAGGGTTTTACCTGATTGGCACCAACTTTTGTTTAAATTTTAAAAAGGGTGAATTTAGGGGGTGGCACTGGGGAGGGAGGATTTGGTGTGTGTGTGTGTGTGTGTGTGATTAATCCTGCCGAAAGTTTTCTTTTCAGTGGTTTGGTGTTCAGGAATGTGTGTGCAAGTGTGTCAGTGCACAAGACAATGGAGATCAGAGCCAGAACATGTCATTCACCTTGTTGCGAAGAGGAGAGGATTCAGGTGTAGACTGTGTGTGTGTGTGTGCTGTCTCTCTCTGTTCTGTGTGTGTGAGTGTCTCTCTGTTCTGTGTGTGTGTGTGTCTCTCTGTTCTGTACGTGTGTGTGTCTGCTCACACTGCACTCGACTCTTAAACACCCCAGTCAGAACTTTTGAGGAAGTTGCAAAGTTGGGGAGGGAGACGTACAGTGATGTGAGTGGAGCTGAATATCCTCTGACTGTCGCCGACAAGCGATAACCAGCCGGGATTACCCTCAAGTTGAATTTCCCAAACCCGATTGGGATGAAATGGGTGTCCTGCTAGTTTGAAACTCTGCTAGTTTCTCATCCGAACGGGGAAAGGGATCTCGGGTTCTCAGCAAACCTATCGAATATCGAATCAATCCATTGAAATACGACAAAACTTAAAGGTGATTTTTGTTTTTAAAAGAGCAAAAATGAACCGAAAGATGGGAGTAAAGAATATCCGCCTCACTGTACCTCACTGAGCACTCTGCAGGGAGATGGTTATTTGGCTGGTCTCTGACCTCTTGATGTGTAAAAATCCGCAGCATAAAACACTGGCCAACTTAATTGCTGACTGTATGGTTGATATAACAGATTAAAAATAAACTCTAATTCATCACACACATTGCCATAGGGGGAACCAAGTGATCTCATCCACTCGCTGTGTTACCTGAGTTTTGAGTTAACTGTCTTTTTTCCTTGTCTTGTTAGATTGATTGACAACGCCAGACAGACTGGGTCAGTGATTGAATCACCTGCCAAACATTGAACTCACAGCGACCTTCGGGGTAATATTTCGACCCTAACTATCTTCGTTACAAAGGGGCTTTCGGTAAGATATCTGCATTGATCCAATGTGTGTGTGTGTGTGGGGGGGGGGGGGGGGAGTGACCGCTCACAGATTTACAGGTAAAAATATGAATCAGAGAAAGGCCAGATCGAAGGATGGCTTTAAATGTAACCCACACACACAAAATAACTTAGATCAAGGCAAAAAAAAACACTCGCTTTCACACCACTGCCCGTATATTTCATTGCATTGCTCCCTCTAAATTGTACTTTGATTTAAACCGATTCCCTGTTCATACCGTTAATTGTACATCAATAAGCAGGTAGGGATGCCGAGAATGCCAATTTAACATGCGCCGATTTTACCCAAATGGGGTGGGGGGTGAGAGGGGGAAACAGGCATTCTGTTACAATGCTCTCAATGCCTACAGGGTTAAACTGAATGATCGTAAACATTAATGCTTTAAAAACAGATGCCACAACCTGGCTTCCGCTTTGTGGAGCAGTGAAATATCAACTGCAGTGTATATTAGTAATAGACTAGACATGTTTATTCCTAGTTTTTGCAGATCACACATTTTACTCTAAATCAGATGCATCGTATAATCTAACCTCCAGATGTACCTGATATCGAGTAGATCTAAATCACTGTCGATACTGTGAAGTTGTAAGAATGGTGATCCTTATTTAAATCAATTTTATTATTTTTAAAAAATATATATAATTTGGTTTGGCTCAACACGGCAAGATTGTACTAACAAAACATTGCACTAACTCCTTAATATGGCCGATTTAGGAGAGTTTGGTTCACCACAATACTTGTCAAGCATTTGAAGTCGCTGTTTCTCTCTCTCTCTCTCTCTTTCTGTGTGAGAGGCTGGACAGAAAGGCAAGATGGTGTTGTGTGCTGCAAGGTAAATTGGAAATGTAGTTTCCGGGAAAGTGGGGGAAACATTCATTTAGAAATTGTAGGCAAAATCCTATTGTTAAAAGTGAACTTCCAGGGCTTTCGGATCATCATTCAAAACTCCTTCTGGATTCAAAAAAATCTCTCCACCCCCCCCATCCCACTCACCCCCCCCCCCCCACCATCCCACTCACCACCCACTCACCACCTATAAAAACTCTAAAAATTGTCACCATTATTAGCCAAGTCAATGCTGTTTTTTAAATAGGAATTATACAAGAAACGTATATTTTGTTTAGTTTTTACGATTCCCCTTGTTATTAGTGTCTTTTTTTTAAAAAAATGTTTTATAAACAGTCGCCCAACGTTGGGATCTTTAAAGTTACTGTCGGTTTGATCCCTTGTGTAATTCGCCAAACAATCTACTCTAGTGTTTTAAAGAACTGTTAAAAATAAAGGAGCGGTTGCTTGGTGAAATACCCGAATGTGGTGAGTAACTGGGATTATGAGTCCAATCAGATGGTGCTTCATTTACTCTCTGATACCAAGTTCATGTGTCACAGCATTAACTCATTGCCCTCGCTGCCGCTCTGCCTCCATTCATTACACAGCGAGCAGTGGTATATGAAGTGGGACAAAGGGTTAAGGCACTTTCTTTCTCGTGCCCAAGCCACCCTGGCCTCTGCATACATTATTTATCAGTGTACAATAAATATTGCAGTCCCTCAGAGAGTCATTCACACATTGTCTGTGCGTTGCATCAAACACAGAAAACGAAACTAACGAAAATAAACTTCCCACGTTTGTCGAACGGATGAGTTTAGAATTCACGGCCACTCAATTATTTATTTGTATACACCTCTCCTTTTTTTTCTTATTGAAGAAAAAGGGCATCCCTGAAAATAACATCAAGGTCAAAAAATAACCAGGGGAGTCCAGTGCAGAAGACACCACAGTTACAAATCATTGCTAACAAAAATAAACCTTCAATAAAGCTAGCAAATTATATTCAAAGATCAAGGAAGAGTTCCACATAGAGACAGCCTTGATCCAATTTTTGTGGAGGGCTCTCCTCTCATGAACTGTGTGTCCTTGACCACTGTTCTATTCCTTCATTCTTGGAACTAATAATGCAAGGAAATGGAAATTCATCCGGCTAACATTCCTGTTTAAAATTGTGAGGGCAAAAAAAATCAATTGGTCATTTCAATCCAGGACTGTTTGTAGGACACTGCTGTGTGCAATTGGCTCCTGTCCACAAATATACAATCAATTCACTTTACACATGTTTGCCTTTTGTGTGGCTGTTAACATTAGTTTGCTCACAAATATACAGTCAATTAACTTTATAGTATATCCTGTGAAGCGCTTTGAGACGACTAGAGGACACGAAAATATGTATATCAAATGCAAGGATTATTATTAATTATTATAGCAAAACAGGATCCAAGTGTCACTTGGTTCCACCAGCACCTCGCCAGGTTCACTGCTATCCACAGATTCATGATCCAAAGCTCTGTCCTGGTGGGTGGTGAGATTTTGAAAACAATCGGCTTTGGGGCCAAAAATGCCCAAACTGCCAACAGACCCTTAAGAACAATTTGTGGGTAATGCAGTGGATTCATGTTTGAAATCTTCTAAATCCCAATTCAAGGAATATTATCCAAAATGGCAGAACTTTTCGGTTTATTCAAAGGACCACTGGTCGACCCGACTCCCACTCTCTCGTGTCTGATCAGGTTTTTGATAAGAAACTGTTTTCATCAGAAGACGTTATCAACAACTTCAATTAACTGGGGCATCAGATGGAGCTCCTGTAGCTCAGTGGTTAGAGCACTCATCTTACAAGCATGAGACCTGTGTTCGATTCCAGGCAGGTCAGGGCGAAACCTTGGGCAAGTTTCCTTACTCCACACATAATAATAATCCCTAAAAAAACCACGATAATAAAATTGTTCATTTCAATCAATGACTGTTTGTGGGGCACTTCTGTATGCAATTGGCTGCCATGCTTCACCCACAAATATACAGCCAATTACTTTATATTCTGTGAAGCGCTTTGAGACGTTGATAAGATGTGAAAAACGCTATATCAAATGCAAGGATTATTATTATTATATTATTATCAGATGGCGCTTGATTTGAGCAGTATAAAAACTGCATGTGATCTATTTGTCCCCATTGCTGGCAAGTGGAAGTAAATTGAAGGCACCCTGAAGTGGAAATGAGCCAGGGTCACCCGGAGATAGCAAACTTGGCACAATGTCTTGCAAACGGTCAACAAACATGTTGACTTTATTCAGCGCTCATCTTGTTTGCACAGGGATTACAAACAGGGGAATCTTACTCCTGATGAATCCTTTGACTTGGCATTTCAATCCTTAATTCGCTACAGTACTGAACATAGAACTAATTGCATTGTTACCCATTTCAGGCAGATTCAGTCTGAAGGCTGTGAATTAGACAATGCTCACCAAGTCACCATTTTATACTGTCAGCATAGAATGTGTGAGCCATATTGTGCACATAAATATCTACGTTTGATCATTTTGGTGATGGCAATCGGGTTAGAAATAAACAAAAATGTTCACTGTGAATTTACGCCAACATATATCCCCAAATTTATGAACTGGTATATCCAATTCTTAAAATATAAAGTTTTTTTTCTTACTTTATCTCACTCTATATCTCTCTGTGTGTATATTTTATATCTTCTTAAGTGCCTTCATATGGTCAAACGTTTGAAGATAGATAGGCTCATGACCTGTTCCCAGCTCCCCTGGTAATGCAGTTCCACAAAGAAATAATATTAATAATAATACTGATAAGTGCTTTGAGATGTCGATAAGACGTGGAAAGCGCTATAAAAATCTATGGATTATTATTATCATAATAATCTTGCATTTGATATAATGCCTTATCACATCTTAGAGACATCTCAAAGCCCTTCACAGAAAAGACTCTAAAGTGAATCAATTGACTGCCTATTTTGTGGGCAAAATGTGGCAGCCAATTGCGGACAGCAGTCTCACAAACAGTCATAGATTGAGTGACCAAATTTTTTTTTTTGGTACATCAACTAAGATTTAAAAAATGCAAATATATCACCATAAGTATCTTTTTTTCCTTAACTAAGATTCAGAATGTAGAGTGAACTCCCTTTTCATAAATTCCTTTGCAATTTAGTAATTTGGCCACAAATGGGAACCGATTTCTTACCTGGTGAATAGTTATAATCTCCAGACCACAAAAAAGATTTATCCATTAACATTCAATGCAACAGCCCCAGCTAACAGTGTACAGCTGGTCAGATTCAGTTTGCATCAAACAGATATCACTGTAAAATAAAACACAAGTTAAAATACATGTAATGTTAGATCATGTGGTTTCCTGTAGCTCAGTAGTTAGAGCACTCACCTTACATGCGAGAGACCTGGGTTTGATTCCCAGCAGGTCAGAGCGAAACTTTGGACAAGTTTCCTTACTCCACACAACTGGTAATAATCCCTCAAGAGAAAATTTTTTTAAAAATTGGTCATTTTAAACCACGACTGTTTGTGGGACACTGCGGTGTGCAATTGGCTACTGCCCACAAATATATAGTCAATTCACTTTACAATATATTCTGTGAAGTGCTTTTAGATGTCTAGAAGACGTGATCAGGTGCTATATCAAATACAGTTATTATTATACAAAACACTACAGATGCTGGGAATCTGAAACAAAAACAAAAGTTGCTGGGGCAACTCAGCAGGTCAAACAGCATCCATGGAGAAAGGAAAAAGAGTTAATGTTTCGGGTCTACAACTGACGAAGGGTTGTAGACCTGAAACGTTGACTCTTTTTCCTTTCTCCATGGATGCTGTTTGACCTTTTGAGTTGCCCCAGCAACTTTTGTTTTTTTTACAGTTATTATTATCATATTTTAAGGAAAGTTTAGAAATAATTATATAAAGTTGACAACAAGAATTCATAACCTTCATGCAGGGCAACAACTTGTAGTGCTTAACAATGGCATAGTTTGACATTGAGCTGGGAAGAAAGTTGAGGTGATCACAGGGATGGTTGAGGAGGAGAGTCTTCAGGTGTGAACTGAAGACTAGCAAAAAGTGGCAGGGTAGAGGGATTAATGCAGGAAGATTCAGGGCCCAGTGACCTGATGGTAGCAGCCAATAGTGGAGCAGAGAGGTCAAAGGACATGGAGAACACCTGATCCAGCCAAGGGAGCAAATATAATAATAGTAATAATAATAATCCTTGCATTTGATATCGCTCTTTTCATATCTTCTAGACGTCTGAAAGCGCTTCACAGAATATACTGTAAAGTGAATTGACTGTATATATGTGGGCGAAACGTGGCAGCCAATTGCACACAGCAGTGTCCCGCAAACAGTCGTTGATTGAAATGACCAATTTTTTAAATTTTTTTTGAGGGATTATTATTCGGCCTATGGAGTAAGGAAATTGGCCCAAGGTTTCGCCCTGCCTGGAATCGAACCCAGGTCTCTTGCTTGCCCAGTGAGGTCTCGAACAACTGAGCTACAGGTCTCTCAATATATTATTAATACAAATGAGTTATTCCCGCTGCTTGTCCAGCTAGGAACACCCTTCCCTTCAGGACTTTGGGTAACGTGTTAGGGTTATGTGTTTGAGTTGCAGATCTATATGTTATGGGCTCTGAATTTCTAAATTCTCTATTAAAAATCATGTGTTATTCCCAATGCATCAGTTCAGAGTTCTAAAAGGTCCTGAAACAGCTTGGCAAATTAATTAAAAATAAACAGTCAATCCACTTTATAATATATACTGTGAAACACTTCGAGATATCTCAAGGACAATTACTATTATTATTTAACAATTGTTTCATTAATAACAACAAATTGTATTTGTATACCACCTTTCACATCAGGAGGACATCTTAAAGCGCTGGATAGTTGAAGGTTTGCATCCCCAAGCTAGGGGTTAGATTCGGGCAGGCTGGTGGGGTTTGTATGGAGAGAGAGGACAATGGTGGATGGGGCAGTTGGGGAAAAGATGACTGAAGACGCAACCGAAGAGGAAGGTATTGAAATGGAGCTATGGAGTTTAGGAGCTTAACGGAAGTGAGGGAAGGGGTGATTCATTGGAAAATTGAGTGATTGCATTTTGTAGAGGATTGTGGAAGACAATTTGTATATAGCAATGTCTGATTTTATAATTCCATAATTCTATGATTCTGTGTTCTACAAACAGCCATCAAGTGAGTGACAAATTTTATCTGGGGCGGATTGTAGATCAGTACATTAGGAGAAACACCCTTCTCTTTTCTAAATATTGCCATGGGATCTTGAATGGCCATCTGAATAAGCTGCACAGGACTTTGATTTATCTGAAGGACAGCATCTCCAACAATGGATCACTCCCCCAACACTTCATTGGAGTGTCAGCCGAGACTATGATGTCAAAGTCCCCAAATGGCTTGATCCCACAGTTGGAGGTGAGAGTACTACTGACTGAACCAGGTGGCTAGTTTATATTGGTGTAAATATGTTACACACTACTGTTGAAGGGACCAACATGGTGGATTTAATAGCAACTAAAGTGAGCAACATTTTCTTGAAGTGAAATGTCCTTTATTTTCAGCCATTGCTCCCTTGAGATATAAATGTGCCTCAAACATCAGTATACTTACTTCCAGAAAAGACCAACAAATACAGACACAAAGCAACTTTAAGTTAAAATATCTGAACAGTAAACGTGTGAAATCCTACTTATGGATTTGGTGACTTTTTTCTTCACTAGAATCATCAGGGACTCTGGCCACGATCTTTCAATCTTCCTTGGACACAGGGGTCGTGCCAGAGGACTGGAGGATAGCTAATGTTACTCCCTTGTATAAAAAGGGGCAGAAGGACAAGCCTGGTAACTACAGACCAGTCAGTCTAACGTCGGTAGTGGGCAAAATTCTAGAGTCCATAATCAGGGACAAGGTAGATCTTCACTTAGAAAGATATAGGCTAATAAAGGACAGTCAACATGGATTTGTTAAAGGCAAATCTTGCCTTACAAATCTGATAGAATTTTTTGATGAGGTAACGGAATGGGTGGATAATGGTAGCGCAGTTGATGTAGTTTACATGGACTTTCAAAAGGCATTTGACAAAGTGCCACATGAGAGACTTATTAAGAAATTAAAGGCCCATGGCGTAAAAGGGACAGTGGCAGCGTGGATCCACAACTGGCTGCGAGACAGAAAGCAGAGAGTTGTAGTGAGCGGCTGTTTTTCAGATTGGAGGGAAGTGAGCAGTGGTGTGCCACAGGGATCGGTTTTGGGACCATTGCTGTTTGTAATCTACATCAATGATCTGGACTTGGGTGTACGGAGTACAGTTTCCAAGTTTGCAGATGACACTAAGTTAGGGAGAATAGTAAACAGTGAGGAGGATAGTAGCCATCTGCAAGAGGATATAGACAAATTGGTAAAGTGGGCAGACACATGGCAGATGAAGTTTAATGCAGAGAAGTGTGAGGTGATGCATTTTGGGAGAAGAAATGAAGGGAGGCAATATAGGCTAGATAGTACAATTTTAAATGGTGTGAAGGAACAGAGAGACCTGGGGATTTGTGTTAGTGACTCGTTGAAGGTGGCAGGACAGGTAGACAAGGCTGTTAAGAAGGCATATGGGATACTAGGCTTTATAAATAGGGGTATAGAGTACAAAAGTCAGGAAGTGCTGACTAACCTCTATAGGACTTTGGTGAGGCCTCAGCTGGAATACTGTGTTCAATTCTGGTCACCACACTACAGAAAGGATGTGAAGGCATTGGAAAGGGTACAACGAAGATTTACTAGGATGGTGCCAGGATTGAGGGACTTCAGCTATGAGGAGAGGCTAGATAGGCTAGGGTTATTCTCTCTGGAGCAGAGAAGATTGAGGGGAGACCTAATAGAGGTTTATAAGATCATGAGGGGTTTCGACAGGGCAAATAGAGAAAAACTATTTCCACTCGTGGGTGAATCTGTGACTCGTGGTCACAGATTTAAAATAGTTTCAAGGCGCAGTAGAGGGGAGCTGAGGAGAAATTTTTTCACTCAGCGAGTTGTTCGAATCTGGAATGCATTGCCTGAAAAGGTGGTGGAGGCTGATTCGATAACAACTTTTAAAAGGGAATTAGATCTTTATTTAGGAAGAACGGGTCTATTAGGCTATGGGGAGCGGGCAGGGCAATGGGATTGAATCGCTCTTTTCAAAGAGCCGGCACAGACTAGATGGGCCGAATGGCCTCCTTTTGTGCCGTAAAATTCTATGATTCTATGATTCTATGATCAGAACAAATCTTTGGATCTCAGTAGCAGATTGAGAACATTCGTCAACAACAACAAATAAAATTTGTATAGCATGTTTCAAGTTGACCCAGGGCACTGGACGACAACAACAACACTAAAATTACATTCATAGAGCACCTTTCACATCGGGAGGACGTCTCAAGATGATGGACAGTGCCTTTGCATGGGTTAGCACCTGACCTGGGTGTTGGAATGGTTTCAGGCCTCCTTCTAAAATGCAGGAGAGCAGCAGGGAAGTGGTATGTGCCCAGATAGCATGGAAGAAGCTAAGGCATCCATCTCTGCCATCCCAGTCTACTGAAGCAACCCTTCCCTGCCTGCTTAAACTGAAGCCAGCCAAGAAGATTTTTTGGGGGGGTCAGACAAATAAGGAAATCCATTGCCACACTTAAGTGTATCCAAACCAAACTAAGAATTCTATGCATCCCACCCACACACAGAAATTTCAGAGATAGATTGTTGGAATTGAATATGCATTCTCTCTCTGGAGGGATGCATCCGATTTAACTAATTCTGGAAAGTATTAGACACAGGTTAGCAGGTATCAAGGCTTGAGGAGTGTGTTGGGGGTAACTGCTGGAGTCTGACCAGCTGAAACCACAGAGCTTGCTAGTGATAGCACTGTTTGGCAAACTTTCTTGCTGCTTGTCCAGCTACAACCACCCTCCCTGTTAAGGCTTTGGCCTGCAAGGTTGACAAGAGTTAAGTGGGAGGGTTCCCTGCCCCCATTGACTGGTCTGCATCCCTGATGAGCCAGGCTGGCTGTTGGAATGCAGACCTGTCTGGCTCAGGAACTGGATGGACTACCGAGAACGCCATGGAAGGCTAGCTTGATTATGATATTTCATTGCCAGTATGTCACCTAGCTCTAAGAAGACCCCCGCTTACCTCCCTCCACACACGCCCCTCCTCCCCACCACCGCAGGGAAGGATTGCGACTCCAGGTAGATAAAGTAGAATGGGTGAACCCTGCTCATGGCAGCCTTCTCTTTGATTTGAGTTTGAACCAACTTCACAGTTCAGCAGCTTCAGAGATATTCATCATTGCTTTATGAATCTGGTAGAAACGTTGTAGCACTTAAAAGTTGTCTCCTCGGTTGTTCAAGAGGAAACTGAAACAGCACTTTTGAAGAACTACTGCAAATGAACAGCACTCACTGCTGGTGAGACTTTGACAACAGCAATTGTTAAAGGTGAACATTATTTCCATTCTTGAACTGTTGTAGTTATTTTGGGAGCTATGCTATGGCCTGTGGTAGTTTCCCTTCTTCTTTCCAATGAAACGCTGATGTATAATTTGACTTGAAAGTTTCTGCAATTGCAGTAATGCCGCGTTTAACATTATATTCCAAAATGTTATGTTAGCCACTTACCTCAACTCTCAATTTGAAATGTTACATATTTAGCAAATTGCTTAAATAATGACTTTAACAATGTAAGGCAGACATCACCCAAATGCAGATCGAGTGATTGCTTTGCCGAACACCTCCGTTCCGTCTGCAGGTGCAACCCTGAGCTTCCGGTCACTTACCACTTTAATTGTCCTTCCCACTCCCACTTCTCTGTCTATGCCCGCCTAAACTGTTCCAATGAAACACAATGTAAGTTTGAGGTACCTCACTACAGTACATCTACCTCCTTGGCACCTTGCAGTCCTCTGGCCTTAACGTTGATTTTAACCATTTCAGACCATTGACACAGATCCCATTTTCCTTCAACCTCGCCACAACTTCCCCCCGGCTTTTCTGCAAAATTTCTGATTTTCCTGGCATTATTTGTAAAATATTACCACACTTTGCTATTGAACAGCCTGTTGGTAGATATTTGTCAATGTCACCAGGAATCAATCCCAGCCTGGCAATGAATTCTTCCCTTGAAGAAGTGCCTGACCTTGTGTGCAGTCAACAGGAAGTGTTTGGGAGTATTGGGATTGGCCAATGATTCCACTATTCTATGGCATACATATTCGTACAGTATTGATCACACCACCGCATTGCCCAGAGATTTATGAACAAACAGAACAAATCTGAATGTAAAATGGGTAAATTCAAAGCCCTCCACAATCTCGCCCCACCCTACATCCATGACCTTGTAACCTCTTACCAACCTGCCCGCCCCGTCCACTCAGCAGGCTCTGGCCTGTTCCATGTCCCCCGACCTATCCGTCCCACCATTGGCCGGCGAGCCTTTAGCCACTCTCCCTCCAACCTCTGAAACTCCATCCCGCAGTCCCTCCACCTCGCCCTCTCCATCAAGTCCCGCCTCAAAACTTTGCTCTTCAATGATCCCATCGGCAACTCCTAATCCCTCACTTTGCTCCCCACCCCGTCCCCAGCTCGGGTCTGACGGTGACTGTCCAGCACATTGGGACATCTTCCTGATGTGAAAGGCGCTATAAGTGTAATTTTGTTGTTGTTAATAAAATGAATGAGTCACGGAATTATACAGCACAGAAAGGAGGCCATTCAGCCCATCGTGTCTGCGGTTCCAACTGTTTTTCTGATTTGCCCAGAAATTGTTTATACCAGAACATGTGCACACAAAATCATCTATATGTCTTTGCATTATATAAAATGTTCAATAAGTCAACATTTCAAAATCTTACTGACCAATGAATTTCCCCGTAGTGTGCAGTGTAGGAATTAATTGAAGTCTATAAGCTTCAATAAGCACAGAAAGCATATTTCACACATATTTACAATGTAACCTGAAGTTACTTGAAAGAGAATATTTTGTTAACTTCACAGCACATTCCATTACCTATTTAGTTGAAAACACAATTGCCTGGGAATCAAAATCAAATAGTTCCAATGGTTGACACTTAACCCGCCTAACCGTAATGCTGTTTTTCTATTGCATCACACAGAGCATGGTTACCAAGGAAGGCCAACCACACAGCTAATAAAAATAGAATATTTCACACTGCTGACTGGCACACAAATCATCAGCCAATGCTGATCGTGTCAGTCTCGCAAATGTGAAGACAAAGAATAATTGATACGGGGTGTGATTACTGGGAGTAATCTCATCAGCGGGTCAGATTATGTAATAAATCACAAGAGTGAAGCAAGCCTGTGTCACTCATAAAATGCCTCTGAACCGCGAGGTGAGATCAACCTTGTGACTCACTCTTATGTATGCGATTTAAAAAAAAAAAAGTGTCATCATACTATGGAGTTAGTGGCCTCAGTTATTTTTAATGTTTTTGTCAGTAGCGGATGTCATGGCTAATGTTGACAATTGTCCACTTTGAAGGATTGAAGGATAATAGTAGCACAGTCTTAGTGCAAAATCTATCCCAGTAAATCAAAGGCTGATGGGAAAATTCTCCCCCCCACACCACCCACCCCCCACCACCCCAATGTAATTCAAATTTTCATGCAACACACAACTTTTTTCATCTCTGTAAAAATGTTTGCAAGCCTGTGTCATGTATTATATTTTCCCACAAATCCAGCAAGATGGCAATAGGAGATGACAGCTATTTACCATTCATCTCTCTGGGAGCACCACAATTGGATCAGTGCAAATTTGTGCAAAGGAAGATAGCCTGTTAAATCTCTTGGGAGACATTTCTATTGCAAATATCATTCCGTCAAAACCATGTTAACATCTGTCTACGGTTGCTTCTCGGTGTACACTGGCACCTCATGAACGTTCCCATACATCACAGATTGTTACTTTCAATCTGTTGTCAGAGTTAGTACAAAATTGTTTTACTAAACTTCTTTACGATAATTTCCTGCTGCTTTCAATTCAATAATACAGTCATTTGGAAAGTATGTGTTTTAGCGCATTGAAGGACCAGGAAGATCACAATTACGATAACACTTATCAACTGTTTATTGTGTTTTCATAGCAACGGGAATCAATCACAAAAATAATCAAAATTGGCATTGAACAAGGCCTTTATGATCTTTTCAATGGAAGTGTTTCCCAGTATTTTAATGTACAATCTTCTCTCTGGGGGATAGTGTGGATGGTACCACAGGAATTGGTACATTGGGACATTTGGGTTTAAGTGAATGTTGAGTTGCAGTTCCATCTTAAAAGTTCCAGTTTACCTTAAAAACGGACTACTCTGTTTGCTACAAGAGGATTGATGTGCCATCAACAAATGCTCAATAATGATGGTTTCTATTGAGTGGTCTCACCTCACCACCTACACGCCATTCGACTGCTTTGATTTCAGAAAGCAGAGATGGAATTTGTGTAGTACCTTCTGACCGGACTACTCTCCTCCATCACTGAGAAGAAACAACACTGAAGCTACCTGAAATGAGATTGAAAAACAAGAGGAACTGGGATTGATTCCCAGCAGGGTAAAACATTGGGCAAGTTTCCTTGCTCCACGTATTTATAGGTTTGTCACTCAATCAATGACGATTGGTGTCACTGGTGGGTACAATTGGCTGCCACGTTTCACCCACAAAACATACAGTCAATTCACTTTACAGTATTCTCAAAGATGTGATAAGATGCTACATCAAATGCAAGAATAATTATTATTGATATTTTATACAGAGTGTAGTGACTATGTATTTGGTGGGTGAATGCCAAATGAGGTGCCACTACCTCACCCACCACTACTTCATCCCCCACATCTAGGCTCGATTACGGGAACTCTCTCCTTGGCGGCCTTCCCAGCTCCTCCCCTCGCAGGCTGCAGAACATTCAGAACTCTGTAGCTCGTGTACTCTCCCACACCAGGCTCCGCGACCACATCACTCCCACCTTCGCCCATCTCCACTGGCTCCCCATCCCTCAGAGGATCGAATTCAAGATCCTCGTCCTCACTTTCAAGGCCATTCACGGACTTGCCCTCGCCTATCTCTCCGACCTGCTGTCTCCCTATCAGCCTGCCCGCAACCTCCACTCAGCAGACTCTGGCCTGCTCTGCCCTAACCGCCAAACGATCAATGGCCGGGTTTTCAGCCTCTCTGTCCCCATACTCTGGAACTCCATCCCACAATCCCTTCGCCTCACCTCCTCTTTTCCCTCCTTCAAGGCGGTCTCAAGATCTTCCTCTTCGACCGTGCCTTTGGCTTCCCTCCTAACTCTTCCCCCTCTCCTTCCCCTACCCTGACCCTCCCCCACCCACCTGCTTGGATCCCGACCTGATTGTTCAGCGTCTTGGAACGTCCTCCCAATGTGAAAGGCGCTCTATAAATGTAATTTTGTTGTTGTTGTTCAAACAGTGTTCCACAAACAGCCATGAAACAAAGGACCAGTTTTATCTGGGGAATGTTGACCAGGACATGGTCAACATTCCATTCTTTTTTTAAATAGTGCCATAGGACCATTGTGTCCTCCCAATGTGGTTTAACATGTTCTTAAGATTAGAGAAAACAGAGATAAATATTGTCAAAAACATTTATCCTATCACGTTGATATTTGCCAATCCCTTCTTGAACATGGTATTCATAGACTCATATCATAACATGCATTTATATAGTGCCCTTCACACAGATACCGTTAATTCAGACAGGTCAGGGCAAAACCTTGGTCACGTTTCCTTATTCCACACTCCTAATAATAATTTCTCAATTTAAAAAAATCGGTCATCTCAATCCATGACTGTTTGTGGGACACTGCTGTGCGCAATTGGCTGCCTCGTTTCGCCCACAAATATACAGTCAATTCACTTTACAGTATATTCTGTGAAGCGCTTTGAGACATCTATATCAAATGCAAGTGTTCTTATTATTTTTATATTTATTAACAGAAATTAGACCGGTTGCATTGTCACATGACGTATGTGATGTTATTGTGTGTGATACATAAGATATTTCAATCCATTCCAAACAGAAAATAAGCGTTTTCCCTGATACCATAGAAATACACACTTTTTCCAAGTATGTATCTAGAAAAACAAACTATTGGAATGTCACTTAGGGTTAAATTAAGAAACAAAGGTTGGGGGCTTACAGTTTAAAAACACAATGTATTACTTATCAACAATATATTGCATTCCCGTAGCTCCTTTCATGTCAGGAGCACATTTTGACAACCATGATTTCAAATTTCCCATCTCTTTTCCTGATAATTTAGACCGGGATTTGAAATCACAGCTGACACTTCAGTGCAACGTTGCATTGTAGGAGGTGCTGTCCTCCGGATGAGATGTTAAACTGAGATCCCTTCTGCCTGTTCTGGTGGGTGTTGAAGATTCTCCGGCACTGTTCGAAAAAAAAGTTTCTCCTGGTATCCTGGCCAACGATCTCCCCAAAACAAAATTGGTCAATTCGCTCCATGGCTCCGCGCGACAGTGTCGCCTGCCAACTGACAGCCACATTTCACCTAAATAATAATAATAGTCATTCCACTTTACACTATAAACCATAAAGTGTTTTGAGCTGTCTCGATGTCGTGCTTGGGCGCTCTATGAATGCGAGTAATAATAACAGCATTATTAATAATATTATTAGTAATAATAATAATAATCCTTGAATTTGATACGGAGCTTTTTACACGTCTTCCGGACGTCGCAAAGCGCTTCACAGAATATACTGTCAAGTGAACTGACCAGTGTGTGTGTGTGTTGCTGTGGAGCTGCTGGGAGGAGTTGGCAGAGGGCGGTGGAACAAGTGAAACTCCGGGGCTCTGGGTGAGCTGATGGTCGGCCAGCGCTGCCGGAAGTTTTGTTTCTTTCACTCCGGGATCGCTGGTTACCGGTTTCGGTCGGCCCCGGGAAACAACAACAACGGCGGCGGCGGCGGCGGCGTGGACAGGTCAGAGAGAGAGAGAGAGGGAGGGAGAGGGAGAGAGGGAGAGTGTGTGAGTGTGTGGGAGGGAGGGAGTGAGTGTGTCAGTGAGAGATAGTGAGTGTGTGACTGGCCACAGAGAGACCAGGGGGAGAGGCCCAGACCTGACACTGAGCACGTGTGAGAGAGAGTGTGAGTTAGTGAGAGAGAGTGTGAGAGAGAGTGTGAGTTAGTGAGAGAGAGTGTGAGAGAGAGTGTGAGTTAGTGAGTGTGTGAGTGTGAGTGTGTGAGAGAGAGTGTGAGAGAGTGAGTGTGTGAGTGTGTGAGAGGGTGAGTGTGAGAGAGTGTGAGAGAGAGTGTGAGTTAGTGAGTGTGTGAGTGTGAGTGTGTGAGAGAGAGTGTGTGAGTGTGAGTGTGAGAGAGTGAGTGTGAGAGAGTGAGTGTGAGAGAGTGAGTGTGAGAGAGTGAGTGTGAGAGAGTGAGTGTGTGAGTGTGAGAGGGTGAGTGTGAGAGAGTGTGAGAGAGAGTGTGAGTTAGTGAGTGTGTGAGTGTGAGTGTGTGAGAGAGAGTGTGAGAGAGTGAGTGTGTGAGTGTGTGAGAGGGTGAGTGTGAGAGAGTGTGAGAGAGAGTGTGAGTTAGTGAGTGTGTGAGTGTGAGTGTGTGAGAGAGAGTGTGTGAGTGTGAGTGTGAGAGAGTGAGTGTGAGAGAGTGAGTGTGAGAGAGTGAGTGTGAGAGAGTGAGTGTGAGAGAGTGAGTGTGTGAGTGTGAGAGGGTGAGTGTGAGAGGGTGAGTGTGAGAGAGTGAGTGTGAGAGAGTGAGTGTGAGAGTGTGAGTGTGAGAGTGTGTGAGTGTGAGAGGGTGAGTGTGAGAGGGTGAGTGTGAGAGAGTGAGTGTGAGAGAGTGAGTGTGAGAGTGTGTGAGTGTGAGAGTGTGTGAGTGTGAGAGGGTGAGTGTGAGAGGGTGAGTGTGAGAGAGTGAGTGTGAGAGAGTGAGTGTGAGAGAGTGAGTGTGAGAGGGTGAGTGTGAGAGGGTGAGTGTGAGAGAGTGAGTGTGAGAGAGTGAGTGTGTGAGTGTGTGAGTGTGAGAGGGTGAGTGTGAGAGAGAGTGTGAGTGTGTGAGTGTGAGAGGGTGAGTGTGAGAGAGTGAGTGTGAGAGGGTGAATGTGAGAGAGTGTGAGAGAGAGTGTGAGTGTGTGAGTGTGAGAGAGTGAGTGTGAGAGGGTGAGTGTGAGAGGGTGAGTGTGAGAGAGTGAGTGTGAGAGAGTGAGTGTGAGAGAGTGAGTGTGAGAGGGTGAGTGTGTGAGTGTGTGAGTGTGAGAGGGTGAGTGTGAGAGAGTGAGTGTGAGAGAGTGAGTGTGTGAGTGTGAGAGAGAGTGTTAGTGAGAGGGTGAGTGTGAGAGAGTGAGTGTGTGAGTGTGTGAGTGTGAGAGAGTGAGTGTGAGAGGGTGTGAGTGTGAGAGAGTGAGTGTGAGAGGGTGAGTGTGAGTGTGTGAGTGTGAGAGAGTGAGTGTGAGAGGGTGAGTGAGAGAGTGAGAGAGTGAGTGTGTGAGTGTGTGTGAGAGAGAGTGTTAGTGAGAGAGAGTTAGTGAGAGTGAGTGTGAGAGAGAGAGTGAGAGAGTGAGTGTGAGAGTGTGTGAGAGAGAGTGTTAGTGAGAGTGAGTGTAAGAGTGTTAGTGAGAGTGAGTGTGAAAGTGTGTGTGTGTTAGTGAGTGAGTGTGAGAGAGTGTGAAAGTGTGTGTGTGTTAGTGAGTGTGAAAGTGTGTGTGTGTTAGTGAGTGAGTGTAAGATGAGTGTGAGAGGGTTAGTGAGAGTGAGTGTGAAACTGTTAGTGAGTGAGTGTGAGAGTGTGTGTGTGAGACTCAGTCAGTCTGTGGCCGAGGATGAGTCTGGACACGATCACCTTACTGTATTTATGTTGGGCTGATGTAAAGCAGATGTGATTCCCTTCCTCCTGTGCAGAACTTTGTCAAACGGTGATTCAACTTTTTTTTTATAATTGAAAAAAAGTTTAATATTAAAGAAAAGTAACTCTTGAGAACTCGAACTTAGTGAATAAGTGAGTTGAAGTCTGAAATACATGTTAATGTGACTGAGATGCTGTCTTTGCTCACTTCTGTTCAATAAGTTTTGGTTTGAAGTCTTCTCAAAAGCTCCTTTTCAATCCTGACAACGCTGGTCTTTGTAACATGTGCAACAATTTTGAAGAGACAACAATAACTTGCATTTATATAGTACTCCTCACGCAAGTTAGCATCTCACAGCGCCTGACACGAAAGGCACGATCGAAGAGGAAGGTCTTTGGGTGTGATCTGGAAACAGGCAAGGCGGAGGGGATTGGGAAAGAGTTCCGTAGTTTGGGCTGAAAGCATGTCCACCTATGGTGGAACAGAGGAGATGAGGGTTAAGCACGAAGTCGAAGATAGCTGAGCGGAGGCAGCTTGGAGTGGAAAAAGCAGATTGGAAGGAGGGAGGTGCCAGGATATGAAGGGATTTGCAGCCAATTTAGAAGCGCTCTGGGATGCTACCCTGTCTATATAAATGCAAGTTGTCATTTTGGTTGATGCGAGGATTTTGAAATCGATCCGTTCTGTGATAGGGAGCCAGTGGACCCTGACAAGGACAAGGAATGTCGATTGCATGATTGTCTGGAGAGGTCCAGGATTTCAAGGAGGCAGAGGAAGCCCAGGTCACAGGGAGAGGACATCATTCGTGGCTTTGACCAGGTTTGACACTGTCTCTGTGTAGAGCGTAAACCGGACTGGGAGAGTTGTGAGTGAACTTGATTTGCAACACATCGTTTCAGGACTTTGGCAAAAAAAGCACGTTAGAAATAAAAAACACTATACAGTATAAATGTAGATTGTATTGTACTGATCTATCTCTCACCCTCCATTCTTCTGTTTGCTGGAATGAGTCATTGCTTCCCAGCATAACTCTTTCATTTTCTAGCTTTAATCTTCCAATCCTTGCACGAACCCCCTCCAATCCATCTTTTGGCCACTACGGCGACGATGTTAGCCAAAATCAATCAGTACTGTGACATACAATATGTAACATACCTGGGTTCAATTCTAGGCAGGGTGAAACCTTGGGCAAGATTCCTTACTCCACATGCCTAATAATAATCCCTCAAAAATAAACAACAATAAATTGGTTATTTCAATCCATGACTGTTTGGGGGACACTGCTGTGCGCAATTGGCTGCTGCGTTTTGCCCACATATATACAGTCAATTCACTTTACAGTATATTCTGTGAAGCGCTTTGAGACGTATAGAAGACGTGAAAAGCACCATATCGAATGCAAGGATTATTTTATTCTCCATATGTCAGCACGACTCTCTTTCCTTGTTCACCTCAATCTTGCTGCCAACTTGACTCTCCACTGTGTCTCCTCTCTGCACCACCTTCATAGTTCTGTCCTATTTTAGTTTTACTCCAGTGTCTCCACTTTGTCTCTTCGAACTGCTTCTCCCACCCCCACAATCTCACTGGATCATCCTTGTTGTAAATAGCTACTGCAATTGCACTCTGAGACACTGACGTTATGTGTGCCTCAGATGGAATCTACTTTACCAGAGCAGCTCAAAGGCAAGTCAACATTCCTGGGAAACATTTAAAATCCTTTCCGTTCCCCACTTGCTCCTCCAGACCAGTTTAGGAACTCAGCATCAATACCACCCACAACTCCTGTACTCTGATCTGCCTTTCACCCATCATCACAGGATCAACCTCCTGAGCAAAACAGTCAATGGATGCCCTCTTCACACAGAAAGTAATTTGCTGAGCTGGCTCCAAGGTGACATGCTTGCAATGGAATTGATCATCTATGGTGGACTCAGCCCAAAGTATGTAGGTCTGCAGTATTCAGGGCACTACTGACCGCAGCTTGACTCAACCGCAGGACTTAGCGGAGCTGTGTAGGATATACCTTTCAGAAGTAAAACGCGATTAAGAAATTGCCGATGAGACAAAGTCAGGGAGTGGTATGTATATGGTTTGGGGGAGTGGTTTGGAATGCTCTTGAGTTGCTAAGAAAGAACCGTAATGATACACCCATGCTTTAAATTTAGTGTCATTACAGATTGGTCACTGGGAGCCAGGTATTCTTCCCGCTTGGCTCCTATTATGCATCCAAGCTAAAGCCCTTGTTGATAGGGTGCACTCAAAGGCAAGATGTACTGTTCAAGCTAGTTAAACTTTGCCACTACCTCCAATTCACAGTCTGGTGTTCAAGCCGTGACTTTTTCCAATCTGCACCTAACGCAATGAAACTCACATAAATCTGACCTGTATAAAGTGTATAATCGCTTAAGTCACACATCTGGCCAAGTCCCCTTCAATTTCCTATCGAATCCATTTAAATTCATTATGCACTAGTTGTAAGACCTGATGCAACACTATGCCAAATGAAAGGATTATCATTACTGTGTTAACAATTGCATAACTCGTAATGTCACTACTGTACTTGCCTCTAAAGGCTGTCAGCCTTTGCTTCCTGTGCCTACCTCAAACAGAAACCCCACACATGCTCACTCCAACATTCTCTGCCCTCCCATCCAGGGGTATAATATCAATGTCATTGTGCAGCAACAACAACAACAGTGGGGAAGCAGTGGCCGAGACTTGTGTCTGGTTTGATTTCCCGCTGTTCTTCCTACCCTACATTTGGTCCATGACCAAGATTTCAAAACATAAAATAATATACTAATAATAATAATTATCCTTGCATTTCATGTAGCACCCTATCATGTCTTCAATATGTCTCCAAGCACTTCACGGAATACACTAAAGTGAATTGACTATTTTGTGGGTGAAATGGGCAGCCAATTGGGCACAGCAGTGTCCAACAAACAGTCGTGGAGTGAGTGACCAAATTATTATAATTATTTTTCAAGGGATAATTATCAAATATAATTTAATGTCCTGTATTTAATTGGATATTAAATCCTATATTTAATAGGATATTGAATTACTATACTTACAGGGCATTGTAGACCGCGTTCAGGTATTGCCTACCTATAAATGTTTTGAAGGATTGGATTTCAGTAGAGATGAATTTGTTTGTTCGTTCACTTCACGGCTCTTTGTGGGATGTTCTAAAACAATTTTGTTGTTGAATCTTATAAGCATGTGAGAATTCTTGAACATTCGTTCTAAAATGAATAAGATAATTCTGCTTGATTTTTAACTGCTCTGTGTTGTTTTTATGTGCAGGCATATTTGGTTATTTTGCAATGTTTGGTGGTTATGAAGATGTGGAGACCTATGAAAATGCCCTGTATGGTGAGGAGACCAGTGAGTCAGAAATAGACAGTGATGTGGAATTCCAGTTATACAGCCAAGTACATTATGCTGTTAATCTGAGTGAAGTGAATGCACCAGTACAGAGTTCCATTGAAAACAATGTTAAACAGGCTGATGATAATGTGATAGTTATTTCAGACTTTGTCAACGAGGACAGTGTTTATTACAGCAAGGCTTCTAAAGATTCAAAATCTGGAGCTAAAGAAAGAGATCAATCCAACAAGGAGTTTGCATCACATTCAAGCAACCATGCCTTTCATTCAGCACCAACCCCCAGCAGAATGGCTGGACTGTTTACTTCAAGTAAATGCAGATTGGCTCCGGCAGAGATCGCCGCAAACTCTAGTTTGAACAGGAAACATCAGCAAGTCCCAGAATTGATAATATTAGAAGACAGCGACAGTTCAGAAGTGGATGATGATGAAATCAAGAGCTGGATGATCCTGGGACATCATGAGGAAGAAGATAAAAACTTGCAGTTCAACATAAATACGCCTGCGAGGCTGAACAACCGTGAAGGTAGGAGCTTCAAAAAATGTGTTGGACACCACAAAGTAAAAAAGGCAAATAGAGATGAACCCAAATTTGCAACCTTGTTTACTATGCTTCTCTTCAGCATGAAAGAGTAGGCAAGAGTAGATTATCAACGACTGGTGTTTAGGTGCTACCAAGCTTGGGTTTTAGTAACACATCGATTGAAGTAGGAAGCAAAAACCTAAAACGCTGACTCCAGATATTTACACAGTGAAACCCTAACAGCCCCTTTCTTAACATGTAACATTTAGGAAGCAATGAAAAATGTTATACTGATCTTGTTTCACATCTAGCTTTCAGAGATGTACATCCTACAAAAGATATTGAGTGATCAAGTAGATGGCTTAAAAGATAAATGTTCATGTTTTAATTTGGACAATTACATGAAGGATCCTATTTATTAGCTTAATTGAGGTTATTTTCTCACTGTACTCTGATCCGCCGATGGTTAATTGTTTATTTATTAACTTGGACAAGGCTTGAAAATGCCTCAACAAGCAATGAAATAATTTGACATCTAGATAAAATAAACCATTTCACACTAGCCTGTCAAAACTGGAAATCAAGTGATTCAAGTTGCAACCACATTGAGTTCAGGATATGATACACAGCAAGAGCAAAACTTGAGTGTATATAAATGATATCTGACATTTGATGCTTATGTATGCACAGGGCATTGCAGACTGGTTTAATTGGAGAGGTCTCTGTACTACCCTAAGCTCTCAGATGTTTGTAAACATGGGCAATAAACAACTACAGTAGAAGCCCGTTTATCCGGGACTTGATGCGCCGGCACTTCCGTATAACCGGCACGCCAAAAAAAGTCCCCATTCGATAAACCAGAACTTATCCGGAACAATAGCGGTGAAGCATTTGTAAATGCATAAATAATAACGTAATAACAGAATATTGTCTTGGTACTTATTGTTAAAACTACTCTCTTGCGCTTTTTACCTTTGCTGGTAGATGCTGCGCTTGAAGCCATGATGCTGCGGTTGAGGTTTATAGTCCAGCGATTCTTTTTAAAATGGCATGGGTGAAAAAAACAGAGTGCGTATGACTTTAAAGTCATACTAGCGGTAAGCCGATAACGCTGGCCGATAACCCACATTGTTGCGCAGGTGCAGTATTTCGGTTTGCCGCTAGTAGAGTCTAGGGCTTTGGCTTGCTGCTAGTAAAGTCGCATAATTTTAAAATCGCGCTGCTGTTTTTTTCACCCGCTTGGCTCCATTTAAAAAAGAATCGCTGGACTGTAAACCTCAATCAATAAAGGTGAGAAGCGCAAGAGAGTAGTTTTAATAATAAGTACCAATATAATATTCTGTTATTATCTGTTATTACTTAGTCTAGTGTGTAAGGTGTGTGTTAAAAGAACGTAAATTTTTTTTAGTTGGTTTTCGGCCGCGGGCCGCCCGAATATCCGGCATGCGCTTTAACCGGCATCGGCCAGGTCCCACGGGTGCCGGATAAACGGGATTCTACTGTACTAGGGTCCGGCGATATATCGATATATTCGCTAAAACCCGATATAATTTTCATATCGATACGCTGATATAGACATTTAAAAAATATCGATATATCGAAAAAACTATATATCGAGATAAAAAATCGGGATGCACGCACACTGAACTACAAGACCCAGAATGCTCATCTCTATACACAATGCACAGACCGAGGTGCAAAGCCGCCATATTGTATTCACAGTCCTCGAATACAATATACAGGTATGCAAGGGCTGGGGGGTGAGAGAGACGGCTGGGGGGGGGGGGGGGGGTGAGGGGGAGAGAGACGGCTGGGGGGAGGGGGAGAGAGACAGCTGGGGGGAGAGGGGGAGAGATACGGCTGGGGGGAGGGGGAGAGATACGGCTGGGGGGAAGGGGAGAGACACGGCTAGAGGGGGAGAGAGACGGCTGGGGGAAGGGGGAGAGAGACAGCTGGGAGGAGAAAGGCGGCTGGGGGGGTGAGAGAGACGGCTGGGGGGGAGGGAGAGAGAGACGGCGTGGGGGGGGAGGGAGAAAGAGATGGCTGGGGGGGTGGTGGGGGAGAGAGACGACGGGGTGGGGGGTGCGAAAGAGGGACGGCGGTGGGGGGGGGGGGGGAGAGACGGGGTGGATGTGATAATATACAGATAGATAGAGATGGGGGGGATAGGAGAGAGGGAGAGAGACACAGAGACACACAGACAGAAAATCACAGAGATGGAGAGAGTGAGAGACACAGAGAGAGAAAGATATTTACCTCCTGAGAAGATAGGCCCCGAATGCACATTCGGAGTGCGCGCGCACATGCGCAGTACGAAAAACCCGAAAATATCGATATTTCGGTATATCTCGATATGAGCCCATCGATATATTTAATCGGAAAATTTCCATATCGACGGACCCTATACTGTACATAGTGAAAAGTTTCCTTTCTCGATACTAGACCTTCCTGGAATGTTGGGGAAATGTAGAATTTAAAAGTCAGGACCAAAATCTTGAACTCAATCCTCTGGGTAATGGAGATTCATTGGAGCCAAATGAAGATGGTGTTGATAGGCTCCCAGAGCCTGGTGGAGGAGAGGGTACGAGCTGTAGAGTTCTGGATGGTCTGCAGTTTGTGGAGGGAAGAGTTGGGAAGTCTAGCAAACAGAGAGTTGCTGCAGGCAACTTAGATGTGATAAAAGCATGAATAAGGTTCTTATTGGCCCGAGGGGAGAGGTAGTGGCAGAGATGGTGAAAAGCTGAATGGAACAAGACACAGATGCAGGGCTTAAAGGATAGTTGAAAGAGATTTCATAATGGGTCCGTGAGGTGGACAGAGCATCCAAGTAGATTGATGTTGTCAGCTTCTGGGAGAGTAGGCACTGACGGGAGCCAAGCAGGAGAGACTCATCAGAGCTTGATGTCCGATAGGCAATATTGACATGGGCAAGACAGCAGTGGTCCTGGAGTCAAGTGGAGGCAAAGAGATATAGTTGGGTGTCGCCATACACATGTGGAAGTTAACCCCATGCCATGCCTGTGGATGACATCGCTGAGTGGAAGCATCTAAATATTAAAGGGGAGAAAACTGAGTATAGAGGCAGGAGGAGAAGCCATTGGCAGATATGTTATATAGAGATGCTGATATAGGTAAGAGTGAAACCAGGAAAGGACAGAACTGTGAAGGGAAAACCGAGAGCTAAGGCGGGTAGAGAAAAATAAAATGGTGGACAGTATTGAAGATGGCAGAGAGGTCAAGAAAGATGAGGAGGCAAGAGAGTCCTGGTCACAGGTGGAGAGAATGTCATTTGTCACTAGGGTAGTCTCAATACTGTAAGCAGCATGAAAGCTGGATTGGAGGAGTTCATGTAGAGAGTGTACGGAGAGGAAAAAGCGAAACGGGTGGCATTTGGTTTGACTGAATATACCTTTCGGTGTAGATTCCAAAGAAGTGGACAAAATCATCACCTGAGGTAGAACCCCACACGTGTGGAAATTACATTATTAACCTCACATCGTTGCTCAATCGCCTCCAGTCGTAATCATCTGCCTGTTTCCTCCACTCTTTTGTTTTATTTTATATTCCTCAATCATTACTACCTCCGTTGCACTCCATCAGTGACCAATTATTCAGCCACTATTCCCACATTCTGGAACACTCTTAAAGTCATATAGCATGCAAGTTCTCTTACTGTCATCAAAACTCTCTTTGACCAAATTTGCAAGTTCAAACTTTCCCTCCTTCATTGCAAAACAATTCAAAACATTTATTCTACATAAAAACCTCTTCATGTGTTGCTCAGTTGGTTGCACTCTTGCCTCTGAGAGAAGGTTGTGTATTCAAGTCCTACATTAGGGCTTTTATCTTGTAGTCTTATCATCACACCAGACCTTGCCAGGCTCCACTGGCTCCCAATTACCGAACGGATTGATTTCAGCATTCTGTAATTCGTTTTCAAATCCTTTCATGCCCTCTCACCTCCCTAACTGTCCGACCTGTTTACCCCACACTCCCATCACTTGCTGCTCGACTCGGCTGGCTCCAGCCTCCTCATTGTCCCTCGTCCCCTCCGTTCCACCATTAGTGCCCATGCCTTCAGCCACTATGCCCCAAAGCTCTGAAACTCTCTCCCTCAATCACTCTGCCTTTCCCACTCCTACATCTTCAAATCCCACATAAACACCTTCCATTTTAATCGTGCTTCCAACAACAACAAAATTACACTTATGTAGTGTCTTTTACGTCAGGAGGAGGACGTCCCAAGGAGCTTACTCTTCGCCTTGCCCTCCCCACCTTCAAACCCTGCCTGAAATCCTTCCTTTTTGACGGGCTTACACATCTCTCCGTCCCTCTCCCTTGGCTTCTTGTCAAGCACTGTCTATCACTGTCAAGCACTCCGGAATGCTATCACATATGAAGGGCACTATATAAATGCAAGTTGTTGTCGTCTGACACTCCAGTACAGTGCTGCGTTGTTAGAGGTGCCATCCTGTAGCTGACTCATTAAACAAAACATTAATGAGATGTTGAAGATCCTGTGGTGGTAGAAAAGAACCAGAACCCTAGTTAAGATTGGACATTTACCTTGTAGCTGTTTGTGGAATATTGATGTGCACACATTTTCTGCCATGTTTGCTTAAAAATTCACAGTGACTACACTTTACAGTACAGGTATCCCTCCTCAACCGTGGGGGATATGTTCCTCTAAACCTCCGTGGTTGGTAAAATCGTGGTTGGAAAATACAGGCCCCTATGGCAAACATGGGGATAGGGGAAGTACATATGCTTTTTCACGGTTGGAAAATGCAAGGCCCTATGGGAAACATGGGGATAGGGGAAGTAAGTTTGCGTTTCGTAGAATTAAACACAAAAAAACACATACAGTTATAACATACATGGGGATAGGGGGAGTAAGTATAGGCGCATTGGCTGCCAGGATCGGCAGCAATCCGCGAGGCTATCTGACTGACTCATCCACACACAGAGAGAGAAAGAGATCCGGAAGGTGGGGGGGAGGAGGGGTGTGTGCAGAAGGTGGTGTGGTGGGTGACACGGAGGGTAGGGGGGTGACACGGAGGGTAGGGGGGGTGACACGGAGGGTGGGGGGGGTGACACGGAGAGTGGGGGGGTGGGTGACACGAAGGGTGGGGGAGTGACAAGGAGGGTGGTGAGTTGGTGAAGAGGAGGGTGGTGGGGGGGTGACACGGGGAGTGGGGGGTGGGTGACAACGGAGTGTGGGGGGGGTGACATGGAGGGTGGTGGTGGGAGGGTGTGCAGAAGGTGGTGTGGTGGGTGATACGGAAGGTGGAGGGGGGGTGGGTGACACGGAGGGGGGGGGGTGGTGTGCAGTAGGTGGTGTGGTGAGAGAGCAAAATCAGCGAGATTTACCTTAATCCTAAGAGAGAAGCATTGTCGCTGGTTGATTGCAATTTAGCAATTGGGTTCTAGTGCTGTACGCTAGCTGTTCGCACACACAGTACCTGTAGATCCACGAGTGCAGCTAAACCATGTGGAGTAATAAAAATGCTGATAGGCGGGAACCGAGGAGCGGATGAATACACACCAATATGTGGATGAATGCGGTCCCTTGTTTGGAGGAGTGAAACTTGAAAATTTAAACCGCGGATGTAAATCACGGACGTGCAAAACGCGGTTTGCGAGGGTTATCGCATCGAGCAAACCATGGATGCGTGCGTTTTGTGGTTGGCGAGGCCACAGTTGGGGCGGGATACCTGTAAATCCTGCGAAGCAGTTTGGGACATTTCAGTGACATGATAAAGCGCTATATCAAACGGAATAATTATTTATGTACATATGCAAGTTATTAATTGAAGACGGGTCTGTGAAGTAGAAGACGGCTTTGACTACTTATAATGTAATTGCTCGTTGAGCCATGGCATTTTTAGTGGAGCATTTTGATTCCCTATTACACTTTTATTGACAGGTATCATGTTAGACATTTATGGACAAGATGTTAGCAAAGAGCAACTTAATGTTTCCATGAATCTTTTTACAAGTTTCTTGAATGATCAACAGTTTACTAGAAAAAAAATCATATTTGATCTATGACTGCTCGCTGTGAGGTACAGTATATGTAGAAAAAGCAGTGTATCGTTTGGCTGAAAGCATGCATCTCATTTGATCGCAAAGGTGCAGAGCAAAGCTAAGGTGCCGATAATGGTGAGAAAGAAAAAGGCACAATAGAATATATTTAGAAAAAATGAAGAAGGGTGTAACCATCTCCTGTGATTGGATGACTGGTGAAGGGTTTTGTTTCCCTTTTCCCTCGAGCGTCCCCTGAGCCTCTTGTGTTCATTACAGCCATGTTACACACTCTCAGCCTGCCATTGTTCTCTGTATCAAGTCACCAGATTGGCGTATTTTGTTTGATTGCAGCAGTTAAGCCATTGAATAGGATCAGCCTGTTATTGTCCATGCAAACACATGAGTTTTGCAGCAAGAATTCGTGAAAATTGGGAACAGTTGACTTGTTTCAATCTGGGGAAGGCAGTTGTCCATATTTTGATAAAAGTGGTCTGTAATGAAAATATAGAAACAGACCCGGATTTACTATCAACCTTTGCTTTGGTACAAATTATAAAATAGAGCATAATCAGCGTTTAATAATAATAATAATAATAATCCTTGAATTTGACATACCGCTTTTCACATCTTTTATACATCTCAAAGCGCTTCAAAGAATATACTGTAAATTGAATTGACTGTATATTTGTGCGTGAAACTCGGCAGCTAATTGCACACAGCAGTGTCCCACAAACAGTCTTGGATTGAAATGACCAATTATATTATTGTGTTTTTTTGGGAGGGATTATTATTAGGCGTGTGGAGTAAGGAAACTTACCCAAGGTTTCCCACTGACTTGCCTGGATTTGAACACAGGTCTCACGCTTGTAAGGCGAGTGCTCAAACCATTGAGCTACAGGACTTTGAACAAGATTGAATGGCAATACCTTGATGGCATAATATGCCCTCTGTACCAATAGTTGGCAGTAACTGAACACGCTTGTGTATCATTCATAAGCTATCTGGTCCCAAGAGCATCCATTTCTCATCGTTATCATTGTACAGCTACCTGCTTGTACAGTACTGTATACTGTATATCGCTTTTCAAATGTAGTTGCGTTTTTAGCCAAGAAGTCCTTCAAATGACTAAAAAGAACGAATACAAATTAAGGTTCATAAATAGGGCCATAGAATATAAAAAACTCCAAATGTGGTCTGACTAGTATTTAAACAGGTTTTTGACAATAAGCGTGAAGATCATAGAGATTGTGTACAGGAGATTAGCTGGGATGTTACGAGTAATGAAACTTATGTTGAGAGAGTGCAAGATCTAGGGTTGTTTCTCTACTACAGAGCATTGGAGCAGGGTTTTTTGCCTGATTCACCCAGTAACCAAAGCTCTTACCTTTTTTTCCTCTTCCCTCCCATTGCCATTACCATTGGACGTGTCTGTTTCCTCACCAGGCTTTGTGACCCTATCACCCTATCAGCTTTGATGAAGTGAAAGGTGTGACATCAAATGCAAGAATTATTTATATTTTCTATGATTCTTAAATGTTCAATGGAAGATCTTTATTATTCCAACATTTCTGAGTAGGATTGCTATAAGTTTAGGATGATAACAATCATGTGGGACATTATCTAATATGAGTAAATGGCTTGGAGGAGGACATTGTACTATAATTAATGTCTGTTTCAATCTAATAATATTTCAATTTTAATCTGGTAAAAGCTGGGTATTGTTGCTCAAAAATTAATAACAACAAAATTACACGTCAGGAGGGCATCCCAAGGCGCTAGACGGTAAATGTTTCAGACCCGAGTTGGGGTTAAGGAAAGGGAGGGTGGAGGGAAAGGGGTGGATTTGGGGTGACTAATGGGACTGTTGAAGAGGAAGTTGTTGAGATAGGACTTGGAGGAGATCGGGGAGGGGCGTTTGGGAATAAGACCAGAACGTGTTGCAATTCCAGACTAGGTTAAGTCCAAACATTTGCAAAGAGGTTCTGAGGGCTACTTTTTCAAACTACCTCTCCCCTAGAAGGACCTAGCTTTTCCTTGCTACTTCTCATGGACAATACAGTCAAGATTGGGAATTGGGTGTATGAGGAATTGCGCCTGAAATTTGCATTCTATCACTGCTGTTTAAGATGCTTCGCTTATGGCAGTTATTCTGTGTACATATGATTGGCTTTGTCAGGGCAACGTAATGATAATCCTTGCATTTGATATAGCGCCTTATCACATCTTCACGACGTCTCAAAGCGCCTCACAGAATATACTGTAAAATTAATTTGCTATGTGTTCTCTGGGCAAAATGTGGCACCCAATTGCGCACAGCAGTGTTTCACAAACAGTCATGGATTATTTGACCAAATTATTCTTATTTTTTTATTTACAACATCTCGACTTGCTTTGTGCTAGCCTAGAAGAAAGGCTTTTTATTGCAGTAAGTCTGTTAGCCAGCTGCAGGTTTACACGTTCTATAATTACAAGATATTAGGGATTAGTCAATTACTGTACTTTTAGAAAGATTGTTACAATCAAGAGCCTAAAGTTGTTTTATTAAATGTCATTCCAGGTGAGGGAACTCCTCATAAGAAACATTCTGCTATTATAACACAGCTTTTCAATACACAGTATGGTGCAGCCCAATTATAATGCTGTATTTGAAGTCTGTAAAATGTAATGTCATTATAAATGGGGCACATTATATGGTTCTGACAGGGCACTTCTGCAACAAACAGTGGCAGCTCCACCTCATACACTTCTAGGGTTGCCATTGACGTCATGAAGCCCTACTGCATCTACAGACTCTTGAGTATGAAACTAAGCAGGCAGCTGCAGTGCCCGAAGGAAAAGCGTCAGTGCAGAGCTGCTGTGCAAGTTGTAGGTTACAGAAAAGTTTTGGGATCCAAGGTGTTTCCGAGTTGTATCTGAACCATGTGAACTGAAAACTACGTGGAGGTCCTGTAGCTCAGTGGTTAGAGCACTTGCCTTACAAGCGTGAGACCTATGTTCAAGTCCAGGCAGATCAGGGCAAAACCTTGGGCACCTAAAGACAGACAAGGAGATGCAAGGTGGAAGGAAGTTCCAGTCTTTGGGTGCAGTGGTTAAAAGCATACCGCCAATGGTGTAGAGATGAGTAGTCTGGGGGAGGCCAGTACCTACTGAATGAAGGGGACAGTTGGAGGAGATGGTTGTATCCAGGTTGCATAGGGAGGGAGTTCACAGGGCATAAGTGATTTGTACTTATGTGAGGATCTTTAAATTGTTCCATTCTGCAATCATGACTAATAATAATTCTTGCATTTGTTTTACTGTAGTGCCTTATCACTATCAGAATTTATTTTGGGGGACGTGGATACAGGTGGTGAAATTTTGAATTGATTGGATTTTATGAATGGTGGAACTGGAGTTAGGAAAAATCGAGGTAGGAGATGATAAGGTTTTCAGCTGAGTCAGGTTTGGTAGGAGGTGGGCAATGTTGTGGAAGTGAAGGAAAGCAATCTTGATCAGGGATCAGATATAAAGTAGGAACAACAGTTGGCGATCGAACTTGAAGCCTTGGTTGTGACCAGGTTCAGTAGGTCTGGTGGATAGCTCAGGAGGTTAAGGAGATTGGAGCTGGATGGCTTCCGATTTACCAACCTTCAATGGTAGTAAAGGAGTGAAGGTAAAAGCACTGGTAGGAACATGGGGGAGATGCAGAAGACATGGAGGGGGGATTGGGAGTCAGGAGAAAGGAAGAGGATACAGCCAAGCCAATGCTGTTTATTTTAATTACAAAGAAGTCCATGATCTCTTTGTACTTGGCTTGGTGAGGAGCAAAGGGAGCTTGAGAGGGTGCATGCAGTTGGTGATGGAGAACAGGAGTTTGGGATTATTTCTGGCCTCCAGGAATGCCTTAAACACAAGAATGAGTTGCGAGTTTAATAGATTGAGCCAATATGGCTACCTTAAGACCAGAGAGTTGTGTTGACTGGGATTTGGCAAGGGACGAATAATTACATTTGTTTATAAGTGTATAAGAAAAGTTGGCATGAAAATATTAAATCAAATTCCCACATTGGCTAAAGATTAAATCTATAGAAAGCCAATGATCCAAAACCTCTTTGGGAGCTGCATTTAGACATTTATTGTAAGAAGAAATTTGGCATTTTAGAATGCCCATGACAGTAAATCCCAGTGAGCAAATGCTTACAATATTAAATCCTAACTCTTACAAAAAGTAGTACAGTATTTCTAAGAGGAAGTAAGTATCTTCAGTAAGTATTATCAGAAATGGTGAAAAATGTGACGAGATTCTGATTTCTAACCAGGATAGCTGTATAAATGAGGAGCTCCTTGTCCTTATCTGTCAGATCTCTGCATATTCCACATGATAACCATTTTGCAGATGGAATAATATCCTTAGAAAAGCCTGCCTCACAAAACGGTGCAGACTGTTTCGATCCCACTGACCCTTCCTCCATGATTATCACATATTTGCAACCATTTTCCCGAACCATATTGCAGGCTTATTCGTAACTACCTGCTTGCCGCAAAATATTATCCACAGGAGTAGCTAAGCAAAAATGTGCGTATATAAGTGTAACGCAGAATCAAGAGACAAAAAGACTTGAGCTAATCAGGATTCTGCTGTGTTAGTGCTGCTGCAAGGCATTTCGGGAATCTACAGAAAAACATTTACACGCATGGCCAGATATACAAAAGACACACAATACAAGCGTACAAAAGATGGAAATTATATTTTTCAGGATTTTAAATGATTTGTAAATCAAATAAATACACTATTAGCATGTTGGAAAGGGTCATTGGGACAGTAATTCACAAACTGATGTAGATGAAAAGTCTGGGCTACAACCTTGCCTCATTTAGTAGAAACAGTTCTTGAGAACTAACCCAGTAGCTTACGTTTTCAGTTACATTTTCACAGTAAATGCAAAGGACGTTGATAGATAGCTTTTGGTGTCACATAGTGTTCAATAATAAGTTAGTGAATAGAAGTGCCTCATTTACAGTGTCATTAGAATCGATTTCTCGTGTGTAAAAGTGCATCTTTGAAGAGTATATAAACACGTCACATGGATAAAATGAATGTTTCACATAAATGTTTTTAAAATATTATTTCATTCATGTTTTGCATTTTCAAATCTTTGATTTTATTTCCAAAATTTAGCTTTAACTCTTGAAAGCAGAACTGTTTAAGATTTGAATATTTGAATGGTTACTGACAACAGTATGAATGGTTTGTAAAACACACATTGATACTGCAAGCACTAATCTTGTAATCCCAACACTCACTTGTTAACATGTCTCTCTGCAATGTTAAACTACATGAGAATGTCTCCTCAGCAGTACAAATAATATGCTTTTCAGCACAATGCAATGATTAATTTGAAATTAAATGCTGTAGTTTGTGAAATAATTCATTATTTGATCTGAGGTTTGTTTAGTCTTACATTGTGCAACACCTTGATCACAGTTAACTAGAATGAGTTGCCTTGGGAGCCTGAGCTTCATCTCAATTGTTCTTCAATTCACACATATGCAAGTTGCTTACCGAATAAACTGAAGAATATATCAGTGTTACTGCACTGGTTACAATCGGTTATGACTGTTTGTTGTTTGTGAGGTCAGCCTTTTGTACACCGCAGTTAAAGAATGTCAAAAGGATTGAATCTGTCGGTGCAATATTCAGTTTATTGTGGAGTTGATTTTCTTAAGCAGAAAATTCTGAGTTTGGCTTCAGGGCTGCCTGTCACTTGTTTGCCTTGGTTGGGTGATTTTTCTTTAAACCTGCATGGTATGCCACATACAGGAAAGACATTTCATCTCAGACATGGCGGGTGGATAAAAAAAAAGCACCCAGGCCCCAGTGGTTTGATTTAGTTGTGCCTCCTGCTGTCCAGTTGCAATGGGCACGGAGAATTCAGCAATCCAGTCTGGTTCTATTTCCTGGCTGGAGGTAGATACACAAGAATAAGCGGTAAGGTCAGGTGTGGGGAGGTTGGAGGGGTGGGGCTAGGGGAGGTTGCAAGGAGAGAGTAAAGCCTGCAACATATTCTATAAAATGTTAGTTTTATTGGAGTTTCTGCATTACACTAAATAGGTTTGAATTGTTTTAATATCAACTGGAACATTTAAATTTCAAATGGTACAAATAAACGTTTCTTATGCCCTAGAGAACAGTTGGTGATTTGGGGCCAGATTATCACTTGCATTGATTATATACAGATAACAATTTATCTGTCAATGACAGCATCACAGACTGAGGTGGAGGTTCGGTCAGTTGATATCTAGCAGGATGGTCCCAGCAGAGTGAAATTGAAATTGCACCAGTTTTAAAACTTGACACAATTACAGTATTTTGTATAAAGGGATGCCGATACCTTGGAGTGCTTTCAAGTTTTCTTTCTCGTGGTTTATGAGATCATGATCATTCTTACGTTAATTACTCCTTGGAATTCATTTTCTGCTCAGCCCTTGACAATTGTAGTTGTTGTTGAAGGTATACTAGCATTTTCTGTCACTTACTCAACATTTCTCTCTCTCTCTTTAGCAAAATCTTGTCAACTGAAGTGTGCAGTAATGTTTATAACAGCTTGTTTTTAAAGTCGACACTTGTAAAATTAGGTTCACACGCGTTAAATAATATTGTTAAATTAATAAACCTTCTTTAACTACAGTGGAAAGGCCTCTGAAGATTTGTCTAAAACCTGCAGCTTCAGCAGTCTCTTTCATCTTTTTAAGATTCTTCAGCCCTGTTGTGGAGTTGGTTTGTAGTAATTTAAATTCCCTAGGCTTTAGTTTGCTGACTAGTTTTCTGCAAGATTGCCCATGCTTACATGGTCATATGCGCTGTTTGGCTGCTTGCTTTCTTTTCCCCTTTTTTCTTTCTTCCTTTCTTCTCAGCTTTGTTGATTACTGAGGGATAACGACATTTTAGCATTTTTTAATTTCTGAAACTTTTGGAGGGGAGTGACTCTAGCATATTTTTATATACACATAAATCGATTGAGTAACTCAAAGCATTCTTTTATGCCTTTTTCTATTTTGCTTCAACCTAACTAATAATATATTTTTTCGTTTAATTCTATAATATGCATGACTTCAGAACCTTGGGTTCTGAGATCAAAAATGTAATTCTCTTTCCCATTGCTAAGAAACCTAATGATTATAAAAACAGCTTGGTGGGGGTGGGAGGAGGGCGGGGGGAGGAGGTCATCTAGTGGGCATAGAATTATAATTTCTTTGATAATCCTTCTGACGTGTTAAAGTGGCCACTGATCCATTGATGAATTGACACTGACCCCTTTATGTTTGGGTTGCTAATAACACTATCTGAGGGAAGTCTAAATTCTTTACAATTCTTCCAAGGTATAAAAACAAATTGACCTATTTATTCTGTTAAGTAATGCAAATTAATTTCAGTATGTATTCACATAACATGATGAAGAGGACTCCAAAAAAATTAAACCAAAGGAAATAAGGAATAAGTAGCAGAAACAGCATCTCTTTCTAATTTTGTTCATTTACTCTCTTGCTTTGCTATGGTATAGAACTGGACATTAAGGTAAAAACACAGTTTCGACTTTAACAAATAGCAAATTGTGATTTTTTTGCCTAACGTTTGTATTGATATCATGTAGTGTATAACGAGGAAGCTCGTTGCTAAAATGAATGCTTAACAACTTAATATGTTAAGTTTTTTTAAGTAAATACGTTAACATATATGTTAATGTAATCCCTCCTGTTACCCACAGCACAAAGTTTCTTTCGAGTTTAGCTCATTGAAGTGAGCACTGCTTATGGATGAATGTTCTCACTCTTTGCAGGGCGTTCTCAGCCAACTGTGAAACGTGAGTCATGACATCCACATGTGCTTCCCCCCACCCCCCTTCAGTTTATCTTGAAAAACCTGATGCCTCACCAAGTTATTAATTAAACAAGTGACTCTTCACCCTGATTTACTTTAATCACTTTTAATTATTATATCCATTTCAGTTATCGAAGACTGTTACAAAGGTAAGCCAAAAGAGTTAGTTGTCTTCTATTTCTTTACAGTGGCGTGACTGTGCAGACGTCTTGAGATGGAACAAGCTTGCCAGATTTCATGCAACTCTACTCTTAAGCTTAATTAAAATCCAGAGCTGAAAACTATATTGATAAATACTAATGTGCTTTAAAACTCTATATTTAAAGCATAACCTCATAGATACCTTTACTCCATATTGAAGAACAAAATATTATGTGTTTTGTAGGGCTGTTTCCTTCCTCTTCACCTTAAGGTTTACAGGGTATTACAATTTTCCTTGTGTTATCGTGGGCTGCATCAAAGAAGTATTTAATATTTCTACATGTTCTCTAAATGTTTTCCTCCTCATGGATTTTACTGTTACATTACTTTATATAAGCTGGCCAAAGTAACTTTGCAGTCTTGGAGAACAATTACTCAGGAGAGACTGTTATACAGTTCATTGACTTCACTATGCACTCCTTTATTTATTCCTTTATTTTTATGTCTTGAATGATGAGCTATTTTGGATCATTAAATAGCAGGCAAAATACATTTTTATTGGAACATCATTTTTATCGTTTAATCAAAAACTGGAGTGAAAGATGTGAGGGAAATCTCATTGAAGACAAAACAGTGGGGGAAAATACACACTTAAGAGGCACAGATGTGAGATTTTATGATTTTTAACATAAATATGGTGGTAGGTACCATCTGTTCATTTCCATTTCTCACTCCTGGATTTTTGTTCTGATTTCTAAACAGGATTAGAAGTCTTTCAGTTGTGTATATTCAGTTAAATTTGGATGGAAATTGTAAAGGTTTTTTATGTCATATGTTGATAGCGGTTTCTATATTTAGTCAACATTAACACTGGAAAACAACACATATTTTATGATTTAACTTTAAATTTAAGAGTAAAGTTAAGATCCTTCTTGGGTTACAAAGTAATTCATTCCACTTGCACCATTTTTTTAAAATTCCACTTTTTGTCAACATTATATTTTCTGCGAAACATTGTAATGAATACTGTTGAAATGTATTAAATCGTTTTCCTGTACAGTGTGATTGTGGGTGAAAATTCTTGGTTGTCACGTGATTGACAGCAACTAAATTACAATTTCTTTTGATGGAATTGAAGACCTTAGAATCTCTGCCCCAAATATATAATAATTCAACTTGAATTCCCATATTACATATGTTTTAAAGAAAATTTCCCAATCTTAGTTTTGAAAAAGATGACCTCTGGTGTTTTACATATCAACCAAATGACCAGGCATCCATCCTTAAGGGAAAGGAAATTGTTAAAAACAAATAAATATTTAAAACTTAAGATACGTATTGAGTTTGGTTGTGTATACAATAACAATCTACACAGCAGTGTTTTCAGAAAGTTTCAGGTTTCAGTGGCTTTATAACATTGTTTCAAAGGATTAATATTTAAATTGCTTTATCTAAATTCACGGTTTGCTGGCTACCGAATTTGTCTTAAGGAGACAAATAAAAAACATTGTTTTAAATCCCTAGTTTTCCAACATCATCTTATCTTTGTTTGGGTGTTGTTTTGATCTAAGTAAAATAGGTTTTATTGGGTATAGATGTTGCAATGTAAGTAAATATGAAGCTTTGAGGCAAGTACCCATGCCAACAGTTGTCTTTTCTGGATGGAGGGAGATTTTCTAACTTGGAAATTTTCTTCAGGCAATCGTTAGCGCATGTGGTGAACAATGAAGTTTCATTTACGGTGGAATAAGTAGGTATGTAATGTATAAAACTGTTAAAATTAAACAAGAACTCTGCGCCATATATTTGTGCAGCTAATTTCTTGTGGAGCTGAGGCTTGTAAAAGATAACATTCCCCTTTTGTATTCTGCTTGGCTGTGCTCCCTCAACTCTTGCTGAGAAGACGGGTGAACAAACATGACTCCTGTCAACAGGTTTCTGAAAAAAATCCCCAGCTCATTTTTGGGGTGTATTTAGCCAGCTTTTATTTGGTTCTGCACCTTGACAATCCAATTGAAATCTGCAGTTTGCTGTTTGCAGAAATCAGTTGCCGTTTTTCCAATGCAATATTTATGTTATTGATTTTATTTCATATTTCTCTGCTGCTCTGAACAATAAAAAAAATTTAAAAAGTAATTTCTTAAAAAGAAATCAAAACCCTGACACTAACTCAATCCAGTCTTTTTAAACTCGATTATAAATATGTAACTGGGAAACCATGTTTCATCATCTTAAGGTGCAAAGAATCTTTATTTTAGTGAAGCTCTTTAAGTAAAATAGAAATTAATGTTTATTTTAATGTTTATTAATATGAAAGAAACATTTTGAAGATCAGCATTCCAACTGTTTAATCTTACATTTCAAAATCTTAATTGTACAGTATTTTATTTTCTTGTTAAAACCTTGCATAGTGATTTTAAAAATATATATTATTTGATAAGGCCATGCACAGGTTCCATTTTGGCTGAAATATTGTAGGACCTAATTTGGATATCAGCAAATTTTATTTTTGTACAAAACTGAACAGGGCCTATTGCAAGTCCAGTTTATATCATGGAGAGGGTTATGTTGAGAAAGTGGTTGAAGTACGAAACACAATTATTTATCAGACAAAAGTAAGATAACATGAAAAGTAGCCGAATGGGGAGATTGCCTGGCATGCTCAAAGCAGACTCCTGCGTGTGGATTATGAAGAATAGAAATTGTTTGCTTTTTCCTTTTGGTGAAAAGACTTCCAACAAAAGAACCAAATAAGGGCTTTTGTACCTTCTGGAGGTTTGAAACACCAGCTTGCAGGGTTGAATGGCTGGTCAATAACAGGATACTAAGTCACTGTAGCTCTTTCTGCAATTAGAAATGTAACATCAGTAAAAATGTATGTTATGTTTTTAGCAATTCCATGAGTTACTTCAGACCTAAAATAGTTGTCGTGGAAATTGTTTTATAATTGAAAGATAGGTTTACCAATGCAACTTCTTTGACTCATCATTCATAACTGCAATTTGTTTTATTAAATTTGAATTGTAATATTGGAAACCAAATAATCCGAATAATTTCAGATGTACCTGACATTCTTAGAGCATCAACTTTGAAATGATTCTTGAAATCTTTGAAAGTTAAAATGCTACAGTGCAGCTTTCAAACTGATCTTACAATTATATTTTCATTTGTTATTAAATGATTGTAACCTGTTAATGTGTAAAATTTAAATTTTGTCAATTTTGTAAAACAAAAATTGTCTTTTCTGTCATGTTGGCTGTTTCTGAGCCCTCATTCTGGTAAACGCGTAAACGTAACCATTCCAACAGCTAAACTGTACTGAATAATTCTGATTAGCCATTTAGCTATTTTGTATAGTCTGAGGTATTTTGCTTAAACTGAATCATGCCGTTGCCAACAGCAAAAATGACAGAACAGGATGGAATATAAAAAGAGGATAACATTGCTATGATTGCTCATAGTCTTATAAATCACTGCCTGCAGCTATGGACTAAATGGAAAGTAAACCATCAGGGAGCATGCTGATCCCTTTTTGATGTTCTGCTTCGTTATCGAACTATGACTTCATAAAATTGCAATTTTGGTCAGTGTTTCCAAGAGCTTTTCAATACATTACATTTTTTGTACAATTTATGTCATGATTCCTCCTGAAAATCAACAGTGCTAGAAATGAGGCAGTTATTGAGAGCCTAAAGCATGCAGAACAATGGTGCTTTGTGTTTGATTTCGAGATGGGCACATCTAGACTTGTACATTTAGATTTGGTGAGAGTAAATACGGTATGGCACACAAGCCCAGAGAGTTAACCACTTTTAGTAGGCAGCACTGCCAGGGTTGTTTGGAGCCAGCTGCCACAAGGTGCATGAGAGTGCATGAGGAACAGCCTTGCTCAAATTCTCTATTGCCCCAGTGGAGAGCTATCTATCTTCATCTTGTCACCACTGCGCAGCAGCATGGCTGAGATTAGGAATTCAGTGGAGTGGAGCAATATGCCTTGTTGTCCCTCAGTGGTGTGGCACCAGCATCCCGACTACTGTATTTTAAAAAATGATTATTAAATTACACTTTTTTTGGTCTTGTATAGAAATATATCCCATGAGAAAAATGTGTTGTGAAAGAGGGGAATGGTATTAATAAAGAGCAATAATGTGGCACCAACATGGTGCTGGGTAGGGAGGTGAAGGATATTAATAATAATCCATGCTTTTGATATAGTGCTTTTCATGTCTTCTAGATGTCTCAAAGCGCTTCACAGAATATACTGTAAAGTTAATTGACTGTATATTTAATGATTATTTAAACAGTCGTGGATTGAAATGCCTAATTTATTACAGATTTTTTGAGGGATTATTATTAGGTGTGTGGAGTAAGAAAACTTGCCCAAGGTTTACTACCTCCCCCGCCCCCCACACACCGCTACTCTCCCACCTTCCGGCATCCAAAGCAACTACATTTCCCAGAATCCAGTGAGACAAGTTTGTCGCGGTAATTGTTTTGCCCTGCCTGAATTTGAACACGAGTCTCACGCTTGTAAGACGAGTGCTCTAACCATGGAGCTCCAGGACTCCATGATTGATTGAGGTGGAAGAGAGAACCTGTGATTGAGATGGGTAAGAAAGGATGGGAGAGATATTTCACACGGTGACCTCAGGGGGTAGAAAGGAAGCACTAAATGTTGTTTTAAAACTGCTGTAGAAAGTTCGAGCAAAATGGTGAGGGAAACCTAGTTGAGTTGGAGTATGGAAAACTTTGATGGATGAGATTTTCTCCAGCTGATGTCTTACAAATTAGTTACCATGACAAAATAATATCTCACGTCCACCCCACTGGTCTAAATAATTGTTCTTTGTGGGCCGTGGTAATTGCTATGATTTGTGGAATGTGCTGTGATTGAAGAATCCAAACCACACGTGTTGAATGTTGTTTCCTGCATCCTCATTTTTAATAAAAATTCAAGATCATCATATGATTCTAACTTATTTACAAACATGATATGTAATTAAATTTTAAAAAGGTTTAATCTTCTAAAACTCAACGTAATAATACTCTTTCCAAGAACAATAGGAACTTGTCCTATTATAATGACAAAAAAAACTCATCTTGAAAGAATCTTTTGTCTTTTTGTAATTGATAGCACCAATGTTAAATGTTTAAGTCAGTGTGATAATAATAATAATCCTTGTATTTGATATAGCGATTTTCAGGTCTTCTAGATGTCTCAAAGCACTTCACAGAATATACTGTAAAGTGAATTGACTGTATATTTGTGGGGGAAACAGTACACTTCGGCTATATACATCTCCAATACTATTCCCTGTTACCACTCTTTGACTGACATAAAATATAATTTAGTTTTCTTCCCTTGGATGTGGATAGCAAGAGAGAATATTTCCAATTACTACATATTATAAACTGTTCTTTTAAAATTCCCTGAAACACAGGGAATTAACGAGAAATTCTTTTTGGGAAAAATGAATTGATGCTTTAAATTAAAAATGGGGGCAAATGATGGAAGTGTTGCAAAACAGAAAAGAACCATTAGAGTTACTTTTCCAATTTCCACCAATAAATACTTTTATTTAAGTTAATTGGTTTTAATTTTTTTTCCTGATTTAGATTTTTGAGAATTGAATTACATCGCACTTTATTTTCTAGAATGTTATGTCTGCACTGGTTTCCAGGAAAGGGGCGCACTGTACTGTGTGTCTGGCAATGCAAGTGGTAACTTTAAATTTGCATGCAATCAGATTTTTTTAAATTAGGTTTTGTGCAGTGTGGTTTTAGAAGAATAAGATAGAAAGACATAAAAGTTAATATAATCAAAAAGGGTGGCAGAGAGGGAGGGCTGGGATGATATGATATTGTAGTGTCTTTAAACAAAATAACGGAATAATATTTTGCTCTGTACCAATTGTTATTTTGTTTGATGTCCAAATATCCAAACTTATTTTTATCCACAATTAGTGTGAATAATTGTTTTTTCTCAGTATCAGTATCTGCATTCATTAATAAAGCCCCCATTTTGTTCGGTTCTGCCTACTTTTCTTGCGTTTTTAAAGTCCCAAATTTACCTATTATTTCCTTAAAAATAGACCACATATTTCCTGACTTAGTTGTTTTGTTTGTAATAGTGAACAAATATACAGTAAAGCTGTATATCATCGGTAACAACTATAACATTGGCTGAATTTCACATCAATTGTGGATTTCTTCGACTATTCTGTCAATTAGAATGTCCAGTCCATAATATAGGGGCAAGTAACAGAATTGTTGTGAAATACAAAATAACCATTCAAGTTAGTTTTCCAATTTCCACCAATAAATACTTTAAAAAAAAAGTGAATTGGTTAAAAAAAATTGTTTTTCCTGACTTTGATTTTGTAGAACTGAAGAGAAATTGATCGCTAAACGACAACCAAACAAAAAAGTCCCTGTTTTGTGACTCCTGCCAGACCATGTGAATAGATAACATACCTTTTGTAACTTTACAGTGTCTGTTCTGCTTGTGACACTAACACTGCACGGTATTACTAATTTTATATTTCCTTATTCCTCTTAAGCATCAATGCTATGAGCTGTGTGTGTTTACATCAGAGATTTATATATTTATGTATTTAACAATTCCAGTTACCGTTCCCTTTAACATGATTTGAGAGCACACTTCTGCTTCTAATATTTGTACACAAATATCATTGTTTTTTCAAAAAAAAAGTCAAGCAGGAAATGTTAAGGTGTCAGGAGTGGTTATTTATATATTCTGCTGATACCAATTAAACTGCCACTGACTCTGGAAATCATAAGCTAAGAATTTTTATGATATCCTGCTGGTGGAAGTACCACTTTTTATACATATATGTAAAAATATATGAAGCAGTATGGCAGGTTGTACTGCAAAATTAATATAGTGAAAGGTTTGTGGAATATCAGCTGCATCTTTACGCCCCAGTTATAGAGTACTAGTTACTGCAGAATCAATTTAACCTTTTCCGATGATGCAAGCAGGCAGAAGAGGTTGTATAATAATAATAATACCTGCATTTGATATAGTGCTTTTCACATCTTCTAGACGTCTCAAAGCGCTTCACAGAATATACTGTAAAGTGAATTGACTGTATATTTGTGTGCGAAAACTAGGGTCCGTCGATATGGAAATTTTCCAATTTAGATATATCAACGGGCTCATATCGAGATATACCGAAATATCGATATTTTCGGGTTTTTCGTACTGCGAATGCGGGGGCGGCGTGCACATACCGAGTGCGTGCGCATTCGGAGTGCGTGCGCGTTCCAGGTGCGCGCGCATTCAGGGCCTATCTCCTCAGGAGGTAAATGTCTTTCTCTCTCTGTGTCTCTCACTCTCTCCATCTCTGTGTTTTTCTGTCTGTGTGTCTCTCTCACATCACCCACATCTCTATCTGCATATTATCACATCCACCCCGTCACTCCCCCCCCCCCCCCCACCGTCTCTCTCTCCCCCCACTCCCCCAGCTGTCTCTCTCCCCCCCCCCACCAGCCGTCTCTCTCCCACCACCACCAGCCGTCTCTTTCCCCCTCCCCCCCCTCCCCCCAGTGTCTCTCTCCCCCCCACAACCCCCCCAGCCGTTTCTCTCCCCCTCACCCCCCCCACAGCCGTCTCTCCCCCCCACCCCCCCAGCCATCTCTCTCCCCCTCCCCCCCAGCCGGTTCTCTCCCCCTCCCCCCCAGCCGTCTCTCTCCCCCTCCCCACAGCCGTCTCTCTCCCCCTCCCCCCCAGCCGTCTCTCTCCCCCTCCCCCCCATCCGTCTCTCTCCCCCTCACCCTCCCCAGCCGTCTCTCTCCCCCTCACCCCCTCACCTCCCCCCCCAGCTGTCTCTCTCCCCCTCACCACCCCCAGCCGTCTCTCCTCCCCCCCAACCCCCAGCCATCTCTCTCCCCCTCCAGCCGTCTCTCTCCCCCTCCAGCCGTCTCTCTCCCCCTCCCCCTCCCCCCCCAGCCATCTCTCTCCCCCTCACCCCCCCATCCGTCTCTCTCCCCCTCACCCCCTCCCCAGCCGTCTCTCTCCGCCTCACCACCCCCCCAGCCGTCTCTCTCCCCCTCACCCCCACCCAGCCGTCTCTCCCCCCACCCCAACCCCCAGCCGTCTCTCTCCCCCTCCAGCCGTCTCTCTCCCCCCCCCCCAGCCATCTCTCTCCCCCTCACCCCACTCCCAGCCGTCTCTCTCCCCCTCACCCCACGCCCAGCCGTCTCTCTCCCCCTCACCACCCCCCCAGCCGTCTCTCTCCCCCTCACCCCCCCCCCCCCAGCCTTCTCTCCCCCCCCCCCAGCCCTTGCATACCTGTATATTGTATTCGAGGACTATGAATACAATATGGCAGCTTTGCACCTCGGTCTGTGCATTGTGTATAGAGATGAGCATTCTGGGTCTTGTAGTTCAGTGTGCGGCATTCCGATTTTTCACCTCGATATATTGATTTTTTGATATATCGATATTTTTTAAATGCCTATATCGGCGTATCGATATGAAAATTATATCGGGTTTTAGCGATATATCGATATATCGCCGGACCCTAGCGAAAACACAAAGCCAATTGCGCACAGCAGTGTCCCACAAACAGTTGTGGATTGAAATGACCAATTTTTTTTAGGGATTATTATTAGTCTTGTGGAAAAAGGAAACTTACCCAAGGTTTTGCCCTTCCTGGATTCAAACACAGGTCTCATGCTTGTAAGGGGAGTGCTCTAACCACTGAGCAACAGGACCCACAAAGCTACAGGAGTCCACGAATATCTGAATAAACGTGAGGGATTTCTAAACCACATTTGTAGCTGTTGTATGTGCAATATTGCTATCGAAGAGGAGAGAAAACAACAACAAAATGACATCGCATAACACCTTTTACATCGGGAGGATGTCCCAAGGCGCTGGACAAACAGTATTTCGGACCCAAGCTGGGGCTACAGCTTGGGGAACGTGGAGGGGAGTGGGGGAAGAAGGTTGATCGGAAGCACAATCGAAGAGGAGGGCTTTCAGGTAGGGCTCGAAGGAGGCGAGGTACTGCAGGATGGAGTTCCAGAGAGTGGGGCCAGAGTGGCTGAAGGGCCACCAGCCAATGGTGGGGCGGGCGAAGCAGGGAAAGTGAAGCAGGCCGGAGCCCATTGAGAGGACATAGCGGGCAGGTTGGTAGGGGATTAGCAGGTCACATAGGTAGGGAGGAGCAAGACCATGGAGATCTGTGATGGTGAGGACCAGGATATTGAACTGTACACTCTGTGTAATGGGAAGCCAATGGAATTTGGCAATTCCATTGGGGAGTGATATAGTCACAGAGCCTAGTGTGGGAGAGGACATGGGCTTCAGAGTTCTTGATCTGCAATCTGTGGAGGGAGGAGTTGGGGAGACCGACAAGCAAGGAGTTTGTATAATCAAGCCCGGAGGTTATAAATGCATGTGTGAGAGTTTTGGCGTCTGGCGGTGTGAGACGGAGTGGAGCCGGGCAATATTGCATATGTGGAGTAGAAAGGATAGTTGAGGGTTGAGCAATATGCCAAGGTTCCAGACTGACTTAGTGAGATGGAGTGTGAAAACAATGGTCTCTGCATGTGCAGACCATAATTTAAATTTGTGGTTGGGCTGAAGAGCTGAATTGGTTTGCTGTTACTGGCGTCTATACTGCAGTATCTTACTCAACTACAGGCAAGATGGTGGTCACCAGCAACAAATCACAAACTTGCTTATTTTAATGATTTAAAAAATAATGCATGTACATCCAGTGTTGTTGTAACATCCCTGTGGTATAATTGTGACCGTTTTTACTGGCAACTTAAATTGAACTTGCAGAATCAGTTCCCAAAGCAAGTTTGCCATATAAATCCAGTAAACTCACCTGTACAAAAAGGGGCATAAGGACAAACCTGGAAACTACAGGCCAGTCAGTCTAACGTCAGTAGTGGGCAAAATTCTAGAGTCTATAATCAGTGACAAGATAGATCTTCACTTAGAAAAATATAGGCTGATAAAGGACAGCCAGCATGGATTTGTTAAAGGCAAATCTTGCCTTACAAATCTGATAGAATTTTTCAACGATGTAGCAGAATGGGTGGATGAGGGCAGCACAGTTGATGTAGTTTACATGGACTTTCAAAATGCATTTGACAAAGTGCCGCATGAGAGGCTTATTAGGAAAGTAGAGGCCCACGGCGTTAAAGGGACAGTAGTAGCGTGGATCTACAACTGGCTGCGAGACAGAAAGCAGAGAGTTGTGGTGAGTGGCTGATTTTCAGACTTGAGGGAAGCGTGCAGTGGCGTCCCACAGGGATCAGTTTTGGGACAACTGCTCTTTTTAATATACATTAATGATTTGGGTGTAGGGAGTACGGTTTCCAAATTTTCAGATGATACTGAGTTAGGGAGAATAGTAAATAGTGAGGAGGATAGTAGCCATCTGCAAGAGGATATAGATAAAATGGTAAAATGGACAGACACATGGCAGATGAAGTTTAATACAGAGAAGTGTGAGGTGATACACTTTGGGGGAAGAAATGAGGGGAGGCAATATAGGCTAGATAGTACCATTTTAAAGGGTGTGAAGGAACAGAGAGACCTGGGGATTTGTGTTAGTCACTCTTTGAATGTGGCAGGATAGGTAGACAAAGCCGTTAAGAAGGCATATGGGATACTAGGCTTTATAAATAGGGGTATAGAGTACAAAAGTCAGGAAGTACTGATTAACTATAGGACTTTGGTTAGGCCTCAGCTGGAGTACTGTGTACAATTCTGGTCACCACACTTTTGGAAGGATATTAAGGCATTGGAAAAGGTGCTGAGGAGATTTACTAGGATGGTACCAGGAATAAGGGACTTCAGCTATGAGGAAAGGCTAGATAGGCTAGGCTTATTCTCTCCAGAACAAAGAAGATTGAGAGGAGACCTGATAGAGGTTTATATGATTATGAGAAGTTTCGACAGGGTGAATAGGGAAAGACTGTTTCCACTGGTGGGCGAATCAAGGACTCGTGGTCACAGATTTAAAATAGTTTCAAAACGAAACAGAGGGGAGCTGAGGAGAAATGTTTTCACTCAACGGGTTATTCAAATCTGGAATGCATTACCTGAAAAGGTAGTGGAGGCAGATTCCATAACAGCTTTTAAAAGGGATTTTAGGGAGAACAGGTCTGTTAGGTTATGGGGAGAAAGCTGGGCAGTGGGATTGAGTTGCTCTGTTCAAAGAGCCAGCACAGACTAGATGGGCCAAATGGCCTCCTTTTATGCCATAAAATTATATGATTCTATGATAAAAGAGTAGTATCATTGCCTCTAAAGTCCACAGTACAAGACTTTGATTCAGACTGAGTGCCAAAACCAAATTTCATATTTCCGTGAAATGAAGTTTTATACATTTTGTTTGGTATTGTAGCACATGGATAGTGCACTTGCCTTGCAAGCGAGAGACCTGGATTCAATTCCCGACAGGGCGAAACATTGGACAAGTTTCCTTGCTCCACATACCTCTGTTTACCTAGCTTTAAGTGGGAACCCAGTTGTTAGTTGATTGGCTGATCGCTTTTCCGTGAGTAATAATTCCACAAAATATATAGTCAATTCACTTCATATTATATTCTGTGAAGCGCTTTGAGATGACTCGAACACATGATATTGAGCTCCTGTGGCTTAGTGGTTAGAGCACTTGTCTTGCAAGTTGGGGAGACCAAGCTGAGGAGACCTGTGTTCGAATCTAGGCAGGTCAGGGCGAAACCTTGGGCAAGTTTCCTTACTCCACACGCCAAATAATAATAATCCGTCCAAAAAAAACACAATAATAAAATTAGTCATTTCAATCCACGACTGTTTGTGGGACACTGCTGTGCGCAATTGGCTGCCGCGATTCGCCCACAAATATACAGTCAAAACACTTTACAGTATATTCTGTGAAGTGCTTTGGGACGTTGATAAGATGTGAATAGCGCGATATCAAATGCAAGGATTATTATTATTGTTATGATATGGCGCAATATCAAATACAAGGATTATTATTATTAGTACGTCAATGAGGAGTAGATCCACGGTAGCCAACTGGCAGCCCACTGGCTGATTTTATCCGTTCCTGGCGGTGGCATGCACATGTCCTGAATTATACTATATGTACCTATACATGTACATATATTATATGTACTATATGTTATTTCCTAAAAGAAACCTAATCAAACCTGTGTTTGAAGGAATCAACACTTACACTTCCTGCTTCATTTGTCTCCCTAGGGAACCTGTTCCACAGTTTCACTATTGGCTTACTGAACAGTGTTTCAGTAGGTTTGTTCTGAATTTACCCCCACTTCAATTGCAGGCAGTGCCCTCTGGTTTTACTATTCTGGGCTAGTTGAAATAGCTTGTCATGAACTACGTTGTCTAGCTCCTTTTGAATCATAGAGACAGCAATCATATCGCCTCGCAGTCTTCTCTTTTCTAGTGTGAACCAAGTCCGATTTACTTAATTTACTTAGTAAAAGCTACATGTGATACATGTTTGGGAAAGTATCTGAAGCAAACCTTGTTAGTCGGCATCTGTGACCAGCACAATTCATACAGCGGAGCTGTCTAATGTGCTGTGTATGGTGAGAAGGAGGTGAAGAACATTAACACTCTTTAATGTTGCATTTCCTGAGTTGTAACTCCACATACAAAAAAAACACTTCACAAATTTGAGGTAAATAATATTAAAAATAATAGTCCTTGCAGTTGGTACAACATCTAAGTTACACACTACAGAACAATTTCCTACAAACAACTATGAAGTGAATGACCTCTCCAACACCAGTTGGTGTTGGAGAGCTGTTTTGGTGCATCGATGTGTGATTTCCCCATAGGGGAAAACATTTCAGCACACAAGTCAACATCAACTTGGATTTATATAGTGCCCTTCAGATGGGGTAATGTCTTGGAGCCCTTGACAGTGGCGGTGTCTTGACACTGAGCCAGCGGGAGAGGGAGGGGTGAGGTAACTGTAAGCATGATGAAAAATCAAGGTCTTTAGGTTGGATTTGAAAGGGGCAAGGTGGAGGGAATAAGGGAGAGAGTTCTAGAGTTTTTGGTGCGTAGTGGCTGAAAGCACAGCCACAAATTGTGGAGGGGGCAAGGCACAAACAGGAGGCTGGACCCAGCCGAGCAGAGGCAGAGAGTGGTGAAGGTGGGGAGGGAAACAGATCGAATAGTTATGTAGGTGGTACCAGGGCATGCTGCCCTGCGTGAAGGGCACTATATAAATTCAAGTTGTTGTTGTTACTTGGACAAAGGAATTTTAATACCCATTAAAGGAATTGAGATTCATGAGTATTCTCTTAATACAGAGAAGGTATGAAAGAATTATTGTTCTATCAGACTTTGTTTCAGATTACAACAACAACTTGAGTTTATATACCACCATTGATGCTGGGTAGCATCCTGGAGCGCTTCAAAGTCACAATGGTGTAGTTACTTATTAAATGACTTCTCTGCGCTAATATTAGAATGGGGCATGTTGGGCACTAGGAGTTAAACGTTTATTTAGAAGTTAATATCACCTGTCACCTTGGTAACTGCAAAATGCTTTCTTTCAATTTTGACCAAACCTGATGGACAATGTCCTTTCTTCAGACTGAGGTTACCTTTGAAAATAGGCATTCTGGGAAGTCTGCCCAACTAATCTGTGAATAATAAATTACAATTACAATCTCAGGAAACCTAATGCTCAGAATTTCATTAGCTGCTACACTCCAATGTTAAGGCAAATGAACTAACCTCTTTAAGCCAAACAGAAACCAAATGCAGAATATGTTTTAAAAGAATGTGATTTTAAAAAGAAACTATTAATCTTGCTTGTTCTGTGAGATTTTTATTTTGTGTTCAATTCAACAACTCCCAATTTCTCTAAAGTGTGCAGTTGTTTTTTTTTAATGTCTTTCAATGACTGTCTTCAAAAAGAACATCATATTTGTATATTGTGTCTGAAGCTTAGGATCCTGAAACAATATTTATTTGTTTAACCTGTAACAAACCCCTTCCCCAACTCAATAATTTCAGGAAACAATAACAACATAGTAGGTCTTATATCACCTGGATCTTTAGGAAAACTGCCATTTATTATTCTGGAAGTGAACCTCCTAGTCCATTAGAAGCCTGATGTGTTATTGATACAAAGAGATGGCCTGTCCTCATAGATCAAAGAGCTTTATTAATCAATTGTCCTTTGTAAGTGTAAAATATAAAAAAAATTCAACCACATTTCATATTCTGGCATAATTTATGTCAGTGTTGTATTAGTTATTTAACATCTGATTTTAAATAAGTTAATGACTTAACAATAATGGCACAGGATGGTGAGCTAGGTGGGTTATATTTGTATATGTTTTTGTTTGTCTGCAGGAGTCTATTGAAAGAATAAAACTGAAGGTTATTGGTCAAAATATTGCCATACACAGTAAAAGCCCGTTTATCCGGTACCCTCGGGAACTGGCCAATGCCAGTTAAACAGCATGCCGGATATTCAGAAGAAAACCCAATACAAAAAAATTTACTGTTTTAAAAGCATACCATATTAATAATAGACTAAATAATAACAATATTGTAGGGATAGTTACCAATAAAGTAATAAAAATTGATTACAGTCTATAAACACAGCACACAATCACAAAGCAAACTTCTACAACGGTGGACACGAGTGGCTTAAAGTGGTACTGTCGGTTTTTTCTCTTTTTTTTCTTTCTTTCTCTCCCTCCTTCCCTCTTTCTCTCTTTCACACACACACACACACACACACACTCAGTCAGTCTGGCATCTCAATGGCTCCAAACCCAACCTCCTTCCAGTCCTCTCATTTTGCATCTAATTTAATCAACTCACTCCCTCTCTCTCTCCTCCTCCCACTCCTCTCTCTTTCCCCCCCCCCCACCCCACCCTCTCGCTCTCTCTCTGCCTCTCTCTCCTTCTCCCACCCTATCCTCCCCCCCACCAAAACAGTCTATAAACCCACGATACAGTCAGGCTACAAGGCAATACATAGTATCCGTCAGAGAGAGAGGGAAAGAAAGAAAGGGGAAGAGATAGAAAGAGAGAGGGAGGGATAGAGAGGAAGGAGAGGGCGAGAGAAAAAGAAAAAAAAGAGGGAGAGAGAGAAAAAGGAAAGAGGGAGAGAAAAAATAGACAGCGCCGCTTTTAGAAGAAAAACCGGAAGTGCCACTACCGGCAGCATTCAGAACTAATCGTACTGTACTCTTGTGCGACAATTGACTCATTAAATGCGCCACCGCGATTGTGCCAGATAAGATCCGGTTATTTGAATTGGGACCTTTTTTTTTGAGGTGCCGGTTATACGGAAGTTACGGTTGATCGGGTCACAGATAAACGGGCTATTACTGTACTGCAATTAGAAAGAGTGGACAGTGTTTTTCTAGTTTTAAAATTTAATGGATTCAAAATATTTTGCTTGAGGATATTTTAACTCAAAGGATTCTTTTCTCCTTCCTAACTGGAACCTTTGTTCAATATCACCACCCTTTGGATTAATATTATAATGAACATATTCCTTGCATTTGATGAAGTGCCTTAACACGAGATGGAGGGGCCTCAAAGTGCTTCACAGAATGTAATAATAATTAGTGATTTTCTTGGGCTGCACAACATAGGATGATGCCTTGCTGATGTTTTGGATGGAAAAACTGGACCCTGTGTTATTATGGATCTGCCAAAAAAATGTCACCAGTCATGCTACTGTACTGTACTTTGAATGTCCCCTTAGAAAGCAGGTCTCCTCGCTGCTATAAATGCCTTTTGGTGTCATTTTCAGCTTCTAGCCTGTAACCATTGGTCCATAGAAGATCTGCATTAAAAGTGAAGTTGTGCTCTGGTGAGGTGCTTAATAATTGGGTCATTCTGTAGTTTGTCCACATGAGTAAAATCCATAAGAATAGTAGTTACTTATGCCATTTACAGTACAATTCACAGAATGATTTATTACTTTAAAATATTGATGAAGGCTTGCTCCTGAAATTCATTCAGGGGTTTATGTTTTCTTGTTAATACTGTAATGGTTGAGAATACACAGTGGTTTTATGGATTTGTAAAATTGAAAGAAAATACTTGGATTTTTCTTGTTCTCTGTGTCAGTAAATATTTTCAAACGCAAGTCATTGACAAGGTTCTTCATTTAGTTCAGAATAATGAGAGAATGGGAAGGGTAGAACATTTTCTACTAATAGGACGCTAGAAATGTCTAACATACTCAAAGGCTATTTTTATTTTATTCTCTGTCTTTCCTGTGCTGAGTGGCCTGGCTTGGTGGCAGATTTGAGATTGTTAATTCACTGTGGGGGAAACCTGAGGCGTGCTCTCCAATGGTGTGTATGAGGCTCCCAATGTTTCTCACTACTTTTGCTATTAGCATTGGTAGCAGAATTTCAGTGACAGCATATATGGTCCTTTATATGGAATCCTGTAGCTCATTGGTTAGAACACTCGCCTTACAAGTGTGAGACCTTTGTTTGAATCTAGGCAAGGCAAAACCTTAGGCAAGTTTCCTTACTCCCCATGCCTATTAATAATCCGTCAAAAAAAAACCTATAATAAATTGGTCATTTCAATCCACGACTGTTTGTGGGACACTGCTGTGCGCAATCGGCTGCCGCGTTTCACCCACAAATACACAGTTGATTCACTTTACAGTATATCTGTGAAGCGCTTTGAGAAGACATGAAAAGCGCTATATCAAATGCAAGGATTATTATTACTATCAAAGCTCCGGAAGTGAAAAACAAGACTTCTAAATCATTTCAAGAAGGAACCAGTCAGGTTCTAGGAAATTAAAATGATTCAAGGTTAATAGATAAAATGTATTGAAGTAATCTATTGGAAAGTTGCATGTTGGTAGATTAGATAGACTAATTATTTCCTCTTGCCTGAAATAGCTACTACTATGTGTTACAATAATACGTTTGCAACCAAAGGATCCAATATAAAGTGTATGTTAACACCCAGACAGATATTTCAACTTTATCTATATGCCTGTGGGAGGACTCAGTGCTTTAAAAATGTAATTCTGTTGTTGTTGCCCCATCTTAGTTTTGTAGTTTTGCGTGTGTTCGTATTTTGTTCCCGCCCCTTGTCTATGTGCGTGCTCTGTGACGCAGGATGCCACAGTGCTACTTTGACTCGGCGGGCCACCAGGTGTTAGTTGTTTAAACTTGATTTGGGGAAAAACAATTAAACATATAACCTAAAACCAAAAACTATTTGATTTGTCAGACAGTCTCTAATAGAGAGAGCACTGTTGCTATTGCACTGTTGCTATTTGAGAAGACAGGCCAGAGACTTGTTTCCAGCCTTCTGCCAATACTGTTTCTATCGCTATACACGAGCCACCAGTGTGATGAGAGCTGCAGGGAGTGAAGTTGATTGATATTCTCTACCACCTTGTGGAGAAATGCTGGTCTGCGCTCCCCAGTATACACAGTTTGAGATGCAACAGTAAAGCTTGGAGCAGTGAGAGTGCAAACCAACATATTGCCATTCTGTGCCCACTTGGGGTTCCATAACTGCAGATACAATTTAGGAGTGTTTTAAAATATATATTTACCAAAAGGCTGTCATATTTCATACGTATCAATCAGCAACGCTTTCAAATTACAATAGCAAAAATAGCTGTCTCGGAAATGAGATAATGTCTTTAATAGTTTATAGATACAGTGAAATTCAAGTTAATTGAATATTGGATATTTGAATAGTTCTGTTTTTTGAATAGAATTTAGAAATCCTAAACCATTTGGATGCCTGATCTAAGAATATAGATTGATGAATTGAGTACTATTTATTGAAAATTTTTCTCAAGCCCATTCATATAGAAAAAATTAATCTGAGTTTGAATAAACTCATAGACCCAAATTACTACCTTCTGCACTACAGCACAAACATTGTTGGGAGTCCTGTCCCCCTTCCCCCTCTTCTCTTTCTCCCTCTCCTCCTTTCCCCCTCTCCTCTTTTCCCCCTCCTCCTTTACCTCTTCCTCCTTTCCCTCTCTCCTCTTTTCCACTCTCTCCTCCTCCTTCTCCCTCTCCTTTCCGATCTCCTTCTTCCACTTTTCCTCCTTCCCCCTCCCCACCCCCCCTCACTCTCCAACCACTGGTGTGTGAGTGAAGACATATCTAATTGCTGAGGAGAGCATTTCAGGGTATGATGTGGTTGGAGTGGTTTGAAAAAACATTGTTCATTTTGAGCCTGCACTGAAAACTAAAACCAAGCTAAAAGAGGCCTGTCAGTCATTGTGACAATTTAGTCCTATGATTTTTCAACTACCAAACCACATCCACCAGCTGTTTTATGCATTTACTTAAGTGGCATGAGTTAAAGTTATGATTCTGTTTGGATTTGAATTTTGGTATATGATATGAATGTTTGTTTAAAAAAAGACTTGGTGAGTTTTGAAAAAAATGTATGATTGTGTTGATTATTTAGCATCTTTTACTGTGTGATATTCATCTGAGTGAACTGTAGCTTATAATAATATAATATTAATAATCCTTGCATTTGATATAGTGCCATTTGCACCATTGAAATGTCTCAAAGTGCTTCGCAGGATACTGTAAGTGGATTCACTATATACGATATTTTGAGTGTAATGTGGCACATATCAGTGTCCGCAAAACAACCATAGAGTGAGTGACCAATTTTATTTTGGGGCTTGTTGGCCAGGAAACCAGACAGCTTAGACTATGTGATTCCAAATACTGACGTGGGGGATTGAACCCCCAACTTCTGGCTCCTAGGCAACAGTACGACCTACCACTGCACCGGGCTGGCCCACAAATATACATATTTTTAATAATTGTAGATTTTTCAAATATTTAGATGGTTTTATACTGCATGTTTTCTAGAGATTGGGAGATATTTTTCAGATCTTTGAAGGAAGGGGAATATTGCTTTGAGACTAAGTGGTTCAGTGTGAAGTTCTTACCTTCCTAATCTCTCCATAAGGCTAATATTTTTCATTCCTGTTCTGCAAAGAATAACCTTTGGTTTAATGGCTACTCTGTATTCAGGTGGGCTTTGTGTTGTTGTGAGCTCCCAAGTTCTGAAGCGAAGTTTATATGAGGAGAACACTAAAGCAAAATTCTGCGTTGTTTTCATTTATGTTTCCGAGTTCCTGTTCGGTTGTTTCACTTCACTTTTCAAAGTAACAGCAAAAACTCAGCAGGTAATAGGTTGTTCTGAAACAAAGTAAAACCTGTCCAGTACTGTTCTAAGAAGTGAATTGTATTTCCTTGAAATGTATGTATAGAAGAGAACACAGCACTGAATTCCATTGTTCCCCATGGACACACTCCCCAAGGAGGATAGTGGTGAAGCTAGTAGAGCATATCCTCTCGATAAATGTAGATCTACTGGTAACTATGGAGCAGCTGTTCAGTACAAGAATATCCTTCAGATCCAGAAGCTGGTTAAAGGGTCAATGGGGGAAACATATAGTGAGGGTGTGAACATATTACTTCAAGAGCATGCAACCTACTAAAATATTCTCTTTAAATTTTGAGACGACAGCCTCACGATTTACAAGAAATGCTGGTCAACTGTAGAACAGATCAATCATGGCAACATGAAAAGTACAGTATTGCTGTTGCAAGATGTGCACCTTACCCCCAGACTCCCCCTTTCCCTCCACCCTTCCCATCCCGACCCCAGTTGGGGTCTGAAACAGTGACTGTCCAGCGTCTTGGGACGTCCTCCTGATGTGAAAGGCGCCATACAAGTGTAATTTTGTTGTTGTTGTAGGCCGACCGCGTGTGGTCCAACTCGTGGTCCACATTTGGTCCGGCCCAAGACCATTTTCAAGATTCCATCTTTCCTTCCTTCCTTCCCTCCTTCCCTGGGGAACAGTCTGCCATGGCAGCAATAGGAGTCCAAGGTTGAGAGAAGGGGAGGGAGAGAGAGTGATTGAGAGAGAAAGTGTGAGGGTGATAGGGGTAAGGAGTGAGAGAGGGTGTGTGAGAGGGGGGAGAAAGAGAGTGTGAGAGAGGGTGTGAGAGAGTATGTAAGAGAGTGTGAGAAAGGTAGAGAGAGAGTACAGGAGGTGGGGAGAGAGTGGGGGAGAGGGCAACAATTCACATCCTTTCTGTAGTGTGGTGACCAGAATTGAACACAGTATTCCAGCTGAGGCCTCACCAAAGTCTTATAGAGGTTAGTCAGCACTTCCTGACTTTTGTACTCTATACCCCTATTTATAAAGCCTAGTATCCCATATGCCTTCTTAACAGCCTTGTCTACCTGTCCTGCCACCTTCAACAAGTCACTAACACAAATCCCCAGGTCTCTCTGTTCCTTCACACCGTTTAAAATTGTACTATCTAGCCTATATTGCCTCCCTTCATTTCTTCTCCCAAAATGCATCACCTCACACTTCTCTGCATTAAACTTCATCTGCCATGTGTCTGCCCACTTTACCAATTTGTCTATATCCTCTTGCAGATGGCTACTATCCTCCTCACTATTTACTATTCTACCTAACTTAGTGTCATCTGCAAACTTGGAAACTGTACTCCGTACACCCAAGTCCAGATCATTGATGTAGATTACAAACAGCAATGGTCCCAAAACTGATCCCTGTGGCACACCACTGCTCACTTCCCTCCAGTCTGAAAAACAGCCGCTCACTACAACTCTCTGCTTTCTGTCTCGCAGCCAGTTGTGGATCCACTCTGCCACTGTCCCTTTTACGCCATGGGCCTTTAATTTCCTAATAAGTCTCTCATGTGGCACTTTGTCAAATGCCTTTTGAAAGTCCATGTAAACTACATCAACTGCGCTACCATTATCCACCAGATGTTGCTGAAAATATCCAAACATTACTAGTTGTAATGTAATTGGGGAAAACCTTTCCAACTTCAAGTTTACCCAATTCCTTAATCTAATATTCTGTAGCTGTCAGTGAATCTCTCTTCCAGTTTATTCTGTGTGGATAGGTTTCTCTCTCCTGCTGCAGTCAGTGATGGTTGTGTTGCTCATTTAAACCATGATTTCAGTTGTTGGAGTAATGGAGCTGGAGTTTGCCAGGACTCTTAAAACCTATTGAAGCCATCATAAAAGAAACGCCCAAGGTGTTGTGTAATAATATAAAAAACAATAATAATAATGTTTTTTAATTGTCACTAGATCTTTCAGTTATAAAACATTGACACATTTGGCTGGATCTCATGAACTGTAACAGCCAAGGGGGTTTGTTTCCTTCTGATACTATGCATATTGTTTGCACATGTCAAGTGAGCAGATCAAACTGAAGAAACTTAACGACTTGCAACTTAATTTACCTCTATTAAAACACCGGAACACTTTCTTTAATCTTCCCCCTCCATTATTTTAAGTTTTTTTGTTTTATAAACCAAACCTTTCTGCTTAGTGTTTTCTGCTTAGTGTACCTTCTTCTAATTGAAGCTGCCATTTTAGAACCATTTGTAAAAGTAGGAGATTGTTTCCTCCTTCAGATTGGTTCTCAAAGCCTACCCTCATCCCATCTCTCTTGTATGCTTCAGTGGAGCATTGGTGTTGCTGTGTGGCTGGGTGAAGAAACGCAATGTTTCAGTGCCCAGCCTCAAACAGGACATAAGTTCTCAGTTAGGAGGCCATTTAAACAGTCCAAGCTGTAATTACTGTTGGGAGAGTAATATTTAAAACTTTTTTTTGAAAGCTAGTAAAGTCCTAATTTTTTTTAAATTGTTTGATTCATTTAATTGTATTCTGTGAAGCGGTTTGAGATGTCTCGAGAAGACATGATGAGGCACTATATCAAATGCAAAGATTATTATTACATTACATTAATCTTTCTCTTAACAAATATGGAAAGATAACCCCCCATTTTTTGGCTGTATTCTTCAGAATTCCTTCATTTTCCGATTTGAAAGCATTACCCGCAATCTTTTTACGCAACAAATTGCCCAAATCTTGCTAAACTGTGGAAATTTCCATCATATTGGACCTAAATAATACCGTTGAAAGAAATCGTTGCAATGTTTGCCTTTTAATAAATCCAACCCTTCTCCATGGAGATACCAGAGACGCCCTCCTAATGTGAAAGGCACTATATGAATGTAATTTGTTGTTGTTCTCCCATTGTTTTGCAATGATTCACCCGCTCCCACTATTTAGATCCTCTGCAAAACTGAGCAAAAAAATCAGGCTTCTATAAATGACAGAAGCTCATGAATGTTATCTGTCCGTCTGCCTCTAGGTTTTCTCTTCCCTGTGGGGAGATAAATAATTTCATAGAGGTTGCTCAGTGTAAAGATATGGGTTTGAATCTGGATGTCAACTAAATTAAATGCATTCTATAGATGAACATACTGTATTACTTCTCAATAAAGCTTTTGACAAACATATTGGTACTTACTACTTTATTACAGCAGGTCAGGGCGAAACTTTGGGCAAGTTTCCTTACTCCACACGCCTAATAATAATCCCTCAACAAAACCCCCCACAATAATTAATTGGTAATTTCAATCCACGACTGTTTGTGGGCCACTGCTGTGCGCAGTTGGTTGCTGCATTTCGCCCACAAATATACAGTCAATTCACTTTACAGTAAACAACAACAACTATGATTTATATAGCGCCCTCCACACCGGACGGCGTCTCAGAGCACTTCACAGTAGCGGATGCCGGGACTGAGCCAGAGGCAGGGATAGAAAGATAACCAAAGGCGCGGTCGAAGAGAAATGTCTTTAGCAAAAACAGCAAAAACAAAAACAGAAGTTGCTGGGAAAACTCAGCAGGTCAGGCAGCATCCATGGAGAAAGGAAAGTGAGTCAACGTTTCGGGTGCACGACCCTTTGTCAGAACAGCCCCTTCGTCAGAACAGAACACTTTACAGTATATTCTGTGAAGCGCTTTGAGATGTTTAGAAGACATGAAAAGTGCTATATCAAATGCAAGGATTGTCTATTATTACTATACTTGGAATGCTGGAGACTAAATTTTTCAATCACGTTAGCTTCACAGACGACTTAAATAGGGTTTGTTTGATGCTATAAAATTCAATTAAAAAAAAGTGATCTTCTGCTTTACAAGATTTTGGATAGTGTAGATAAACAGAAGAGAGGTGAAAGCTGTTCAATGATGGTGCGGGTGAGAGAAATAGCTCTCGCCACACTTTTAACAATGCCCACTAAAAACAAATAAAATTCATTTGAAATAGATTTCTATTTTAGTTGGCTCCTCATCACCGAACGGATGGACTTCAAAATCCTCACACATCCTCCCGACTTCTCCGACCTCCTCACACCCTAATCCGCCACTCGGCACCTCTGCTCGACTGACACCGGCCTCCTGCTCATCCCTCACACACTCTGCCCCACCATCTGATATCTCACTTTCAGCCACTACGCCCGCAAACTCTGGAATAGTCTCCCTCAATCTCTCCATCTTGCCCCCTTTTCGAGTCCCTCCTGAAAGCCTTTCTCTTTGACACTGCTTATGGCCACCTCCCCCCAACCCGGCTCGGAGTCAGGCTCCACCACTGTTAAATGCTCTGAGACCCCAACCGTGATCGAGGGTGCGATATAAGTGCAGGTTGTTGTTGTTATTTTTCATCTCCAATTGCCTAATTTTTAGATATTAATTTGATTCATGAGGAAGACCCTACTTGTGTATTAAATGCGCTTTTCCACAGTTTTTTTTTCCAGTACCTCTTATTTTATTTCAAAATAAAAACAATGAGATTGTTGATTCTTAAATAGTGTTTACTGTTAGTATACTTTGCATACAGAAATATTGGTTAGTAGCTCAAGAGTGCATGTGTGAATAAGTCTATTTTATTGCAGGTGATGCTTTGTATTTACCAGCTTCCAGTCATCTTCCAACCATTGTGCATTAAAAAAAAGTAATATGTCCTTTTTTTAAAAAAAGAATAAAGTAGTAGATCACTAAATATGCACTTGAACATTTGATTCCGAGTTCAAACCATGCTTGGATTTTAACACATAAAGCCACTTCTTTGGTATATTTTATATATACTGTAATATAAAATCCATGTCAGCAAATTCATAGTAAGAGGTCATTTAGGCAGCACTAAGAAGGGCACATCACAGGAAAAGGGAGAAAAAAATCTTGTCATCCATATTTTAATTAGAGTCTAAAATTAATGCTATTCTTGGGCCCTTGAGGCTGTTTGCTGTCCCTCGGAGGTGCCGGTTTGTATCTTTCAGCTGCTATCCAGTTGACTAACAAAAGGGGCCCTGTGGGATTAGAGGAGAAAACCATAGCAGATGAATTTATCAACTGTGTAGGTGGTAGATGAGAAGGACGTGATTACTTACAGCAAAAACATTGACCGGGCAATGTGCTGCTTCCAGTCAGAGTAGGTGTGTGCTTTTTTTGTTTGCTGTGTCTCTTGAAAAACATGACTGTTTCAGAGACTTGCACTGCCACTTTCCGGTTAGCCTCCAAAGATAACTCTGCTCACAGAAATAATGAAGGTGCATTGTTTATAAAAAAATATTTTCTTCCAATAAATCTGGATAAACAAATAGGAGTAAGAGCCTAAAAGCCTGAATTATAAATGTTCGGATTTGCACAATCCGAGTTAAGAGTATAAATCAGGGGAGGGGCACCACCGGAATTAAAGACTATCATTTAATTTTATATACTGATTTTCACATTGGGAGTACGTCCCACAAAGTGTTTCGCAATGTTGGATTTTTGAGATAATAATAATAATCCTTGCATTTGATATAGTGCTTTTTTCACATCTTGTGTCTTGAAAGGGTGGGGGGCAGAAAGCCTGCTTGCTGATGGTGAGGTGGATAGATGAGGTAGATCAGTGTTCACTGAGTAAAGGAAGGGGCTTGGATGGTGAGATTGGAGAATGTCACATAAGTGAAATTGGGTGAATTAGACAAGTATCAAGACAAAACAGAGGAAAATATGACATACCTGTTTGGCCCCCAACAACACCAAAACTTGCATTTATTTAGTAGCCTGCGCCCGAGGCAGCGTCCCAGAGCATTGATGCTATAAACCCACAAGACAGATGTTCGCTATGTTGTGAATGAGATTTGTGAGATGCATGAGTGGAGTCACTTTCTTAAAAGAGAAAAGATGGTCAGATTTGGGTTGAATTTCCGATTCTCGAATCAGATTAAACTGTTGGATTGTAAAACTGTCCACAATTATTCAGTTTTATAGATTCTGTCAGAAAGTGTTGCTTATATATAATGAAAGTACTGTAGATAGTTGACCGTGGTGATTAAGGAGATGATTGACTGTTGTGTGGGTTAAAGACAGTCTAGAAATAGCAACATTTCTGACAACAGCTGTTCCCTTTGAGGGGTTTTGCCAGGAAGTACAAGTGTGTTCATAAATAGATCCTCATTTGCATGTTGGAAAACTGTTAATTGTGTATGAATGTAACAGGTATATGTTATTTTTTGAGAACTATAAATAGAATATGAATAACAATTCTGTCAAAACATCTATTGCTGGGGGATGTTACATTAACAGGAAATGAATGTATTATTTGAAAAGAAGCACTCTTGCAAGGAAAAAGGTGCAAAATTTATGGAACAATTTTAATGGTTTGACCTTGCACCTGATTTAACTTAACGCATTGTTGCTTAAAAGATGCCCAAATAAATTAATAATAATAATTTAATAATGATGATAATTATTCAATTGATATTGGTATTGGGCCTCTGATTTCCCTTTTAAAAAGGTAAATTCCGTAAATACACAATGTTGAGATGAAACATACCCAGCAATTTTGTTCAAGCATTTTCTCTGTGACAAATCAGTCTAGACAAGTAAACCAGTGTGATGCAGATACTTAAAGAGGAACTTGCTCACATCCATTCTGTCAGGATAGTCGGGAGGCGTGAAAGGTGCTATACAAATGTAATTTTATATTGTATTATATATTCCGGTTTAGCACCATATCATCAGAATATAGTTTTCCTCTGCCATTCAATACTTTTCAGTGGTTCAGAATGTCATTGTGGATATTTTGAGTAGGTCCAGCAACACAAATGAAATTCGGCAGGAGCCATTCACATCAAATCTGACTGTTACCACAATTAGATCTTTCGGCAGCCTTACAGAACAAACAAACACTGAGGATTTTATTACAAAGAAAGTGATTGCTCTCTAAATCTCTGGTTGGAGGTGGTTTTTGAATACCTTCTCGTTTTGTTTCCTTTCATTCAAGATTTGAATCAACGTGTTTTGCCCTGCCGGGAATCAAACTCAGGTCCTCCCGCTTGCAAGGCAAGTGCTCTAACCACTAAGATGCAGGATTCCACTAAAATGTGCCTCTCAATAGCACCAATGAACTATTTGAACAAGGTGAGAGTTTAAGAGTGCTTAACTGGAGAAAAGCAAACTTCGAAGGATGAAAAGGGAGTTTGCATTGCTAAATTGGACGTAGAAAATGGCACACAAAACAGCTGATTAGCAATGGGATTTAAAGTTGAAATGAAGACAAGTACAATCCAACAAGGTACAGTGAATAGTGAGGAGGATGACAGGAGATGCAGGAGGACGTAAATAGATTAGCGCGATGACCATTTTAATGAAACGAAATGTGAGGCGATTTGCTTTGGTTGTAAAAAGTGAGGGAAGGGAGTATATGTTGAATGACAGTACCTTGCAAGCAGTAGAAGGAAAAAGGGAATGCAGGTGCATAAGTATAAGTCCTTGAAACTGGCAGAACAAACGGCTGTGAAAAAAGCATGATCTAATCATTGGTTAGAAACTTGGCAGCGCACAAACGGTCAAGGATTGAGTTACCAATTTTAAGGAATTATTACTCCTGGAAAAGTGATCCGTCAATCGACTAACAACTGGGTTCCTACTTAGTGCTAGGTGAACAGAGGTTTATGGAGTAAGGAAACTTGCCTGAAGTTTCTCTCTACCCATGTCTCTCACTTGTGAGGTGCATGCTCTAACCATTTATGTGGAGTTCTTAGTGCTCTAAGACCTCCACCTCAATGAGAAAAATAAGACCTGCATTCTTTTACCTTATTTGAGTTCAGTGACTAAGTATTGTAATCTTATTTGCAGTAAATTATAGGAATGAGGTGTTTATTATGATTTATAGATACCACGCAATAATGTGCAAATTGGTAGGGACTGAGTCAGAAATTGTTTCTGGAATCTATTGATTTAAACCAGTAACTTTTTAAAAACGTATACAGTATTAGTTTGGTGATTCTCTCAGCACTTTTTGTTTTTGAAGTTGCAACGTAATAAGTAATCATTACCGATTTGCGAAAATATTGCTGGTTGCTATATATAATATATAATGCTCTGCGTACACATTGTACTCAAATGTGTAGATGAACTATGCTACGTGGATAATTCTCCTCAGTAAGATTGGTGGGTAGTTCCTCTCTGTTTTATGAAGTGCTGTATGTTAAAATGTCATTATAAAACTGAAATTCAGCAAAAAAAAATTTTTGCGTTTCTTGATCCATTTGGTTACGGTTGATATTTTTCAGTAATTTCAGTAAATCAGAGCTTGTAGTTATCCTTAAGGACAATATGAAGAGTTCATTATCTCAAGATTCAGAGAAGCTTCTCTTTAAAAAAAAATTAAGACGATTTAAGGAATTTAAAACTGCTTAACTTTCTTTTTTCCACATAAATTTTCTGTTTTGTGGTCTAATACAGTAGAAGCCTGTTTAACTGTGACTTGATGAACCGGCACTTCCGTATAACCAGCACACCAAAAAAAAAAGTCCCCATTCGATAAACCGGAACTTATCCGGAACAATAGCAGTGGAGCATTTGTAAATGCATAAATAATAACATAAAAATGGAATATTGTATTGGTACTTATTGTTAAAACTACTCTCTTGCGCTTCTCACCTTTGCTAGTAGATACTGCGCTTGAAGTCATGATGCTGTGGTTGAGGTTTATAGTCCAGCAATTCTTTTTAAAATGGAGCACACCAAGCGGGTGAAAAAAATTGAGTGCGACTTTAAAGCCTTACTAGCGGCAAGCCGATAACCCTAGCCGATAACCCATATTGTCGCGAGGTGCAGTATTTCGGTTTGTCGCTAGTAGTGTCTAGCGCTATCGGCTTGCCTTTAATAAAGTCGCGCGACTTTAAAATCACGCTGCTGTTTTTTTCACCCGCTTGGCGTCCTCCATTTAAAAAAAAATCACTGGACTGTAACCCTCAACCGCAGCATCATGGCATCAAGTGCAGCATCTACCAGTAAAGGTGAGAAGCGCAAGAGAGTAGTTTTGACAATAAGTACCAATATAATATTCTGTTATTATCTGTTATTATATAGTCTGGTGTGTATGATGTATGTTAAAAGAACTTTAATTTTTTTGTGGTGGGTTTGTGGCCGCGGGCCGCCTGAATATCCGGCAGGCGCTTTAATCGGCATTGGCCAGGTCCCGCGGGTGCCGGATAAACGGGCTTTTACTGTACATGGATTTTTACAAAGTCGTACGTATCCGTATTATAATTGCTTCAAAATTTGCTGGGAAGAGTTATGACACTGAGTAAATAAATCCCCATGTTAGAAAATAAAGCCACTCCTCTGCTGTGGACCCTTATAGAACTGAATGTAATATTGAGTCCACTTAATCGTGGCACTGCTGAACAATTTCTTAACTACGTGAAAAGCATTTGAGTGTAGTTTGATCAAAAAAATATGAATTTCAATGCACAAGTGAATTGACTTTTTAACTGCAACGTTTTTGTTAATACTGTACTACATCTTGGAAATGATTTGCAGATGAAATACCACTCGCATTCAGTTTTACATCAAACATTACATTTTCTGAAAGTTTATTGGCGTTCCCCTCAACCTTTAACAAATCTTCAGATTTTACTTTTCAAATGAGTTCATCTTAGTTTGAAAATATTTAATTCCTAAAATGAATAATCATAATCATAATAATAATCATAATTGCTTGTCTTTGATATACAACTTATGTCAAGTATTACAACAATGTGTTTGTGAAGTGTACACACAGTGTTTCACAAGTGTACACACAGTGTTCCACAAGCAAGTATTCAAATAGTTTAGTGACATTGGTCATGTCACCTGCTATATCTGATAGGGCCTTGTTTTTTGTGTCATGCTGTATACAGTATAAACTGCTTCTATTATGAGACCATCATGTTGGTCTCTACAGCTTTGAGAACCGTGAGAACACAAAAAATATTCAACTTAAAATTGCTTTGCTTCTGTACTGTTGCTGTTATGAACAAATCTTAAGATTCTGATGAAGACATTAATAATAATCCTTTCAATTAATATAGCACCTTTTACGTTGGGAGGTCGCCCCCAAGCACTTCACAGCTGTAAAGACAAAGTCACTGTAGAGTGACTGTGTTTTGTTGGCAAATGCGACATAAACAGCCTGAGGTGAATGGCTGATTTTATTTTGGGACAATTTTAGCCACTGGGAGAAATTTCCTTCTCTTTCAAATAGTGCCAAGGGATCTTTAACGTCCACATGAACAGGCAGGCGAGACCTCAGTTTAACATCTCAACTGAAGGACGGCACCTCCAACAATGCACCACACACCCAGCACTGCACAGGAGTGTCAGCTTAGACGATATGAGTGCCATGTCCCGACCTGGAGCTTGATCCCACAAGGTCCTGACTCAGAGGCAAGAGTGCTATCAGACTGAGCCTGGCTGACGCTGAACTGTGCGTAATCAACGCTTATATGTTTTATTATCACCACAATTCATAAAGGATTACAACATAAATGGTCCTACACTGTAAGGTAAGAGTGCTGTGTATGTTGGTGTAATTTGCATACTTACGAGTGTTGGAATAGGGAATTGCCCCGGGTGGGGTGGGGGTGGGGGGGGGGGTGTCGTGCAATCCGGTTGATCGTGTCACGGATAAACAGGCTTTTACTGTATGATAAGAATTTGTTGCGAAGAATTGACAACAAAAGTAAATACAAGGAGCCCACGTGATAGCGCTGTCTGCTGTATACAATGAATCTGTGGTTGTGTTTTAAATTTTACACGTGTGGAGTGAAAAAATTGTCAATGTCTGTGCTATCAATGTCTACTATCACTCCCTGGACAGGAAGCGGCCCATGTCACTTGTTTGTAACTGATTAGAAGTGGTACTTGCTAATCAATAGGCTGCATCCATAGTATGCAGGAAGTTACATTCGTGCCGATCAGACAATCCTGGAGATCAGACATTTTGTAACGTGGGATGCTAACTCACCAGTGCAGCAGTGTGTTCTGCATTCTCGATTGGTGCAGCCCACTGTAAATTAGGCAGTATAATGCCAAAGTGCTATGATGGGATTCCACTGTGTCCAGTTATTAAATGAACAGAAGTGATGGAAATTATGCCCCCAGTCAGTTCTGATGAGGGGAGGGTAGAGGCGGGAGGAAGAAATCAGTTAAACTAAATTCTCGCAATTTATTCTCTCTCTATAATCCTTGCATTTGATATAGCGCCTTTCACATCTTATCAACGTCTCAAAGTGCATCGCAGAGTATACTGTCAAGTGGATTGACTATATTTGTGGGCGAAACGCAGCAGCTAATTGCGCATAGTAGTATCCCACAAACAATCGTGGATTGAAATGACCAATTTTATTATTGTGTTTTTTGGGATTATTATTAAGCGTGTGAAGTAAGGAAACTTGCCCAAGGTTTCTCCCTGATCTGCCTGGATTTGAACACAGGTCTCACGCTTGTAAGGTGAGTGCTCTAACCACTGAGCTACATGAGCTCTCTATATAGGTATGAAATCATTCAGCTAAAAAGAAAAGCTTATTTTAGGTCAAACACATCTTACTTAATGTTGAGGTTTTTTTTCTTCTTGATTTCCCAACCATATCAACCCAAGTACTGTATAGTGAGCCAACACTTAAGTTTAGAGCATTCATGAAGAGAAGACAGTGAACCCAGCAAAGGCAAGTACTGTACAATGGTGCTGTGCTCAGCAGATGCTGTTGAGTCCTTCATTGGAGATGAGCCACAATAGACGACTGGTAGGTATAAAATTCAAACTGGGTCTTCCATTTTATATATTGGCATAAACTTAATGAATCAAATTAAAATTTGCAGTGTATTTAATATGAATTAAAATTGTCTAGCAGTAGAATGAAACAGCATAGCTCAAAGGCAATTGTTAACCTGAGCAAATTCAACACACAGTAAATTTGAAAGTCCTTTGAAGGAACTTCTAGAATGTTGCTGTCTCTACAATTATCACCGTAAATTTTCTTCGCTCCTTTCCTTTCCTAAATATGAATACATTACTGTATTCTCCATGTGCGGGCTTTGACAGTGTTGGCAGGCAGAGGAGGGTAATTGCAGGTTAGTTGGGGATTGCGTACAGGAACCCCGGTTGTCTTTCTCTTTCCCTAAACCAGACTAATTGCTTTGCCTTTATTGCCATTACTAGCTGAGATCAAGCTAACTCCGCTATTCATTGGGTAACTAATCAAATTATTCAATGGATTGGATTCTTTTCTTACATTAGGCTCTGATACGTGTGTCATTTTGGTTATCAGTCTTTTAAAGCATTCAATATTCAGGCCCGGTTGCACATTTGATTTTTGGTACTTATATCTGAATTTTTAGACTGCTACGGAGCAAAATATCCTCCTCACTACACAAAATATCCTCCTTTCTACACAAAATATCCAAAGTACTATACTATTATAATGTAATTTTGCTACCCAGCAGTTAAAGTCACAGTTCAAATCATGTTTTTCTTTTGGAAAGAATTCAAGTAATTCATATTTGATACTTTAGAAACTTGGAACTTGAAACCTCGTGCTAATCAGATCCTTCCTCCCCCCACAATTATTGATAACCTGCTCATGTGAACATGTTAAGACACTGTGGGGAAGTAACTTTGCTTCCAGAAATATAGGATTTCGCTTCCACCTAAATTTGAAGTGTTGTTGTTTATGCTCTAAGTTAATGATACCTCATCTACTTATTGAGTTTAGAAAATGTCAAAGCACACCTCATTGTCCAACTCATGGGCGCATTGTAGTATCCTTGTCCAATAGTTATATATATATTTACTAGAGTAATAACTGTAGTGGACATCAAATGTTTCAAGAGAATTGAATGTTTGCTTACAGTTTCATTACATTTCAAAGATTCATTCTAGAAAGTGACCATTAAAAAATGAATCGGTTGACACAATTTAAAAATGACAAAAGTTATAAATAATTGCCGCCCCGCGATAGTGTGGTTGTCGTCCAGGTGGCTGATGAAGTCTTATGGGAACTGATATCCTGGAAGGAGACTCTTATCTTTCATGAACTGATGTTTGTAAATGTTCATGACATAACAAGATGCACATGGGATCTTAAGTTTCACTTCCTTTAAAAGGGAGAAAGGGGAAGTCGCTTTCAAACATTACAGAAAGACACACTGAAGATATACAGTGACCAGATTATTTAAAGCGAACTTCAATAGAAATAGTATTTTCTAAAGATAAGTTATTATTGCCCACATGTGGTAGGGGTCTTAACATGAATTGAAATGGACACGGGTAACTTATGTTTCGGCAGTGATTGCTAACATTAGGCATTTCATTGTTGGCAATAAATAACTCTCCCTCTGGGCCGATGTTGTATCTATAAAGCAAATTTTTATAGGATTTGTAGATCCTCGTAAAAAGAACTAATTTTCTATGGCCCCGTAGAAAAGCATGCGCATTCATTAGGATGGTCTGTAAAAGCACAAAGTTAGAAAAGGGTGATCATGGAGGTTTTACCACAAATATTAATGGCATTAAAAATATGATAGTTAACCCCTGTGGTTCATGTAGTTCATAAATGTTTTACGTTGTAGTAATTGACTTCATTGGGAAAATCAGTGGTAAAATGGGACAGATGTGTTGGGTAACAACTTGTTTTTGTATTCAGCAGAGAAATAACATTAGATTTAGTGTGTAAAATACCATGAAATAGGTTAACTATTGGGCTGTTAAGATAACTATCAATCAGTCCTATCTGCATTCAATTAAAACAACAACTTATGCTTATATATTGCCTTTCATGTAGAATGAATGAAGCACTGCACAGCTTTTTAGGGAACACTGATGGAGAAGAGTTACTGATGGTCAAATACAAAGCTAAATGTTTCAGGTGGGTTTTGAAGGCAAGGGGAGAGGAAGTGAGGTGAGGATTTTCAGAGGCTAGAGATGTTGTGGTTGAAAGCTTAGGAAGCGAGGAGTGAATGAGCAACAGAGCAGAATAAGAGTACACGCAAGTGAATTGGGTTCGAAGAAATTTCGGAAGATTGAGACTTAGTTTGGAAGGGCCTAACAAGAGATTGTGGGTTGCAAAGTTTGGAGTAAGATATAGTTTGTGTAGGATGACTAGCGCATTGAAAACAATCTACCCTAACCTCACAGTCCAGGCTGACACTTCACTGCGGTGCTGAGAAAGCATCTCACTACCAGTTTCCTGTCCTTCAGATGAGATATCAAGTCCATCTTTGGAGCTCCTGTCATTCAGTGGTTAGAGCACTCGGTCTTACAAGCAAGAGACCTGTGTTCGAATTCAGGCAGATCAGAACGAAACTTGGGCAAGTTTCCTTACTCCACACGCCTAATAATAATCCCTCCCCAAAAAATCTAATAAAAATGTTCATTTCAATCCACGATTGTTTGTAGGATACTGCTGTGCACAATTGGCTGCTGCGTTTCACCCACAAATATACAGTCAATTCACTTTAAAGTATATTCTGTGAAGCGCTTTGAGATGTCAATAAGATGTGAAAAGCGCTATATCAAACTGCAAGAATTATTTATATTATTATCTGCCTATTCAGATGGATGTTAAATATCCCATGGCACTATTCAAAATGAAAAGAGTTTCTCCCAGTGTCTTGGCCTGGTAGAAAGGGATTTTTTTGTTTGGACCGGGTGTAAATTTGTCTACACAAGCATGTTAGCTGGGTACAAGCCACGACCAAACATTTTATTGTGGCTGTGTTATATTCTCATTAGTAAACTCCTTCTGGTTATGATTTTTTTATCCAATTTTAATCTCTTTCCTTCCTCTTGAAAAGCAATTTAATTGTGTTTTTCTTTGTTCTGGGATTTATAATTTTGGATTTATCCATGCTATGCATAGATTAACTTTTAGTTAACTTTGAAATATTACTTTTATTCCCATAGTCTCCTGTCTCATATTCATGGAGTTTTTTTTAAATTTTGTCACACGTGGACCAAGAAAAGGCAATTTAGCAGATTCATTCCACATTTATAATAATTCACTTGGATGCTTATTTATACAAGATTTTCTGTCTCTTTCTCTCCTTCCAAATCTGCCCAAATCACTGACAGGATACAAGTAGTTTGAAAATGAGTTTTATTTTTGGAAGATACTTTTAGTAAAACTTGTTGTTCTGAATCAGTGGAGTCAGGATTCTTGTACATTATTTGGTATTTACCTCTCTCATCTTATTTATAATTACACATCAAAAGTCTTGGCTACTCTAGTTAGAATTCAGCATCCCTCTCATTCTTGATTTCCAATGGAGCGCAAGCATCTGTAATTTGAGTACAAGTGGCCTGGTAGCACTATATACTGCCAACAGAAATATAGTACAGTCCTACTCACTAGTGTGATACCTGTTCCACATCCCGCTTATACCCTTAAATTACTTTTTTTTTAAACTTACATGACAATTTTTGTAAATAACTGAATGAAATATTTGTAAATTAATTAATAAAAATATGTGTAAATAAAGGTTCTGGAATTTTAATTAAATGTGTAGTTATCTGTTAAATAAAAGAATGAATATGCGCAGTACAGAAATTTTAATCACTATACCTATGTCCTAGGGTCCGGCGATATATCGATATATCGGTTATATCCGATATAATTTTCATATCGATACGCCGATATAGACATTTTAAAAATATTGATATATCGCAAAACCGATATATTGAAAAAAATCGGAATGCGCGTGCACTGAACTACAAGACCCAGAATGCTCATCTCTATATACAATGCACAGACCGAGGTGCAAGCCGCCATATTGTATTCATAGTCCTAGAATACAATATACAGGTATGCAAGGGGTGGGGGGGAGAGAGAGACGGGGGGTGGGGGGGGGGGGGTGAGAGGAGAGAGACCAGGGGCAGGAGGGGTGGGGGGAGAGAGAGAGAACAGGGTTGGGGGGGGGGGGAGAGAGAGAGACCGGGGCGGGGGGGAGAGGGAGGGGGGGAGAGAGAGAGACTGGGGGGGGGGCGGGGTGGGGGGATGTGATAATATTCAGATAGATAGAGATGGGGGGGATGTGAGAGAGGAGAGAGACACAGAGACACAGACAGAAAAACACAGAGATGGAGAGAGTGAGTGTGAGAGACACAGAGATAGAGGGATACTTACCTCCTGAGGAGATAGGCCCTGAATGCACATGCACCTCCGAATGCACGCGCACCTCACAACGCGCGTGCATGCGCAGTACGAAACCCCCCGAAAATATCGATATGTTGGTATATCTCAATATGAGCCCGTCGATATATCTGAATCGGAAAATTTCCATATTGACGGACCCTACTATGTCCCTGACTAAATGGCTAGTATTGTACTAAACAACAATTTCATTGCACTGTCAAGAAAGGGATAGGCCATCTCCATCCACCGGATGAGATGTTAAACAGAACTCCTGCCTGTCTGTTCAGGTGGACATAACGATCCTGTTGCCTTATTCGAAAAGAGAAATAAATTTCTCCCGGTGTCCTGGTCAACAATTCCCCAAATAAAATTGGTCATTCACTTCATAGCTATTTGTGAGACATTGTTGTGTGAATGTTGGCTGTTACATTGCCCCCCATACAGGGTCCGTCAATATGGAAATTTTCCGATTTAGATATATCGATGGGCTCATATCGAGATATACCAAAATATCGATATTTTCGGGGTTTTCGTACTGCGCATGCACGCGCAGTCGGGGTGTGCGTGCATTCTCTGTGTCTCTCACACTCACTCTCTGTCTCTGTGTTTTTCTGTCTGTGTCTCTGTCTCTCTCCTCTCTCACATCCCCCCCATCTCTATCTATCTGTATATTATCACATCCACCCCATCTCTCCCCCCCCCCCGCCGCCCCCCCTCTCTCCCCCCACAATCCCCCCCCACCCCTTGCATACCTATATATTGTATTTGAGTACTATGAATACAATATGGCGGCTTTGCACCTCGGTCTGTGCATTGTGTATAGAGATGAGCATTCTGGGTCTTGTGGTTCAGTGCGCGCGCATCCCGATTTTTTCGATATATCAACTTTTTCGATATATCGATATTTTTGAAATGCCTATATTGGCATATCGATATGAAAATTATATCGGGTTTTAGCGATATATCGATATATCGCCGGACCCTACAATACAGTCATTCCTCTTCACAGTAAGTAATAATAATAAATGCATATTGATATGACACTTTTCATGTCTTCTAGATGTCTCAAAGCGCTTCACAGAATATACTATAAAGTGAATTGACTGTATATTTGTGGGCGAATAAATCCTGTGAGGCACTGCAGGATGTCCTCCCGATGTGAAAAGCGCAATACCAAATGCAGGGATTATTATTATCTCCTTCCATTTTGAAACTAATCATTGACAACCAAATGGCCTGTGTAAGAAGGAGATCAGTGGTATGGATAAATCAGATCGAGTATAAATTGGGGAATAAATTTGAGGCAGAAAAGAAAGGGAGCACAAAATTTCAAAAATAAATTGAAAGCACATTAGTTTTCCATATTTAGTAACTAAAATGTTACTGTAGAAAATACAATATGTCATAACAAAGTTTACTTATTTGTAATATTGTGACTGATTGTGCTTTGATTCTGTAGGCTGTGCGCTGGTATCTTTTTGTATCAGAGACCCGGAGGAAATCTCTTTCCTTGTTTCTGTAATCACAATCACATGAATTTTATTTTTCTTTCTCTATATTTCTATTCCTGTTTTCCTTTTCATGTCAGACAAGGTTACTTCACAGGTTGTTTCAAAGGTAGTGATGGGTAGAAGTAGTGTGAGGGACCCAGCAGAGAAATATGTTACTTGTAATAATAATCGTGGCATTTGATATAGCACTTTTCACGTCTTCTAGACGTCTCAAAGCGCTTCACAGAATATACTGTAAAGTGAATTGACTATATATTTGTGGGCAAAATGCGGCAGCCAACTGCGCCCAGCAGTGTCCCACAAACAGTCGTGGATTAAAGTGACTTTTTTTTTGAGGGAATATTATTTGGCGTGTGGAGTAAGGAAACTTGCCCAAGGTTTCACCCTGACCTGCCTAGATTTGAGCACAGGTCTCACGCTTGTAAGGCGAGTGCTCTAACCACTGAGCTACAGTGCTTACTGTTCACTGGCAGAGGCTAGGACATTGGACTCATTTAAGGAACAACTTAACTCTGATTTGGGTCCTCTGTATTCATAACTCCTTCATATCAAAATATATATGACATATCAAAATAACGGATGGCTATTAAATAATGTTGTAAGATGCGCCTGGAATGCTGACTAGTAGGAATATTTCCAGTGCAGTTTCCGGTGTCTAATACTGTAATTTCATCAGCGCACAATGACATCAATTCATAGCTCTCCTATATTCTATTACACATAGAGAATTGAGATGAGCAATGTGATTTAAAGAGCCTCCTAAGGCTGCCCTGATAACTTCTGAATAATGTCAGTGTTCCAAACGTTCACAAGCAACAAATATGTGAGAGATTGATGGCATGTGGCATGAACAGGATATAAATCACACCCTTCATGCAGTATTTGCTGTATTTACACCAGCATGATTTAACATGGGGTAAATAGAAATATTTCAAACACAGACCATATTGGTGTGACCCTCATCCTCTCCCTCCCCCCACCCCCCGCCACACCCCCACTGGGTATTAGTTGTATAATTCATTGATCCCAAGGGGATTCTGAGTCATTGCTTTGCACACGGGCTCCCCAAACGTATGAGAGGGAACATTACTCATTTCACAAAATGGATATTTTCGCAGTAAGTTGCAACTTGCTTATGTGCTGCTTCGTAATTTGGCTTTCACTGCCATTTAATAATAATAACACAGTAAAAGCCCGTTTATCCGTGACCGATCAACCGTAAGTTCCGTTTAACCGGCAACTCAAAAAAAAATCCCCATTCGAATAACCGGATTTTATCCGGCACAATCGCGGTGGCGATTCAGTTGTTGCATGAGAGGACAATACGATTAGTTCTGAATGCTGCCGGATTGGGTTTGGAGCCATTAAGATGCCAGACTGACTGAGTGTGTGTGTGAAAGAGAGAGAGAGGAAAAGAGGGAGAGAAAGAAAGAAAAAAAAGAGGAAAAACCGACAGTACCGCTTCAAGAGGAAAAAACTTCCGTCCGCCATTGTAGAAGTTTGCTTTGTGATTGTGTGCTGTGTTTATAGACTGTAATCGATATTTATTGCTTGATTAATAAGTATCCATATGTTATTATTTAGTCTATTATTAATATGGTATGTTTAACAAAAAGTAAAAAAAATTGTGTTGGGTTTTCGGCAACTTTCCGCCTGAATATCCGTCATGTCGTATAACCGGCATTGGCCAGGTCCCGAGGGTGCCGGATAAACGGGTTTTTACTTTAATAATAATCCTTGCATTTGATATAGCGCTTTTCACATTTTATCGATGTCTCTAATAATTATACACGGCAGTCAATTGCACACAGCAGTGTCCCACAAACAGTCTTGGATTGAAATGACCAGTTGTCGATTGAGTGATCAAATGATTATTTTTGTCATTTTTTTAAAGGGATTATTACCGCCAGAAAAGCGATCAGCCAATTGACTAACAACCAAGTTCCTTCTTCCTGTTAGGTAAACAGAGATGTGTGGAGTAAGAAATCAAACCCAGATCCTCTATTGCGAAGCGAATGCTCTTACCCACTGCGCAACAGGACTTTGGCTTGTAGGGTTAACAGGACACTGTTTAATGCTAAGCAAACTGTAAAGGTTAAATAAGCAAGTTATCCCCTGAAAAAAGCTTCAATCGCCAAGCGTGATTTACCATTCTTGGAAATGGAAACACATTTGCTTGTTTTTAATCTGTCAGAACTTCTTCTACTGTTGATTGACTCGATCAAATTTTCTGTCAGTGCCTCACAAATCTCCTGTCTTATCTAAGTACCGTGGGGTAGAGTTCATCTGTACAGGGGGATTTATTGATTTCCAGTCCTTTGAGCCAATCTAGAACATCTCTTTTGCTAATGTCAAAATGCTGGTCATACAAACAATCTATGGTCCACATTTAGCAAATTTAAAATGTCAGCACAGAAACTTTTTGCCTGCTGAACGATAAGAAATTAAATGAAGTTTTAAACCTGAAAAGCATCCCATATTTAACATGGATCCAGAGTGCAGCATCTCTGTACTGAAATAAATATCCACACCACAATTAGGTCAGTTTATTACTGTCATTGTCATGAGTACAGAATGTCTTGGGAAAGGAAAGATGGGTAATAAAAAAGAAAATATCTAAGGCAGGAAGGTCAAAGCAGCGCCTTGGGACATCCTCGCGACGTGAAGAGCGCTGCACAAATGTAAATTTGTATTGTATTGAAAGCATCAATGCCAATTTGGGGAAAAAGATGGTGCTCTTACCATCCTATACTAAGGGATATCTGACAACTCTTTAATGTTGCTGAAGTGATGTACACCAGGAGTAATTGAAGGAAGGCCATTCATCCAGAGAACAGTAGCATTGTTTTTTTCTGTACGCTTTACCTTAGGTTATGTGCAGAATTGGATAATCATGTAAAATTTTAAAGATTATGAATAATTTGCACTTCCAAATATTGAAAGATGAAATTGATTCAATTAACCTGCATCCAAGAATGTGCACTCTAACTCAATTTCATTTGTTCGTCGACCCATAAAATACACAGTCACAACACTTTACAGTACATCCAGTGAAGCGCCGAAAGGCATATCAAAATGGTGTATGTCATGGCTCTCTCTGATAGTTTGATATGGCTAATGTGGTTTCCTTTGTGGAAGCAGGGAGAATATACCAGGCTCCCCTTGATTGGGAGTGCTGGAATATTACTGTAAATATTTTGAGTATGATTCACCGCTTCCATTTTCCTGCTAACGCTGAGACTATTGGACTATTTACAAGCGTGAGATCTCTGTTTCGAATCCAGGACTTTCAGGGCGAAACTTTGGGCAAGTTTCCTTACTCCACACGCCTAATAATAATCTTTCCAAAAAAAAACCTATAACAAATTGGTCGTTTTCAATCCACAGCTGTTTGTGGGACACTGCTGTGCGCAATTGGCTGCCGCATTTCGCCAACAAATATACAGTCAATTCAATTTACAGTATATTCTGTGAAGTGCTTTGAGACGTCTAGAAGACATGATAAGGCGCTATAACAAATGCAAGGATTATTGTTATTATTATTATTCTATAGCTGTTGTTAAATCCAGGCTTGCCAAATATCAAATGACCTACTGCAACTATGCTCCATCAGGGGGAAAGTAAGTGGGGTCTTCTTGGAGCTGAACTGGCTTTGATAGTGTCGTTAATCCAGTCCTGAGCCAGGCAGATCCTGGTATTCCAGGGCACTGCTTATGACAGCACAGACAGCTTGGCTCATCTGCAGAAATTGGAAGGACAGACCAGTCACTGGAGGCAGGGACTATTGGTACTCAGCTCCTTGTTAACCCTACAAGCCAAAGCCCTAATGGGTGGGGACTCTGCTCCGAGACGCCGTATGGCGTGGAGGGCGCTATATAAATCGAAGTTGTTGTTGTTGTTGTGGGGAGGTCCTGGCTGGACAAGCAGCGGGAAAGCCTGTCAGAGATTGCTATCAATGTGCAGCTATGCAGTGTTAGCTGGTTAGACACCAGGAGTTGCCCCAATGCACACTCTGTGGTCCCCAAGCCTTGACTCTTGCCAGCCTGTGCCTAATACAACAAAACAAGATTGCACTTATATAGTGCCTTTCACGTCGGGAGGACATCCCAAAGTGCTGAACAGTCAAGTTGAGACCCAAGCGGGGGTGGGGGTGGGAGGGGGGGGTCGGGGTAGGGGGAAAGAGAGTGTGGAAGGGGGAAAAGTTAGTGGGGGAGCCGAATGCACGGTTGAAGGTAATAGTTTCCGGAATTAGGTAAGCAGGATGCGTCCCTCCAGAGAGAGAGTGCGCATTCCATTCCAACAATCTATCTCTGGGATTTCCATGTATACGTGGGATACATAGAGTTCTCAGCTTTCTCAGGCTTGGATACTCTTAACCATGGTGATAGATTCTGCATGTGTTGGACACACGGCTGACCAAGAGATAATAATAATATTTCATATAGCGCTTTTCACATGAGATGTTCAGAAGACGTGAAAAGCACTATATCAAATGCAAGTATTATTATTATAGAAGTCTCAAAGCACTTCACAGAATACACTGTAAATTGGATTGACTGTATATTTGTGGGTGAAAAAAATCCTCCACAAATGCAGCTCCCATGCTTCAGGTCCACTGATTATCTCTCTGATTGGGAGTACTCGAATATTACCGTTAATGTTTGAAAAAATATTTTGTTTGAGTATAATTTACTCTGCAGGCCACTTTCATTGCAAGCGGAGGTTTGCTCTGAAGACCTAGTTTGTGTACAGCATTATAGCGGCAGCAACAACAACAAAATTACGTTTGTTTAGGAGGACAAGATCATGTGGCTCCCGCTATGGGATAGCAGGCAAAGATTTTTAAATTACCTCATGGCAGTGATTTCTCTAACCACCTAACACCCTCCACTGGACATAAATCGAATGTATGTATGTGGAGGAAAATTTGCATGCAGAGAATGAGGAAAAGCCTAGCAAATGTAAGTAAGGTGGCTCTTTTGTGTAGAACTTCACCAATGTAATATCACAAAGAGTTCTTTCCTCAGACACTGTTCCCATTCATACCACTGCGAGGAATGTTTCAATCGGCCCGTTCTATTGAAAGAGTGTATTCCTCGCTGGCATTTTTAAAGCATTTAAATACAGTAAAAAGTGATAACCAGGTGACAGAGATAATCTCTCTTTGCAACTATTGTGATTCCTGACTTTCAGAAATCGAGAATTCCATTTTGAAGTAATAATAAATTGAATCTTAGAAAGGCACGTTTTAAATGTTTTAATGAGGATTTAAGTCGATTTAAATGCAGAGCCTCAGAAAGAGATGGAACACTCTGGTAAAGAAGTTGTGGTTAAAAAGAGAATAAATGATAACTTATGAGTTCGATTTGCATCTTTTTGTAGTTTTACATTTTAAATTGAATAGGGCAGTGCAGTCACTCAGTGGCAGAGCTGCCTGTCACTCTGTCTTGCTTGTCCCAGATGAGTGATTTTTGTCATTTCTCAGCCAGGCTAATGGATGGAGTTCTGTAAATTCTATCATTGTAAGAAGAAAAAAAACGCTAAAATTGTTCAGCTTTCAGCTTTCCCATAATGTATTGGGACCTCCTGTGGTATCTGAATAATACCCAATCTTAGCTGTAAATTATATTCATCCTAACAATAAGGTTGGATTTAACCCTAAAAAAGCACAATGTTACGATTCAGTCGTAGTTTGTTAGATTCATCTAACTGGGTGTGTAGTTGAATAATTGGAATTGTGCCAGTTTCTGGTGCAGTTTCAAAATCTATTTCAGCATTGAATGCAGCAGTGTGATTTCTCACGCAAGGCTTTATACAAGACATGCTTTTGATATCACAGGTGTGAAATTAACCCTGTTTGCTGATCCAACATGGGGGCTTCAGAATAAATTAAATTAAAAAAAGTATATATCTTTACAAAATTAATCTGCCAGTTGTTTTCAGAATAATAATAATAATCCTTGCATTTGATAATGTGATTCTCTTGATGTTTTCCCACTTGTATTGCAGTGATTTTTTTTTACTATTTGGTAATAAACTTTAAACATTTGATGCCAATAGTAAGCACCTGAAATGCAGCAGAAATTTGGTAGTTAAGATTTGAGTGTTCTTCCCAAGGTTTTGTGCCAGAAACAGTTATTGAATGAGAAGATTTCTTTCACCAACAAACAAATCGATCCACTTCACAGTATTTCCGTTTACATTTTGTTTCTTCCAATGACTTTTCTTCAAACCCCCGCACAGTTTCCCAAGGCGTCCCTCAGGGCTCTGTCCTCGGTCCCCTTCTTTTCACCCTTTACACGCTCCCTCTGGGCGACGTCATCCGCAGACATGGGGTAAATTTCCACATGTATGCGGACGACACCCAGTTGTACCTTTCTGCCTCATCCCTCAACCCCCAGACGATCGATGTTCTGACAGCATGTCTGTCCGACATCGAATCGTGGACGAGGGACAACTTTTTGCAATTGAACGTGAGTAAGACCGAGGCCCTCCTGATTGGCTCAAGCCAGTGCCTCCGCACATCGGGCGCTGCCAGCCTCAACATCCAAGGCTGCACTCTCCACCTCACAAAACCAATCAGGAACCTCGGCATCATGTTCGATCAAAAACTTTCCTTCCTCCCCCACATCCGTGCCTTGACCGGCACCGCCTATTTCCATCTGCGCAACATTGCCAGGCTCCGCAACTATCTTACCCCCCACGCTGCCAAAACACTCGTGCACGCTTACATCACCGCACGGCTGGATTACGGAAATTCTCTCCTAGTCGGCCTCCCCAGTTCCTCCATTCACAGGCTGCAGGCCATCCAAAACTCTGCAGCCCGTGTCCTATCCCGCACCCGCCTCCGCGACCACATAACCCCCACCCTCGCCCGTCTCCACTGGCTCCCCATCCTCCAGAGGATCGAATTTAAGATCCTCATCCTCACCTACAAGGCCTTACACGGCCTTGCCCCACCCTATTTAAGCGATCTACTCTCCCCCTACACGCCCACCTGGACCCTCCGTTCAACAGGACTTGGCCTGCTCCAAGCCCCCCGCCCGAACCGCCCCACCATCGGAGGCCGGGCCTTCAGTTTCTCCGCTCCCACCTTATGGAATGCCATCCCTCAATCCCTCCGTTTCGCCTCTTCCCTTTCCTCTTTCAAGGCCGATTTGAAGACTTTCCTCTTCGATCGTGCCTTTTGTTCCACCCCAAACTCTTTTACCTCCCCTTCGTGTTTCACCCCTTCCCAAACACTCCCCTCCCAGCTCGGGTCACACGCCTCTTGTTCAGCGCCTTGGGACGTCCTCCCGACGTGCAAGGCGCTCTATAAATGTAAATTGTTGTTGTTGTTGTTTCCTGGGAAGTGCTTTGAGACGGCTCAACAATATGCTGAAGTGTTCCATCAACTTGTGTTACTTACCTGTCTATTCATTCATCCTCTTGTGTTTCTCCACATTTTCCTTATCTTTCAATATCTCCACTAAATGGATGTTTTGATAATTCTCTGTAGCAAATATTACAAAACCACTAGTGAACATCGAATAATGAAGCTACTTCAAAGCTAAATTCATTTGAATTCCTTTCAGAATATCCATTCCACCTTCATCCCATTACTACACAAAGTTGTTTTTTAAATGAATAGATTCCTGGCCTTGACCGCCCTCACTGGTTGCTTATTCCAACTATCCTATAATCATGAACCTATGCCTTCTTTTTCTGTGACTTCAGTCTATCTTATACCATTGTTTTGAGTTTAATTTCTCTATTCCAATTAGCATTTTATATAAATCTATAACGATCATTGAGATGTTACTTCTGAGATTTTAAGAGTATCATTCTCTATTTATTTCTCATTGGCAATACTAGAGATCAGACTTACTGAACGCTTCTGAATGACCCTGAGAGACTGGGAATCCCCCCCTTATAAATAATAATAATCCTTGCATTTTGATATAGAGTTTTATCACGCCTTCTAGACGTCTACACAGAATATACTGTAAAGTGAATTGACTGTATATTTGTGGGCGAAACGAGGCAGCCAATTGCACACAGCAGTGTCCCCACAAACAGTCGTGGATTGAAATGACCAATTTTATTATTGTGTTTTTTTGGAGGGATTATTATTAGGCGTGTGGAGTAAGGAAACTTGCCCAAGGTTTTGCCCTGACCTGCCTGTATTCAAACACAAGTCTCACGCTTGTAAGGCGAGTGTTCTAATCACTGAGCTACAGGACTCCACGTCAGGGCTAGATTAAGCTTGATAGACGTTCAGGGCAAATGTAGTTTAGGGGCACCCTCTTTGCATGATCAATTCCTTCCCTTTACTGTTTTACATTGCCTTTGGCCAATGCCAAACCCTTTTATTGTTAATTTACCTTGGTTATTTCAGTTTTTTTTAATGTGATATAACATTCGTAAACATGAATCAAAATTAAATTGAACAAAATTAAAACAATATAATTTCAGCACAAACTGGCAGCACTAACACACTTGGTGACTGTATCAGCTTTCAAAGGTAAAATCAAAGGGCTTCACATAAGAAAAGTTGTTGAATCCGTTTCTCCCAACTCTTCATGACTGAAAAGTCTTCAACGATGTCATTGAAATCCAGCTGGCAAAGCAAGTCACACGCAATTGACATGACTGTCAACTTATTCAATCTTAGCTGCTCCAAAGTTGACCTGAGTTGATATTTGATAAGCGCCTGTTTTGAAAATGAATGTTCACCTCCAGCATTACTTACTGGCCGTGTCAAAAAAAATTAAATAGGAAAGCGATGTCTACATTGGCAAATAGAAACTGCAGACCCATTTGTTGAGGAAACACCAGCTCAGGTCCAAAGGACTGCATGGCTTGTTTCCACCCACATTATATTCGAAGAAGAACAACAACATCAACAAAATTACATTTGTAGAGCGTCTTTCAAGTCAGGAGGACATCCCAAGTCACTGAACAGTCAGATCGAGACCCGAGCGGGGGGGAAGGGTCAGGGTAGGGCAGGGGGACAGAGAGTAGGAAACAGGGAAGAGTTAGGAGGGGAGCAAAAAGCGCTGTCGAGGAGGAAGGTCTTGAGACCAGCCTTGTAGGAGGAAAGGGAGGAAGCGAGGCAAAGGGATTGCAGGATGGAGTTCCAGAGTGTGGGGATGCAGAGAGGCTGAAAGCCCGGCCACCGATGGTGGGGCAGTTCAGGCGGGGGACATGGAGCAGGCCAGAGCCCACTGAACGAAGGCAACGGGCAGGCTGATGGGGAGACAGCAGGTTGGAGAGATAGGCGAGGGCAAGGCCTTAAAAGTGAGGACGAGGATCTTGAATTCGACCCTCTGACGGATGGGGACCCACTGGAGACGGGCGAGGGTGGGAGTGATGTGGTCGCGGAGCCTAGTGCGGGAGAATACACAAGCTGCAGAGTGCTGAATAATCTGCAGCTTGTGAAGGGAGACGCTCTGGAAGGCCGACGAGGAGAGAGTTCCCGTAGTCGAGCCTTGAAGTGATGAATGCGTGAACAAATGTTTCGGTAGCATGGTGGGTGAGGCAGTGGCAGAGTCTGGCAATGTTGCGGAGGAGATCCAATGAACACCAGTGCTGCTCACCATGCTCACCAAGTGTGCTGACTCTAGGTCACCACCTCCTGCCTCTCAGGGCCCACCATCACATACAGACACACACCCATACACAACCAGAGAAAGAAAGATACACATATGCACACAGACTCAGAAAGACACACACATAAACAAACAGAGGAGAGGCACACAGATACAGAGACACACACAGAGGAACACAAAGGAAAGAGAGATACACACACACAAAGGAGAGAGGCACACACACACAAACAGACAGAGGAGAGAGACACATAGACAATCTCAGGGCCGGGCACAAGGCCACTGACCAGGAGAGAAGCCCATTTTCCACCAAATATATTTTGAAACAACAGAATCATCAGATGTTTGCTGCCCACGTTAACTATGAACTTGGAAAACAACTCGACGTGTTTGACAGTACATTGCTGAGCAGTTTCTTCTCTCTCAGGTGGCTAGCAACAAATGCGAGCCATTCTGGTCCCAGGTAACGCACTCAGGATGCCCGTAAATAAACAGGTCTGGAAACAAGAGGTTTGATCTCATGTGTGCAGGTTTTCAAGGGCACAGAAGTTCAGAGATTATCTGTAAGAGTACACAGTTTGCTTCTCAGTTAGCAGCACTGCTGGACACATACCAGGAACCTTCAAATAAAACCTGAAACTAAATTAGAGAAAACATTTTTTTTTAGGACATTGTATTTCTAAAACCGATCAATTTTCACCCAAATAATATTTCTATTGTTTTTTTAAAGCGTGCCTCAAAACATTTTAGACAATGAACTACAGTTGAAGCCCGCAGAGAACAATTGTTGCCATATCTTTAATGCTGCGGGAAGAGTTACGTTTTTATATTGATGAGGTTATACTAATAATAATATTCCTTACATTTCATATAGTGCTTTTCACATCTTATTGATGCCTCAGTTCACTTCACAGAATATACTTTAAAATGAATTGACTGTATATTTGTGAGCAAAACACGGCAGCCAATTGCGCACAGCGGCGTCCCACAAACAGTCGTGGATTGCAATGACCATTTTTATTAGGTTTTTTTTTTGAAGGATTAGGCGTGTGGAGTAAGGAAACTTGCCCAAGGTTTTGCGTTGACTTGCCTGTATTCGAACACAGGTATCACGCTTGTAAGGTGAGTGCTCTAACCACTGAGCTACAGGAGCTCAGGTTGTAGAGAAGTCATATTGATGCAGACTGTCTTGGTCTGAAATGAGAAGTTCAGTAATCTATGAATAAAAGGAGTTTGTAAGCAAAAAGTGATGAAGTTTCTCATTACCTACAGTAAATAGGAACCCGGTTCCTAGCTGATTAACGAATCACATTTTGGAGCGAGCATCGGGATTAGTAATTCCTTTTTAAAAAATTATAATTAAGTAAATCGATCACTCAATCCACGACTATTTGTGGGACACTACTGTGCGCAGTTGACTGCTGCGTTTTGCCCACAAAATATACAGTCAATTCACTTTACACTATATTCTGTGAAGCACCTTGAGATGTCGCAAAGGTGTGATAAAGCGCTATACAGTATCAAATGCAAGGATTATAATTATTATTATCAAGTGCCAGTGAACTACAGCTATTTCATATTAGATTTGTGGCTTGAGAATGGCACGTTTTATTTTCTGTTCTTCTACATTTGTAACATAATAAAACAGAAAATGGCCTCATAAAAATATTTGAGTCAGTTATGAAGCAATCCATTCCTGCAAGATATTGTAAATATGAGACTGACCATATTGCATGTGTGACTTTTTTTCTGTCAAATTTGCTTGTGAAGATAGTTGATACATTACCAATAGTTATGACCAGCTTCTCTCTCACCAGCCAGATTATTGATCCCGGTGTGCAATTCATTATAAGGCCATCATTTTTAATAAAGATTTTTAAAAAGTCAGTTAGATTTTATTTAGTTTTGCCCCGATTATGACTGTCTTTCAACTGTCCCCTTCAGCAAGTGATGATGATGTGTAGAAGTATTGATTTGGACGTGTTCACTGTAGATTAATTGACAAAGAATTTGCAATTATCTCTGGCGATTTGGCCAGTCCAGTATTTCTTTGCTGCAATAGTTCACAAATCAAGGTTTTTATGGTGAAACTCATTTTCATTTCGTTGATTTAAAAAAATCTTTTCAGGAAACAAAGTTCTCAAAATGTAAGAATTTTGAAGTACTGCATCGCTGGCAACCCACAAACTGTATGCTTAGAGTTGCGTCTTAGGCATTCAGTCTTCGATGGCTTAAGCAGCCAGTTTTTATCCCAAATCCTGAATGCTTTAACACGTTTTGACGCTGTCTTAATCCTGTGAAGAAATTCATGCTCTTGGAGACTTTAGAAATCATTGAGTTTAACCTAAATTTTAGTGTGTATTTGTTGTTAATATTTATTGTGCCTTATATTTAACTTTTTAATGTTATCAAATCTTGAATGGAACAATGATTGTCATGTCTTGCTCTTCACCATTTCTATGTTGTAAGAGTTCAGCATGTTTGAGAGAGGTCGACCGCATGGAAATGAGTTGCCATTCACATTCCTGAATATTTTCTGAATTCAGCATTGTTTTATTGGAATAAGTGTTTCCTATTCCTTTTCTCCCATCAATTATTCTGTGAAAGGTGCAGGGAGATTTGAACTTTAGCAGTTTAAATTTGTGGTACAATAAACAAAGCAAATACTCAACTGGAACGAAACGCGACTAGTTTCTCAGTGATTCAAAAACTTTATACTTAATAGTCTTTTTTATTTTATTATTATTAACCACTCACTCAGGTCTTAATGAAAAGAGGAAAATGCTAAATTAAAACTTTTAATACTGTTATTGAATTACCCAAATGGCTTGAAGTCTTACGAAAGATCACCTGGATTATTCTGTTTTTCAATTTGTTAACTCTGCCATGGTAAAAACTGATGGATTCCCAGACCTACTGCTGTCACTGATAAATTATATAAAGATAAATGACATTATGGTAAATTCTACTTAATGACAAATTTTTAATTTTAAGAACATGGTCATTTCTGGCTCGTGAATAAAGAGCTAATTACACGACGATCTGCACAAAAATAACTTCTCATTTTGAAAGATAATAGAAAAGAAATGTTGCAGATTAATGATGCTATTTATCTTTTTATTTTAAAAATTCTATCTTTCTTTGTGAGAGCAATGCTCCCAGAGGAAAATATTCATAAAATGAAATTGAAGTCGCAACTTAATAGGTTATTAAAATTGTTGAGTGCATATTGCTTCGGTTTGCTCCAGCTATAAATTTAAATGGAAGGTTTGCAACATTTCTGAACAGTGCGTGTGGTTTTATGATGTTGAAATTGAGAGTACACGTACATCTTTGTCAAAAGATAATTTTGAATTTGACTCTGATGGTGGTATTAAAAAGAAGGAGATGAAAGGAGGATGCTGACAGCGGACACAGCATGTTTGCTCATTCTCATTAGAGCTGAAGCTGTTCACAAGGTTTTCCTTTTGTCCAACCTTTGGCTACTTTGTTGTAATTCTTTTGGTCTGTGCCCTACAGTGTTTCTTTGTTGACTCGTACATCCGCAAGGTGGACCTCAGTGACCCCCATTTTCAGCCTCGTGGCAGTCGCTCCGATTTTATGAAACCGTAATAGTGGCCTTTCTTCCTGCTTTTATTGACAACTTGTCAACGGTTGAAGATAATGCATTAACTTTACCACCTGCAGTCCAACTTTGTAAGGCTTCCTTGGTCTGTTAGTTGTCCTGCTTATAGATTTATTTATGTTAAAGTTTTTTTGGGGGAAAAATGCAACCAAAGCAGTTTCTCCGGGGCAAGTATCCTCGTGTAAATAGCTCCTGGGAAAATCTAATTTTACATGTTTTATTATCTGTGTGCAATTGCCGGTTGCGTTTCGCCCACAAAATATACAGTCAATTCACTTTACAGTAATATTCGGTGAAGTGCTTTGAGACGTTTCTCCTATGTGATAAGGCACTATACCAAATGCAAGAATTATTCATTATTATTATTGTCGCTATTGTTGCTGTAGTTATTCGAATCATTGAAACAAATGTGAAGTGGGTAGGATGATTAGAATTTAGCTTAAAAAAAAAGCTGCTATAGAATCAAGGTAGTATAATTCTACAAGTAAAGTGTAAATGGAATAATTTATTCCCAAAAACATTCTAGACTATTTGATCAACTTGTTCTTTCCTTTAGCTGGTGTGATGCTGTGTCAATCTGAATTAAAACTTTCTGACTGGAGGAGAATACTTTGGAAGCTGGAAAGTTCACAAATTTCAGCTGCGTGTTTTTTTAGAGTGACCACACACAGAGTAGAAACCTGCAAGGAGCTTTGATTTTCTTTCTAACGGCTCTGGAAAAGTATGTACACTCAGAAGGAGGCAAAGTATTGGTTCACTCTATGGTAACTTTAAACTTAGAACTAATATTACATAAATCTATAAGATTGGACCTTTATTAATAGAACATTTGAAGTATTCTGTTTAATATTCAGACAGCTTTGGACCTTATCGTTGTCACTCTGCTCACGTATTGTGTTCAGACAGAAGAGGAGGGCCTCACCAACTCCACAGAACGCAAAGGCACTGCTGGTGTTCAGAGTTTAAGTAAGGGACTTCTAATTGTTTATTAAAATATTCATTTACTTTATGTGTCATTCCTTCGATGATATATAATGAACTGCAGAGTATAGTCATATTTTGATCTTATGAAGTATAGTTGCTGATCATATTTGAAGCAGGTTACCAAAGGGCTCCTAAAACTGATGCAACAATTCCTCTCACAATTATCTCCAATTGTGCTGAGAATTTTTATTTTATTTTCCCTTCCATTCTAATTTTCATTTGTGTTCTCATCCGGTTGCTTTTTTTCTGCATTGCAACTTCCTTGTACAACCCAGTCTAAACATAGCTTTATTCCATTACAGTCTCCCTAGTACTTATCCCTAGATAAGTATTTTTTAAATCTTTCTTTTGATTAATTGAAGTGCTTCTTATTGGCACTGTGTTTTGCATTGTTACAGGAAAAAGTGTTCAAATGTATATATATATTGGGGGAATTACAATGTTAACAAATAATTTGTTGTTCAAAAAATTATGAATGAAAAATGTCTCTCACGAATAGCTTATGAATTTAGTTTATTAATATAGCCTGTTAATGTTGGGACTGCTAAAAGTAAGACCAGATCTATAGTCTCCAAATTTTGCATTCATACATTCTTTTCATGTCTTCAAATGAAACCTATTTGCCTTAAAATCCACCAGTATTTTACACCCTTTAATTGAGATTGCATTTGTTTTCTCACGGAAATATTGCCCATTATAATAATAAAAAATATTATTAATATTATTATTGTCCATTATGTACAAACCTTTCAAGCTCTTCGTTGAAACTGGAATTTTAGATCCCATTTTAAGAACGGGTGAGTTTTTCAAAACAAAATTCAAAATTTGCCCAAATTTGGATCACATTATTTAATCCATAAATTTCCCCTATTCTCACTGCACCACACACTGAATGTAATGAAAATCATGATGTTTCACTAATGGGTAATTCTACTGTTAACTATGTCTTATAATTATAATAATCCTTATACTGTAATTTGGTAAAGCACATCGGGCGGCCATCTCAAAGCGTTTTGCAGGTTATACTGTAAAGTGCAGTCATTGTGTTTTTTGGACAAACTCGACAGCCAATTTACTCACAGACATGAAGTGAACAACCAGTTTTATTCCTGGTGGATTGTTGGTCAGGACACTGAGAGAGAGAAACTCCATTCTCTTTTCGAATAGTGCGATGGGATTTTTAATTTGAACAGGCAGACAGGACATACACAGCACTCCCCAGTCACAGTAACATTTTTAACACGTTGTTTCACTGCAATATACTACCAGCAAAGAGGAAACTTCTTACAACAAGCCTTTAAACAGCCTTAGGAGTCAATTGTGCATCTAGAGAGATGAAATTATTCTGCCCACTAATCGTTCTCCCCCTTTTTCCTCCAATCTTTTCATTTGTCTTAATGCAATGAACACTAACACAGTAAAGGCCTTTAGTCCTATACCCAGATCTCTCAATGTAAAATATTACAGCAAACTCCCAGGATTTGCAGGACGACACCCAATGCTACACTAGGATTAAATCCATTGAAGAATTTGGGGCTGATTGACAATTTTGTTTATATAATGTTGAATTTGACCTGCTGAACAATTGAAGTTTATTTGATATTTCCATTTTCCCTATTAGTCGTTGTATTTAAATCCATCTTTAGCTGTTTTAAAGGCGATTGGGCGGCACAGTGTATTGGTGTCTTGTCCCTCCCACCTATCCAGTGTGGGTTTGAATCCAGTTTAGACACATGAGCTAAATGTCTCTTCTTCCAAAATAAATTCACTCAATTCAGTTCCCAATGGAATTTTCTATGGGGACAAATGAACTGAACGCACTGCAGCAGTGCGGGAACACATGTTTATCAATAAAATCTGATCATTTTATCATCCAATTCTTTGAGAGTGGAAACTCTTATTTTATCAGTGTTTTTGTTGCATTTCAGCCAGTATTTTTGTTGCATTCATCCACAATATATACAGTTAATTACTTTATACAATAAAACACTTTAAGGCATTTCAAAGACATGATAAGGCACAATACAAGTGTAATTTTGTGGTTGTTGTTCTCTCAAATGCAAGAAATACGATTAATCTTTTCCTTAGTGTTTCGTTATTTTACTCGGACCAGACTGAAAGAGAATGAGAATCATTCATGTTCCACTGACACAGCACAGGTGCTGTGGTTAAGAGTTCAGAAATAGTACCAGGTTGTATTTGGAGGAACCACAAGATTGCACCCAAGGCACATCTGTAAAAGAGCTTGATTTAGCAAGTGGAGAAGTGCTCTATTGTTCTCTCACAGGTTGAAGAGTGCATGCTGAACAGAATGCAAATATATTGCTTGAGTTGCAATAGTCCTTGCATCCATTTGACGATTCAGGTTTAATTTAAGTCAACTCACCCGGATTTAATCTATCCCGTGCAAGAATTAGCCACCTTTGTGTTTTTCTTTTGACTCTAAGTACCCCGTAAATAGATTGTTTGTGGCCACGCTGCCCGTTTTCAAGCGTTCAAGGCTTTGGATGTTCTACAAAGTATTGTAATGCTGTAGTACTTGTATTTTGCCATTAGAAACCCTCGGTGAGCTATTTTTTGAACAAACACCCAAAACAGGTGAGGGAACAACGAATTGCGCTGGCATTCGTTTGGAATTTGTCAGTTTCTTACAAACGAAAAGGATTTGAGGGATAGAAGCTGATGCTGTAGATATGCTGAATGAATTCATTGTGTAGTAGGCTATATGGACAATTGATCTACTCTTGCCTGTTGCTATTTTGGTAGATGCTGGGTAGCACTCTTGCCTCTGGGCCTCAGGTTGTTGGTTCAAGCTCCACATCTGAATATTTGCTTACAGCTTAAACTAATACCCCCCAGGCAGTGTTCCTCCTTGTCCTCAATTTCAAGGCCATTCACGGCCTTGCCCCCACCTATCTCTCCGACCTGCTGTCTCCCTATCAGCCTCCCCGTCCCCTCCGTGCAGCAGGCTCTGGCCTGCTTCATGTCCCCAGCCCGAACCGCCCTACCATCAGTTGCGGGACTATCAGCCTTTCTCCTCCCACACTCTGGAACTCCATTCCACAATCCCTTCGGCTCGTCTTCTCTCTTTCCTCCTTTAAGGCCGGTCTCAAGACCTATCTCTTTGACCGTGCCTTCTGCTGCCCTCCTAACTCTCCTCCCCTCTCCTATTCTCCTTCCCTCTACCTCCCCCCATACCCGCTCGGGTCCTGACCTAATTGTTCAGCGCCTTGAGACGTCCTCCTGACGGGAAAGGCGCTCTAAAAATATAATTTTGTTGTTGTTGTTACGAGGCAAGTGGTGATGTTTCTCCTGGTTTCCTGATCAATAATCCTCCAGGTAAATTGGGTCATCCTCTTCATTTTTGTTGGTAGAATATTGCTGTCATGTTTGTCCTTCAAATACATCGTCACTGGACCACAGGAATTCCCTGTGAAGGGCTTTGAGACATTGCAGTGTTGGACTATATCAAATACGAGACGATTATGTTGGGGGCTCGTTATAATGCTGTGTTAGGATCCATGAAACCCCAAACAGTGTTAGAGGGGGGTATGATTGCTGGTCAACATTTAAGCATTCACAGTGTAAGAATTGATGTTGGCAGTGATTCAGCGTTGGCCATTTTGGCACCGTGGCTAACGTTTTGATGTACCAACAGAGTTAGTGCACAATTTTGAATATTTTGAAGGTGAATCATAAATGTCAGGGTCCATGCCCAAATATTCTGTATTATACATTATATTATTCATTATAATACGGGGATCTATTCCATTAGTTCTTATATAAATTGTGTAGCTCCCTCTAGCGGTAGTACAGCATAATTTCAATGTGGTCAGCAAGTTCCAGTCTTTGTACTAAATTGTAGTGGATGTTTTTCAAGGCTTTTCCTACTCCGTAATGTCATGGAATTTTTATATCTGCCTGAGCTAGCAGATCAAATCTATTTTAAAGTCTCACCTGAAGGAACCTTGCAGCACTTCCCCAGTATGGCACTAAATTGCTGCCAACTAACTAACACCATCATAAATTTGCTCAATACACGCACTGACTGGTATAACAACATGCATTTATACAGCGGCCCTCACACACGGTAATGTCCCAGACAGTGGTGGAGCATGTCTCCGAGCCAGGGGGAGGGGGAGTTAACCGAAGGCACGGTCTAACAGGAAGGGTCTGTAGGTGCGATCTGAAGATGGGGAAGGAAGGAGCAAGGCGGAGGGATAGAGGACGAATGTTCCAGTATTTTGGGACTGAGCTGAAATGGTGAAATGGAGGGTATGTCGGACATGCAAGTGGCCAGAGCCAATCAAGCGGAGGCAGCGGGCAATGGGTTGGAGAGAAATTAGGTCGGAGAGGTAGGTACCAGGGCATGAAGGAATTTGAAAACAGAGGATCCGAAATTGATCTGTTCAGCAATAGGTAGCCAGTGGAGCCGGTCTAGAATGGATATGATTGGAGTATGGAGCATGCGGGCAGCGGAGTTTTGGATCAACTGGATTTTGTGAATTGTGGCGCTGGGAAGACTGGCGAGGAGGGCATTTGAATAGTCAAACGTATAAATCTATTTGTAGCATAGCACAAATGCACTAAGCTACAAATAGGTTTATACATTCTTCCAACACTCGCTGCCATGGAATTCAAATTTTTCTAAATGCATAGAAAGACACATAACTACCTTCAAAAGAGCCAAGCAGAGCAGTGGGACATCGGAAAAAAATCTACTCTCAGCCAGTGAAGTATTGCTGCAAACATTTAGCAGAGTGCTATCTCATTCTGTGCGCAATTTGGCTGCTGTGTTTCGCCCATAAATATAGTCAATTTTCCTACTCTTCTTCATCCTGCCCCGACCCCTCCCCCACTGCTCTTGTCCCTACCTAACTGTACAGAGCCTCGGGACGTCCTCTCGAAGTGAAAGGCGCTATATAAATGTAAGTTTTGATTGATTGATTGATTGATTGATTGTTTATTTAAGGGAAGATTGTTTCACTCTAGTTTTTTTAGGGATTATCTTGCTGAGAATTTTTCGAGGTGGAAAAATGGCAACAATTTTCAGGTGTAGAAATGCAGAAACTTTTCAGTGTGTAGCGAATTTCTGCTTAGGGTAGAAGTGCAACTCAAATTTATATGTAGAATTCAGTTTGTTTTTGCCTAGAAATCCTACTCATAATTGAAAATTCTTTGATGGGGTGAAAGTACTGTTCAATTCTGTTCAATCAGGTTATTGAATTTGGCTTGTGGCTTGTATAAATATGTGTAATGCAGTTTTAAATAAAAATAACATAGCATTATAAATGTAAAATTAAATTCTGCTTTTAAAATTGCTTTAATTTTATTTATTTATAAGCATACTGGGACAAATTTGCTAAATTGAGCAGTGCAGAATTGCACTTAACAGAATAACATTCTTAATGTGGTTAGTATTTGTTAGTGCATGCAGATAATTTGTCTGAAAGCAGAATCTTGGGTAAATCTGATACTAAAGAATGAATGAACTGATTGCTAGAATGCATCTCATTGTTTTCTTCACCTTGTCAACATGTTAATGCTTATTTAGTTTTTTCTACTTCCATGCTATGTACCAATATGTAAGGGTGTTTTTTTCGGATACTATCTGCAGGCACCTGGATGGAATAAGTTAATAGGGTTTTACAAAATTGTCGTTTTGGTTTTACTGCAGCTGATGAGATTTTTGCTTTCTGTGCACCAATCTAGCTTTAATATTAAATTTCAGTGTATATTACCTCGTCTTCTTTTGTACCAGTTTCCCATAATTATTTATCTATGGAACTTCCAATGTGACATTGTGAAAGTAGTTTAGCCTTTGTGTACAACGCTCCCTCAACACCACTCCGTAGGTCGCTATCTGAGCTCTTGCACATATGACCAATTCTATTTGTGGTTTAATTCTTTGTATCGACTCAGTAACTGTGTTGCCTCCTTTGCTGCAGTTTTATTTATATCTTGTTTGATAGAACATTGCATATCGGTATGGCTTGTATCTCTTTAATGGCCCATTAATAATCCTTACATTTGATGTAAATGCCTTCCATGTCAGGAGAACCTCTCAAATCGCGTCGCAGGATTTACTGTAAAGCGCGGTGTCTATTTTGTTGGCATTGGTTGTTTCTGCTTCCGAACGCTGGATCAGTCCATTAATTTGGGAGCCCTAAGGTTTGACATGGATGGGAAGAAGTCACAACTACAGCTATTGCAGCCTGGGTGGATTCAAAGCACAATCAGATTGATGTTCTTTGCGGAGGGAAGATCAGAAACCATCTCAGATCAACAAATAGCTGGAGTGAGAACCTACCTCAAGAGACACAGCAACACAATCACAATTGTTTCTCACAGGAACCTTTGCTCATCTCAGTCTGAGTCTTTCCCTGCACGTTTGGAGATGCCGGGAACTGTTCCTTCTCTACAGGGAGGTCCCATTAGACAATGTGGTGTGGTTGAGTTTAGACCACACCTGGGTTAATTGCATCTGACTCCCGGTGTTGTTCCCATGCTAAAACGTAGCTGATTTCCAGGCCATTATAATAATAATAATAATAATAATCCTTGCATTTGATATAGTGCTTTTCACATCTTCTAGATATCTCAAAGCGCTTCACAGAATATACTGTAAAGTGAATTGACTGTATATATATATATGGACAAAAAGTGGCAGCTAATTACACAGAGCAGTGTCCCACAAATAGCCGTAGATTGAAATGATAAATTTCTTTACTGTGTTTTTTTTGGACGGATTATTATCAAGTGTGTGGAGTAAGGAAACTTGCCCAAGGTTTCGCCCTGACCTGCCTGGATTCGAACGCAGGTCTAATTATTTTAAGACGAGCACTCTAACCACTGAGCTACAGGACTCCCATTACATTGCCTCTGACAAAAAGGAAATAGTGTTAGTGCGCTTCTTTGCATTGTGCCTATGTGTAATGCTAAGGAAGTGATATCATAAGAACATAAGAATTAGGAGCAGGAGTAGCCATTCGGCCCTTCGAGCCTGCTCCGTCATTCAATAAGATCATGGCTGATCTTCTCACCTAACTCTGATTACCTGCCCTATCCCCATATCCCCTAATCCCTTTATTTTTCAAAAATCTATCAGTCTCAGCCTTGAAAATGTTCAAGGACTGAGCATCTACAGCCTTCTGGGGTATTGAATTCCATAAATTCACTACCCTCCGAGTGAAGAAATGTTTCCTCAACTCTGTTCTTAAAGGCTGACCCTTAATTTTAAGACTGTGACCCCTGGTTATAGATTCTCCTACCAGGGGAAACAGTCCCTCAGTGCTTAATTTATCTAGCCCTTTAAGAATCTTATATGTTTCAATAAGATCCCCCCTAATTCTTCTGTACTCTAGAGAATACAGCCCTAGTTTATTCAACCTATCCTCATAGGTCAGTCCCCTCATCCCAGGAACTAACCTAGTGAATCTACGCTGCACCCCCTCTAAGGCAAGTATGCCCTTTATTAAATAAGGAGACTAAAACTGCACACAATACTAGGTGCGGTCTCACCAGGGCCCTATACAGTTGCAGAAAGACTTCCCTACTCTTGTACTCTAAACTTTTTGAAATGAACGCTAGCATGCCGTTTGCCTTCTTAGTTGCTTGCTGCACCTGCAAACTAACTTTTTGGGACTGGTGTACAAGGACATCCAAATCCCTTTGAATATTAATACTATCAATACTATCAATGCCAATCTGGCAGTGTAATACACCCTCTGAAATATTAGACCCTGGTGACCACATTATACTGTACCATCTAGGTGAGGCTGGCACTTTCTCATTCATTGTACAGCAGGTGTGGAAAGTCTGATAACACTCCCTCAGCATCTCCGCCTGATTCCCTCCCTCAGCATTTTCAAAATACCCGCCTAAAGACCTTCCTTTTAGATCATGCTTAGAGATATTCCCCCACTCTCCCCCCCCCCCCCCCCCCACCCCATTGCTTGGGTCAGACTCTACCAGCCTCAAGGACCATAAGGGGAAGGTGCAGACAGTCAGTTGCAATCAAAATGCACCTTATTTTATTAGGAGGTAGTTCCACATTGGCTGGAAGTCTTCAGTGAATGATCAATAATTGCATGAAACTATTTTCCTCTTCGCCGCTGATGAGCAGGCGAGACCCCTTCTCATTGCATAATACATACATTAGCTGAAATCTATGTGTATTAAATCCCTCCACTATTCCTGCTGGTGAATTTATCAGCACAGTGTTCACCAAAGGACAATGTATGGGTAAACTCCCTTTTTAAAAGGCACTGATTCATGAGAGGGTGTCGGATATGTACTGTGGCTGACGTACCCTCTGTTCTGTTTCTCTCACAAATGGATGTTTCTGTTTCAGGACCATTCCACTGTTTTCATCATCTTATTGACGGGGAAGCATGAGAAAGGAATCAGTTTTAAGCGTTTTTTTTTGCTGGGATTAGATTTTTATTTTCTATGCTGGATTAGAGGTATTTTTTCTCTCTCTCTGTGCTTTGCTTCAGGGTCAGGGAAATTGTTGTTTTTGACAGAGAAATGTCACAATGGTCTAGTACATCAACAAGTGTAGAAGGATGAGCTGTCAGATCCTATGCAAAGATACCTGAGCAATATGGCATTGATACTGAAGGGACATAGTCTTGTTTGCCAGATTATGCTCTAACCTCACAAGTGAGCTCCTGCTCAAGGCGGTCACTGAAATATTAGTTGCTATGGTTGGATATGTATGCCTGGCAGGAAATTTAGTGTCAACTGTGTTCTGTTGATGGACCTGACATGAGAGAATCTTTCAAACTATAACTAACTGTTAGATATTTTTACAAAAGGTGTCACATTTTGTTCATACAAACATAGAAATGGGAGTAGGCTATTCAGTCACTCAAGTCTGTTCCGTCATTCTATAAGATAATGGCTGCTCTGTACCTCAAGGCCAATTTACCCTGTCTTTGCACCATATCCCTCAATACCCTGACCTAATAAATACACTTAGTCCTTGATTAACGTAGCAGTTGTTTTCGCTAAAAGCATGTCTTTACGCGAAACTGCGTTAAGAGAACCGGACATTATACCGGACAAGAACACCAGACATTCAGTGTCTATGTACTCCTACACTACATAAAGTACTATAGTTTTTCACCCGCGCGAATGACGTAATAGCGAACTTCGCAACGTTAAATTAATATATGTTCCCCTATGTATCAGCAAAGTAATAATGAAACAACATTGACTGAAGCAACGTTAGGCGAGGTCTACCTGTATTTATCTATCTCTGTCTTAAAAATGTGAATTGATCCAGGATCCTCAGCCTTTTGAGGGGAGAGAGTTCCAGACTTCTACTACCCTTTGGGTGAAAAACTGCCTCCTGATTTCACTCTTAAATGGCCAATCTCTAATTTTAAGATTATCCCCTTTTTCATTCTGAATTTACGTTAAGCTCCCGGCTCAAAATGGGAGGAACCTCGACAAGAGGAGCTGACAGTTTTTCATTCATTATCCAGCAGATGTGGTAAATCTGATAACACTCAGGCTTCCATTTGTTCAATTTTTACTCTGTCCTTCCATTTCCTTATTAGAATTTCATTTCACTTCTATATAAAGTTAAATTTAACAACAATAACAACAACTTGCATTTATACAGCCCTCCTCATGCAGGACTATATTCCCAGAATGCTAAATAGAACTATAATATTATTTATTAAGTATTCTGCCAAATATTCTGCCTCTATCCAAACCCCTCTCTCCATAAAAAATCGGATGAATTGGCTACTCATTTGATTGTGGGACATCGCTGGCACAGATACAGTTGTCTGCATAACATTCATTACATTTTGAAGTAACTCATTGTTAATCCCTTTAAGATTCTATCTTATTATTGTTATTAAAGGAATCGCCTTTCTGTATTAAGGCCCCTGAAGAAGTGATGAAAGTTAAGAGACAAGGTCAAGGCGCTAATATATAGAGTATTGCTGACTGATTGCCTACTGAAAATACCTGCCCTGCAAATTATAGCACAGAATCAAGGAGATATCCGTTGACATTCTACCCTAGTCAACCTGAGGCTATTTTTGAATGGGGAAATGCGGTGTCCAGGATCGTCTTGGTAGGTTCTCTAGGTGACCATAGCATTTGTAAATGATTTACTAAGGCTACCGTTAGCAATAATTTGCTATACACTGTATACCTACCTCAGAATTGTCTTTTTCCTTTGTGATAAGGCTCAGAGCCTCCATTCTCTTCAGAATCACTTGAATAAAGCATTGGCGCTCAGCACAGATAGTAACGTGCAGCAGCCATATCTGATTTTCACAGTTTATGAAGAAAAATTGGTACATCAAATCTCCCAAATAAAGCCCTTGATCCAAACCTCGGATCTGTTGATTTTAGTAGCGCATAAATTGGTGAAAACTCCTTTTGATTCTTTCGATAGGTTTGAAACCACTGTTGTGGAATTATAACTTTCCCATTGCGCGAGGTTAGTCAGGAGAGCTAATGAGCACCAGGCACTCAACTGGTAATCGAGGCTCCTTAACTCAGCCGGCTTGAGGACAGAGTATTCTTTCATCCATACCCCAATGGGTTTTAGCTTTGGTGTCTTTGTTCCTTATCTAGCACTATACTGTACTGGTCTGGGGTTGAATGTTTATTTTTTATAGTACAGTACCCAGCTTTATGCAAGCAGAATGTTGGGTTCTACATATCATATACCTTACCAGCAATGAGTAATAATGAGCAATGAGCTCTATATAATAATAATCCTTGCATTTGATATACCCCTTTTCATGTCTTCTAGACGTCTCAAAGCGCTTCACAGAATATACTGTAAAATGAATTGACTGTATATTTGTGGGTGAAACGCGGCACCCAAGTGTACACAGCAGTGTCCCACAACCAGTCGTGGATTGAAATGACCAATTTTATTATTGTGTTTTTTTTTGGAGGGATTATTATTAGGCGTATGGAGAAAGGAAACTTACCCAAGGTTTCACCCTGACCTGCCTGGATTCAAATACAGGTCTCACAGTCTCACGCTCACAGGACTCTTCCTATATTACCTTCAACTGCAGTCAGGTACATATATAGGGTCAAGTGGAAATTTCTAAAGCAACAACAACTTGCATTATATAGAGCTCTTCGCATCTGATAACATCTCAGAATGCTGCACACTCATAGTCTTGCGTACGAAGCGAGGGAGGTGACCAAACTCAACATCAATAACAACAACAACTTTGATTTACATAGCGCCCTCCATGCTGGACGGCATCTCAGAGCGCTTCACAACAGCAGATCCTGGGACCGTGCCAGGGACAGGGGCAGAAAGGTGACCAAAGGCGCGGTCGAAGAGAAAAGTTTTTAGCTGGGACCTGAAACTGGGAAGAGAGGAGGCGAGGCGACAGGAGTGAGGATGGGAGTTCCAGAGCTTCAAGGAGTAGTGACTGAAAGCACGGCCGCCGAGGGTGGAGCGGAGGATTCGGGGGACATGGAGGAGGCCAGTCCCGGTGGAGCGAAGGCAACGGGTGCTGGTTTGAGGAGAGAGGAGGTCGGAGAGGTAGGGAGGTGCAGAGGAGTGGAAGGATTTGAAGACAAGGGTGAGGATCTTAAAATCGATCTTGAAAACTCCTGAAAAGAATATAAACTAAATCTAAAACATCAATAGTTAATATATGATACTTATATATTGAATGTTCTGATTCCAGTATATTGTGTGAAGCACTTTGAGATGTCTAGAAGACGTGAAAAGCGGTATGTCAAATGTAAGCATTATTGTGATTATCATTCAGCAATGCCAAAAGGTAGCAAATCTGTCTGGCTTCAAAATTATTTTGTAGAACTATCCAAAACTTTTTTTGGAAAGTAGATTGCATTTTTGAAAAGCAGCTTACTGAAAGGGATGTCATTTGATATAATGTTTTATTCAAACATTAGTATTAAGTAGAAAAGAACAGCTGATCCTATCTAGGCCAAAGAGCAGCATCTTCTGATCTATACAGCGTTATCCAGCTTTGTTAGTGGAGACAGAATGATCAATTTTAATTACATCTCTGAACATTGTGTAGAGAAAGTTTTTTTATTTTTGAAAGAACTGTTAATAGATTTACACAATGTACCAGATCTGAAAAGCCTTATAAAGTGATAATCCTTTTGTTTTCACTCAATTTATTTGAAATTAATTTCCTTGCTCCAAATTTATATTTTTTTATCTCTTATACATATTCCATGCAGTGCTGCTCTGTGCATTGAAAGATAATACTGTACCATGAAAACTATTAATCTTCTCTCTTATGGTGTCCTTCATACAGTAGCTCACATGCTGGAACAAAACCATGCTTATTTTTTAAGTAAAACTATTAGGTTGGACTGCTTTAGTTGTGCTTCTGTATTATCTGGTGTGTTCAATCTTTGTACTATTCCAAGCTAGAAGTACCAATGAAATCATTGTGCATCAAGAAACATATTACCAAATGTAGTTTAGCAAATAACTAAAGTAGATTTTCAGCACAAAACTTCTGAGCAACTGAAATTCTGTGCTTAAAATAATTAGCCTTAGATTGCTTTGGAGATAAAGACGCATTTCCAAAAGTTAAGTCTCAACTAGTTCCTAATTGCAGAAAGGATTAAATACAACTGGATGGTTTTCTGATTATTATCAAGAATTTGTCCTCAGCAGCTCTTGATTTGTTACTGATATTTTATGGCATATTGATGGCGGGCAATTTTTTTGTTGATGTGTTCAACAGAACGATAACTTTTGTTATGGATTAGTAAAATTAAGATTTATAATCAGATTTACATATAAGAAATCAGAGGGAGGCATTTGATAAGTGAGTACACCAACGTAATCAACAGCTCGCAGCTCAGCTACTTTTTAAACCCTTTAATTGATGTGACAGCAAATTTCACTGACTTGCTGATTCCAGTACCTCTGTGTGTATTCAAGAGCCTGAATGAATCTATCCATAAATACTGTATTACAAGGTAATCCTGCAAACGTCTAAGTTTATTGGTCAGTCAGTACAAACTTTGAAATACTGTGATAGACTAGCATACATTGGGTTATAATGTTACAAAATTAAATGTGTATTTTTCTGAAGCAATAGTTCCTAATGCAAATGTACATCTTATCATGTATAGAAGATTATACCAGGTACAAAAAGTTCAGTGGTAAGTGATAACATACAGTCACATCATTTGACAGTATATTCTGTGAAGCACTTTGAAACGTCTCGAAGACATGATAAGATGCCATATCAAATGCAAGGGTTATTATTATAAATAGACATTTTCAAAAGGTAAGTCTGTACTCGTTACCAATTGTTTAACGGCTGAAATCAAGTAAACAATTTTCTTCTTATCAAGTATTTGTCGTAAAATAAAACAAGACAAAACAAGAAGTTCTAGTAGCCAAAGATTTTTACAAAGCTAATAATAATAATCCTCGTATTTGATAGAGCGCCGTACTATGTCTTCGAGACGTAAAAGTGCTTCACAGAATATGTTGTAAAGTGAATTGACTGTATTTTTGGGGTGAAAACTCTGGGACTCTACCCTGTGTGAACAGCGCCATATAAATGCAAGTTATGACTATTACGCACAACAATGTCTCACCAACAATCTTGGATTGAGGACTGATCAAAAAAAGAATTGGCTGCCGCATTTTGCCCACAAATACAGTCAATTCACTTTACAGTGTATTCTATGAAGCGCTTTGAGACAGCTAGAAGATGTGAAAACACTATATCAAATGCAAGGATTATTATTGTTATCCCCAATTTCCGTTGATTCTTCGTAGCTCATAGGATTGAGATCTTTATCTTGATATTCAAAACATTCCAAGTTGCTGTCCTGCATAATTATGCAATGTTCTCCAATCAGTACAGGTATATTCTGGGCTACTGTTAACTTTACCATCAATGTGTGAGAGTCTCAGCCACCAGACCTACACAGTACTTGTGAGCTCTCTTCCAATCTCTTGTCTTGCTACTTTTCTCTCTACCTTGATATGACCCATAGTGAATCTGAGACATCAAACATGCAAGCCCAGTTCTGCGCTAAATTAGCTTGTTCCAAATGAAAAGCAATGCAGTTCGGAACAACTCATTTAACTTCGCCGCTCTTGACCCCTATTGGAAAGTGTGTGTGTGCAGACATTGGTGAGGGCAAGATCACTATAATGTATCCACAGTAAATAGCCAGTTGACACTCCCCACCCCTTGCATACCTGTATATTGTATTCGAGGACTATAAATACAATATGGCGGCTTTGCACCTCGGTCTGTGCATTGCGTATAGAGATGAGCATTCTGGATCTTGTAGTTCAGTGTGCGCGCATTCCGATTTTTTAACTCGATATATCGACTTTTCGATATATCGATATTTTTGAAATGCCTATATCGGCGTATCGATATGAAAATTATGTTGGGTTTTAGCGATATATCGATATATCGCCGGACCCTACTATGCTATCATTTGTGGACTGTCACATTGGCGCAATATATTGTTACCTCATGCTGCTAATGGCACTAACTGAAGTACGATGAGAGCTCGATAAAGTCACCCCCATTCAGACTGAAGGAAGCATATGTCGGGTCTGAAGTCTAAATCAAAATAAGTAAGGAATTTGTCAACTTTATCCACGAGAATTATCGAAGGTTATGTGGAAAAAGCAGAAGAATATGATAGTTTGGGAAAGCCAGGACAGGCACGATGGGCCGATTGGCCTCCTCCTGTGCTGCAAATGTCTACGGTTCTACCAAGATAATAGATTATGTGGCTGATTTCTCCCCAGTCTTGCCCTTGGGTTCCAAGGATAATTGTGTCTCGAATACATCCCCAGCTGACATCGACAAATTCAGTGAAAAACTGGCGACCTTCTGGTGTGTATGGCTTAGTGTTACATTGAGGTCCTTAGCAGTCCATGGGGGGGTAGGGGGAGGGGGGGGGGGGCGGGGGTGGAGAGAGGAAGAGGAAGAGCCCGGCCCATTGTATTCTTGAAAGATCTGGCAAAAACAATATTTTTCTATGCCACTGCATTTTCCTTGGCTACCTTTTGTTATGTATTGGCTTGCTAATCCTTGTGTTCAGACGTATCAGACACCACCTTTCTTGGGTGCAGTTAGCCCACTCTTCCGCTTTCTTTGTCAAAGGGGTTGCCTTAATAGGAGAAGTCAACAGGGAGGACAAAAAAGGCTTGAAAGTTCCATTTAGTCGAGGTCAGAGAGGTGGTGTTCAGAGTGACAGGCCCACAGGCAGGCCGTTCTTTGAAGCATGCCGACACAGATGGTCCCTAAGCATTTAGCTAACTGAAGAGAAAGCAGCCCAGCGAAAGCTATTGTACAGCAGCATCGTTACAGTTGAGGAAGGTTGCCAGGGGTAACTGCAGTGTATCAGTATTGTGTGATCACTAGTGTGTACCATCCCAAAAGCCTGGATTGTGGCGTGTATCGCATTGTTGTCTCTTTTTCGGTGTAAAACACAAAACAAAACTGATTTGTGTGTGTGTGTGTGTGCTCGCTCTCCATCTACATAATATCATATAAGTGGTTTCCGAGAATCCATTCGAACTACATTTATAAACGTGAGCAACTTGATGCTGTATTATTGAATGAATGTAAAACCTACAGTGTAAGTGGTTCAAAATCGGAACATTATCGTATTAACCTTACAATCATACGTAACAGTTATGCAGGAAAACACAATACCGCAGACATTTTGTGTTTCGACATTCCACATGAATTTTTAATGACGCTGCAAACGTGGCCCATAATTCTGAAGAAATGTACTTGTTACCCTGCGACGAGTTATGGTTAGAAAATAAGGCCTTTTGTAACTTAGGGGTAGGTCATATACAGCAAGTCTATTCAAAAGTTTTCAGTATACATTGCGTAAAAAGCTAGTTTTACGATTCATAGCGTTCTTATTAGTTTCGAATTTAGCTTTTCACCTTCAGCTGGTTTCAGTTTTATTCTCGTCCCTCCTCGCCTTCTCCTTCTCCCTCCCCTCCTTCCTCCCTCCCCAACATATGCTGGTGATTGAACTGCAACATGAATAATAGAAGAGGGTTTTGTCATTTCCTTGTTGTGACCCACTCCCGCTCATATTTTACCCTGAACGAGAACAAGTTTTTATTTACTTGCCAAGTGGCTGCTCCCTGATAATTACCGTGTAACACAATTTACCTTGAATTGATTATCTAATCTAATAGTGATCATTCAGGTAACTAGTATGTTAACATCTGAATGTTTCTAATGTTAGACTTGTAACTTCTCGTTCCTCTTGTTTGTGCATAACTTTCATGGTCATTTTCATTCATATTTTACCTATACTGATCATATTGTTGTGCTAGGAAAGTATTAAATTGTAAAGTACATACAGTGATTAATTATTTCCGAATACAACATAAAATCCAGTTCACAATAATTACTTGTTTGGGGTTATTTTTTAATCGTACAACAGCAATAACACCTCTCGGGAATAGAAGAAATATGAGCTTTTATGCATTTTTCGATAATTGTTAGTCTTCTCTATGTAGTTTAGTGCTGTATTTCAATATGAGAGGAGTTATTTATTTATATGAGGAAAGACCCAAAGCTTCAAATGTTACATACAGGAACATGTTGAATTTAAATCTACAAATACTGAATACACCAAGGCAGTAGGAAACAATTAGAAATTCACATTGGGTTGGGGACTTTTTTTAAAAGAAACTTAGCATTTCATTCTTGTTCTGTGTATCTTACAGAATGACTGAACTAACGAAATGACATGCATCATTGTATAGCTTCAGTGTTGAACTTATTTTCTTAACTATAAATGGTTTTCCTGCTCTCTGTCCTAAATGATTCAGCATCTCAGATGATAATCCTACATTAACGCCAAGTATTTCCATGTCTGCGTGGGTGAACTGACCATTCCACATAACTCTGTTCCTTTGGTCCCCAAAGTGGTCATGTACAGTGAGCAAAACACTTTGTTCTTCAAATGTAACACTGATCTTTGAGACCAAGGCCTGCCTTCCAGACATGCTGTTTTGATTCTCAAATCACCAGACGACTTGAATCTGACCTAGGATTTTTACACCGAGGATTGTGATGTTTGAAACATTTGACACAAGAAGAGGAGAGGCGTACAGGCTGTCATTTTCAGCCCGACTTTTTAAACTTTTATTTATTAAAACAAAATTATTTGCTGTTCAACTCCAGAGCTTTCCATAAGAGAGGTGTGCTGTACAGCCTTGTACCAAAGGTTTTGCTGTTAAAGGCGGTATTGTTGCTTTTCTAACGTGGATGCTGTATGACAGTTTAATCCAATTCCAGTTCGGTAAACCAAACCAAATCTACAAACGCCAGTTTTAAATACAAAAGGTGGTTGATTCCGCTGAATTTTATGGAGATTGTAAAATCTAGACCGTAATCAAATGACATGGCAAATACTTTTTTGCCAAAATGTTACCCAGAGAGCGAAGCTGTACAGAATTGTACATTAATGAAGGTACGTTTTCTCAGGTTTTACCGCCGGAGCTTCTCAGCACGACTATTGCATATGTTGTGAAACAAAGTAAGCACGTATGCTGTTGGGTTCCAAAGAAATAATTTTTCAAGTTTCCTTACTCCACACACATGCCTAATAATAATCCCTCTAAAAAAAACCACAATAATAAAATTGGTAATTTCAATCCACGACTGTTTGCGGGACGCTGCTGTGTGCAATTGGCTACCGCGTTTTTGCCCACAAATATATAGTCAATTCACTTTACAGTATATTCTGTGAAGCACTTTGAGACCTCTAGAACAGTGGTTCTCAACCTTTTTCAGTAATGTACCCCTTGTTAATTTTCAACATTATCGTGTACCCCCACCCAACCACATACACACACACCACCCCCCCTCATTCCACTTGCATTTTATGACCAAGCTTTTCTTATATAACAAAATAACTAAAACAAAAAATGCGGGAATAACAACTAAATATACAATTTGGAAGGCTATAAAACGCTAAATAAGAGCTAAATAAATCAATGCCACCTGTACCCCCTAGAAGTAATTTTGTACCCCCTGGGGTACATGTACATGTACGGTTTGAGAACCGCTGGTCTAGAAGATGTGAAGAGCACTATACCAAATGCAAGGATTATTATTATTATTATTAAATAAACACTGTAACTCCTGGCCTGTGTGATAGCCTCAGCCTTATTAATCATGAGATACATATGTATTCCTTGTGTCATTCTGTTTGTTCAATGCAACATTTGTGTAAAATAGAAAATCTTGTGTAAAATAGACACATGAGTTTAATTTGCAGTTAGTTTAAGTGTGCAGCATCACTGAAAGCAAATAAGCCGTTTTCTTAAAAATGACAAACAACAGAATAGCAGATTGTAACATCATTTTGCAATATTGACAAGTATATGGGATTTTCCCCACACACATATATACATATATATATATATATATATATATATATATTTTAAAATGACTTCATCACATGGGACAAATTTGCATTGATCTGTTTCTGAGCTAGTAGTTGATACTAACTGGTAGTGATTTTTTTTTTATTACTACTTTGGAGGCAAAACCAAATGTCGGGCACCGAAATGGTTGATGTCCCAACGATACGCAACAATAGCCATCTTTAAAAGGGACTGAAAAGTCTTCCACTCCACTAATTTATGTGGGCCCACAGTCAGCCTTGTCCCTGTTTACATAGTGCCCTGCATTGTCTTTGACACTGAGTTGGTGAATTGAATTAAATCTTACCAGTGTGACCCTGACTCTGGAAGTTATCCATGTGCATGTCATTCCGAGTGCTAAGGGATTACTACGTTGTGTCAGGAGGGTGGTATCGCCTACATCTTTTTGTGGTGAGCTTCCTGCAAAGGAGGCTTATTTATGAGTGTCAAGAGTGTGTGGACAAACCAGTTTGCGTTAATACAATAGTACATATATAAAAAAGATAAGCGAGACACGGTAAATATTTCATGGCGAGGTAGGTACATGTGACTTACCACAGTCTGATCTTAAAAAGTTTCTACAATTTGTCTTAAGTTTTATTTTATTTAGAAGTGTTTTGTATATTTATTGTATGGTATTTTCTCAGTGTAGAATAACAGTGCTGGTGAGGTGACTGAGACCATGTGTAAACTCTAAATGTCCATTAGCTGTGGTGGCTTCTCTACAAGGTGATTTAATGTTGGGCACAGTATGTGTCTAAGTGATGAAATTGGATCTGGCTGCCCCTGAGTATTTACTATGAGAGAAATGAAGTCTGCGTTGTTAGGGGTGTTTTTTTTAAGTTTTGCCTGAGTCAAGACTACTGCCAAGTTTATTTGTGTGTAACACATCAGGCGGATGGTGGGTGGGGTGGTGGGGGGTGGGGAGAGGAAGAGGAAAGGTTGAGAAAAAAGGGATAAAGAAATGTACATTTTATATATAAATAGTATATACATTTAATTAATTATTGGCTTTCCCAAGTTGATTTTTTTTCTATAATCCATTTTCACTTTCTTGTTTTCCAAGCCTGTCAAAGCACAACAAATAATAATATATTATCGTATTAATATTGTAGACATTATAACAAGAATAATAATAAGGCTTGCATTTGATACGTGGCCCTATCATGTCTTCGAGACGTCTCAAAGCGCTTCACAGAATATCCTGTAAAGTGAATAGACTGTATATTTTGTGTGCCAAATAATGAACAATATTGAAATAATTAGAGCCACAGAAGATTTCTTCTTTTCCAGCAATATGTGACAAGGGTGTAAATTTAATTTGCAGTACTATAATGATGCTTTATTTGGAACATATTTTTGACAATCAAGTACTTATTTTAGTCAGACAGACTGTTGCAGGGAAATATTGAATGAAAGCAAAGTCCTCCTAAGAGAGGGAAGGAAAATGTAAAGAATTGGTCACATGTAACCTAAACAGGTGCTTACAGAATTAGCAGGTTACATGATCTACACAGTTGGTCAAAGGTTGGCCCTAGTTCAACAAATAAAATTATGTTAAAAACTGACTTTTTTAAAATTACTTTTACTGTGTAATTCTTAGTCAAAAGTTAGTGATTGTGAGAATAAAACCTAGTTTGGTGTCCTACAATAAATAACACCTAGTAAACTAAGGATGAAAAGAAAACCTTAACTGTCCCTGGGACGTCCTTCTGACGTGAAAGGCGCTATCTACTTTGTTGTTGTTGTCCATTGTAAAAGTTGCTGTCTACATGTAATATGTTGTTGATTTTTGCTGTTGCAATATGTGGTCAGGTAGTGCTGTATATGCAGCCATGACGTCTTACAATATTAATGCACAGTGATGTGTGACACTGTAGCTGGACCATAATAGATGATGTAGCAGAAGAGAGCATTTTTTGTTTAAAAAAAATTCAGATCAAATATTTGTTCTGTATAATAATTAGCGTACAATGAATTGGAGTAAGTTGAGCACTTGTCTTTTCATTTCCACTTCTGACCGAGCTTGAAATTTGACTGTGTATCCAGCTATGCAGATGTGCAGATTTAGTGCAGTTAATGTGCCTTATTGTTTAGAAGCTAATTGTTTATTGGCCCATGTTTGTGGTTCTGAAAAAAATGCTTAATTAGGTAATTATTTCTTATTTTTTCAAATTATAGATGGTTATCTGTTAGCAGGGTGAAAAATATCTTTGGAGGCAACACAGTATGTACTGTAATGGTTTATACAGTGGTTGTACTGACAAATAAAAAAGTATTTTACTTATTCTCTCCTAAGTAAGTGGTTATTTTTAATGGGAAACTTGAGCTGATTTTGACCTGCATCATTAAGAAGGATTAATTGTGTAAAACACAGTGGATTTGTCCACGATGTTCTCAAATTTCTTGGCGTTTGATATTTTACAAGGAGTGGTCTAAGCAAATGCTAACGGAGCACTATTGTGTGATTTTTGGCCAAATAAAAAGCGGTTTCCACGATCTGCACTTAAGTTTACTACTGAAGAACGTATGTATTTTAAAGATCTGAAATACAAGAGTTTTTCTGCCTTTTGCCAATTCACTGATCAGATTTGTACGGCTCACACACCATTTTCATTTTCGTGCCGTATTTTGATCCACACAGGTTTGTCACAGTAGGGCTGTTAGCCTTTCTATTTATACTGTCCCTGGAATGCTTTAGTCAGTCAATGTGGACTTGATTTATTTCTAACCAAACGCATTTTGTCCTGGTACACAATAATCAAATTAAACTGAAAGGGATTTTAAAAATTTTATTTGACCCAATGCCAATTAACCTGCCAAAAACTGCAACCTGTATCGCCTGTCACATTTGCATTCTGAAAGCTCTATAAAAGGACCGGACATAATGACATAAGTTACCATAACAATGTAACTTACACATCAACCCCTGCACCTTTCTTTGAAGAGGGAAAGTTAAGATGCACCTTTTCAACAATAATTTGCCCCTCACATCGCTGTGCAACTTTTAGCATCTGATAACACATTGAGAAAATGTTATGAAAATGTAATTGTTTGCAAATATTTCTCCACGTATACAGTGGAGTGTAGCCCCTCCCAAGCACAGTGTGTCTTCCTGTCTTGCATAGCAAAGATTGTAAGTTACTCTATATACTTTTTAATCAATAAAATGGTGGGATGGGAATAATCTCATTAAATACAATTCTACCAGCCCTCACTCCAATAACGTCAATGAAATTCATTCATTTGAAGAAACTAGTAAAACTATTTCTATTTGGAAGCCTTTGGTTGGATAATTTTCAATGTGATTTGGAATGGTTTAAATCTAACCTGCTGTGCAGAAAATCAAATCATTTTCCAACTCTTAGTAAATTCCATTCAGAAAATTGGATCAAAGTATTACCATGGACTTTTCAAAATTGTTTAAACTGACATCAAAAGAAGCATTAGAGGGATACTCGTGATGTATATCAATTCCATTTGGCTTACTAAAGTGCCAAACATAATGTAAAGTGACTGTAAAATATACTGTGACTAGACAGATTTAAACCATAAAAATCAAGCTTACTACATCATCACAGTTTGTTTTTCTGTTGCACACACACAGGCACAGAAATTGTATTGTGTACACAAAGGGTTTCTTTCGGTTTGAAGTGTTGGGTTTAACCCTTGTGGGAAATTGCTTTTTCACATCTGTAGCGTATCTAAAGTCACCAGTCAGACCAGAGTTTTCTATTGTCGTGTAAAAGACACTAAAATTATTGTGTTGCTTTTGAAAACTCGTATCCAGCATAATCCTGTTTTTACGAGGAAGGCCAGCGTGCTGTTTAGAAGTAACAAATAAGTTTTTTTCACATATTTCATCATTACCTTTGTGTCAATGAAATCAGAACTTGCCACAGTGTTGAAAAGTAATGCTGTTATTTTTACGAATTGTACTGTTTTGATTTTTGCAATTGCATCCTTCAGTTTCAACCAATATACACATTGTCCCAAGCATTTGAAGAGGCCATTGCAATGAGGTATCTTCCACATTTGATGCTTTTCTCACTGCTCAATGGTCTAAATCCGCCTCATTTAATAGAAATATTTTCTTGTTAGAAAGTTAATAATAATCCATGCGTTTAATATAATATTTATACTGTTAATAAATTTCAAGGCAATTGCTGCCAAGTGAAGGGACTGAAAAGAGGAAGACAATTTGCACACAGCAAAGTCACATACACACACACACACACACACGCAGAGCGAGGAAGTGAATGAGCAATTTATCTGGAATGCTGTTGGCCAGATCACTGAGAGCAACACCCCTTTGTGAATCGTATCACGGATCTTTGATCTCCACCTGAACAGGCAGACTGGCCCTTCGTTTAACCGCTCATTTGAAGGTACCTCGGATGCAAGAGTTAATACAACACTCGACAAATTCATTATTTATACGGTTATTATATAAAGTGATCTATATTTTGATAATAATCCTTACATTTGATGCAGCGCCTTATCATGCCTTCGAGGCGTCTCAAAGCGCTTCACTGGATATACTGTCAATTGAATTGACTGTATATCTTGGGGGCGAAATGCGGCAGCCAATAGCAGTACCCCACAAATAGTCATGGATCAAGTGACCAAATTATTATTATTTTTTAAAAGGGTTTATTACCTCCGGAAAAGCAATCCACCAATCGACTAACAGCTGGGTTCCTGCTAACTACGAGGTGAACAATCATGTATTTTAGTGGTAAACGCTAAAGAAGGCAAATTGCAGCAGCTTGACATTGCTAGGATCCTGGGTATACTGGACTTACTGGTCTACATTTGCTATTTTCACACTGAATTGTGATCTAATTTATATAACATGGTTTAATAAACAGATGGTTGAGTGTAGAAAATAAATGATAATCCTTCCATTTGGTATAACTTCAATAACATCAAGGTGGACTTGCTGAATAACTAGACATTATAGCCAATTTTAACATTTCCCAAAATACAGTACCAGCCCGCAAAGTGTTCTTTAAGTGGAAAGTAAGTGCTAATCCTGAACTACTCTAAGTAAGTAGGTTTGTTGCCCCTATTGTCGTCACAATTAGACATGAGTGCAGCCTTCTGTAAACTGATATCATTTTGCAAAGCAATATAAACACAAACTCGAATATCAGAATAACTGTAGGCGGAGCCCACAAAATATACAGTCGATTCACTTCACAGTACGCTATATCCCGTGAAGCGCTTTGAGACTTCCTAACGACACGATAAGTCTCTATATCAAATGCAAAGATTATTATTATCATAAGAGCTTTTAAGGAAATGCAAGTGGCCAGGATGGAAGTAAAAGTCCTGAAGTGGAGACTGTTAACACTTATATATGTAAACAAAACTAGGATGAACAAACATCAAGATGTACTGAAAATGAAAGGCATTCCATGCACATGCCAGTGGTTGTGATGTGCAGGGTTAGTTTGCTTTCTATTCTATTACTTGCTTCATCAAAGTTTCAGCAAATTCCAATAGCTGGAGTCATGCCTATACTGTACATTGTTTGCTGAATATGTATTAATTGTATGTGATGTAGGGCCCTGAACACCCGTAATCGTGTTCACAGATGAATTATTATCAGTTGCATAAATGGTTAAACTTTTGCACATATAAAATTAAGTTATTTCATGCCTGATGGAGTAAAAAGTTCCACCAGGGTAAAGGTCAGTCGATGAATGCTTGTGTACATAATCTGAAACAGAGCCTACAAGCCAACAACAATTTGTGTGTACAGCTGAATATTGTTAGGGTCAGCGCTGATGCTCATTCCATGTTGATCTTTGACCAGTTCTTAAAAGCTGTAGAAGAGTAATCTGGTGATGATATTCCTCTCTTCCCCTCCCTCCCTCCCTCTGTCTGGAGCAAGTGAACCTGGCCTTAGAACTCTGTATAAATAATAATAATAGTCCTTGCATTTGATAATAAAGTGTAACCCTTGCATTTGATACCATGCCTTCGAGACATCTCAAAGCACTTCACAGAAAACAGTGTAAAGTGAATCGACTGTATATTTTGTGGGTGAAACACAGACACAGCAGTGTGCCAAATACACAAACAGCCGTGGATTGAGCGCCCAAATTATTATTGCTTTTTAATTTTAATTCTTTTGGAGAGATAATTACCTCCAGAAGAGTGCATAGTGAGGGTTGAACCTGTAAGGGTTGTACTCTATGCTGGTGTTTTACTGGGAATAGTTTCTCTACTTTATATAAAAAAGTATATTGTCATAATTTTAGATAATTGTGTGATCATTTAAGTTAAGGCTGGCAGTTTATTATAGGATATAAACTAGTCTGTGACATTAGTGGCAATCAGCTGTACTGCTTTGACTTTGGGATGTGCAGCATGATGGTGTGGTAAAGATGTGATGAAGTGTCCCAAATGGGTAATGTGGGCTGTATCGATGGCATAAGTAATCTACGACTGTTTGTGGGACACCGCTGTGCCCAATTGGCTGCCGCATTTCGCCCACAAAATATACAGTCAATTCACTTCACAATATATTCTGTGAAGCGGTTTGAGATGTCCTGAAGATGTGATAAGTCGCTACATCAAATGCAAGTATTATTATTCTGATCATATTATAAGTGCACAGAAAGTGTTAAAAGCCTAAGATAGTATCAAACATCTGGGGCCACTTTAGGATGAATATTTGACTTAGAGTAGTTGAGTAGTGGTTGAATGTTGACCTTGTTTAAAATTATGCTCTGTTTTTAACAATACAAAGATGCATCAAGATAGTCCATGGACAAGAGTGTACCAATATACCAAGCTAATATTTCTGTCATGTGTCAATCACATGGTTAAAGTACATCCCCAAAACATAATTAATGCCACGACCTGCCTGACAGTAAAAGAACAATTAATACACGTAATAATAATAATCCTTGCATTTGATATAGCGCTTTATCCTGTCTTCTAGATGTCTCAAAGCGCTTCACAGAATATACTGTAAAGTGAATTGACTATATATTTTGTGGGCGAAACGTGACAGCCAATTGCGCACAGCAGTGTCCCACAAACAGTCGTGGATTGAAATGACCAATTTATTGTTGTTTTTTATTGAGGGATTATTATTAGGCATGTGAGGTAAGGAAACTTGCCTAAGGTTTCATCCTGCCTGGAATTGAACCCAGCTCTCTTGCTTGTAAGGTGAGTGCTCTAACCACTGAGCTACAGGACTTCAATTTGTAAAAGATGGTGATTCAGAATGGGACAGTAACCATTCCCCCAAATAGAAGTTTTGAAGGATTCACTGAACAACCTCATGGGCAATTTAACTTCGAAGTTAGAGGATACGGACATCAAGGAAACAGCAGGTCCCAACACTAAGAACTTTAATAATGCTTATCATATTGAGGAAAGGTAGCCACTGCACGATCATTGTCCACTAATTGAGATTCATCACTTTATGGATAATGTGCCCTGCCAACATATATATTGGCGACAGTGATAACCTAAAATGCGTTCCTTCAGGAAATATAGCTACACTACAGTACCATGGGATGCTAGACTTTATTTATTCACTCTCTCTCCCTTGCTGACTGTCTTAGAGTCTTCCTATCTTTTCTAGTTTCTTTTCTCTTATTGTCGCTCTTTCTCTCGCTCTTTCTCCCCTCCTCCAAAAATCCTCTACACTGTACTTGGAGGAAAAAATTGCTTAAAGGATCAGTTTGCCTCGAACTGCACAAGTCATTCACAGACCCCAATCAGCTGGTATTTGGAAGGTGGATATGAGACTATCACTACTATATTTAAGATTATTAACAATAATAATAAATTGGTTATTCAAACCACGACTGTTTGTGGTACACCGCTGTTGGCTGCCGCGTTTCGCTCACAAAATATAGAGGCAATTCAGTTTACAGTATATTCTGTGAAGTGCTTTGAGACGTCTCAAAGATGTGATAAGGTGCTATATCAAATGGAAGGATTACTACCATTATTTTTGAGCTTTTATTAAAATAGCAAGTGGGTATCTCGGAGCATGTTATGATGCAGCTGGAATATATGTACTCTACCGTTAGAGCTTCATCGCGCACAAAAGAGAGAATTGCCCCCAACATGTACTTTATTTTGAGAATGTTACCAGACTCATGACAGCAGTAGCACAGACTTGCTGGCTTTTCTCCATCTCGCTACCTGGGGTGACCAAAACATCCTCTTAAACTGCCATTGCGGAAACAGCTACCTTTGATCTCTGTGTGCATTGGTGCCAAGTCCTGTGATTGCCGAGATTGCTGTGAGCGAGGTTGCCATATTAACCAGAACGTTCAGTTTTACCGCTCGTGCTATTTGACTGTCTGGAGTTGTTGTGGTCTGTGGATGCAGTCACTATGTTATTTCATTTTTTCATTATCATTTTTTTAAGGGTTTTTTTGCAAAATGCATATTTTGAATGCTTCTGAAATAACTATTGTTGCATTCAATACTGTGCCTCCCATATCCAAGGGCATCTCAAAACACTTTACAAAATTCACTGTAAAGCCCTGTATATATTTCTAGGCAAATGTAGCAGCCAGTTTGCATCTAGCAATGACCACAAACAGACATGAATTGAATGACCATGTTTATAGATATGTTAGGTTTTGTATTTATGGCACGGATTAAGGAATCCAATTTTTTTTTAACTGCTACAAATCATGGTTGAGCCTAATATGTGGCGTTTTCTCTTCATTCTTTCTCCTTGTGAAAATTCGGAATTGCAATGAGAATGACAAAATCTCATGGTGGATAAGTTCTGCAGCACAAGAAAATAGGAGAAAGAATCTGGATGGGCTTTCTTAATTGTTTTAATACATGGCAATTTTTTTTTTAAAAGACGGAACTATAAAGTATTCACATCCATTTGCACATTTCTACAATTTTGTTGAAACAAAAATAAATTCACTTATTGTATATGTCAGATTTAATTCACGGTACACTTTAAATACAAAATTAACCAATAAAATAATAATCCTTGCATTTAATATAGTGCTTTTCATACCTTCTAGAAGCGCTTTTGGTCATCACATATTCATTTTTTATGTATTTGTACAACTGGGTGAATTGCTCAAATATTTGCTTGGAACTGATAGAAATTCATTTGTATCTGAATTTCAGCCATTGTGCCTTCTGGTGTTTGACGATGTCTGGCATTATTTTGCCCTCCGAACAGTTCACTCCATCCAGCTCAGTGACAGAGCTGCCAATGTAATAAATAGTCCATGTTTGGTACACTGTAGATTTTCAGAACTGTCGATAAATTATATTGAGCAGATACAATTCTGAAATAAACTTCCACTTGTATTTAACATCATTGCCTTTAGTGTGACCAATAATGGCATCTAAAGCCACACATTCTTTACTGCTTTTCACTGCAACATCCTTTAAAAGAAATCACATATATATTTGGAGTGCTGAGATGTTTCTCTACACCCCTGCACCCCCACCCCATATATTCCTGCAGTATTGTTTCTACTGAAAATGCTATAACAGCAGAAGTTATATTGTGTTTCTGCTTTGGTCATACTTTTCATTCTGTCTATTTTTCTATAAATATTAAGGAATTTGGTGAAAGAGCTGGAGAGTGGAATTTAAAAAAAAAGTGATTGAATAAAAATAGGCTGAATGACAGAAAATTTCTAGTTCAGGATTTTTAGACTCAGACTTATGTTATTTTTTGGAACTGTTAGAATTTAAACCTGCGCTAAATTGCATACTCAAAGCAGAGATAATTCTCCAAGACACTTAGACAAGGCAACAGAAACCTGATTCAATAAATATGCTACTGTATCTGTATAGAGGTATGGTCTATAAAGTGGAGCTTTCTCACTTATTCCTTTGCATGCAAACCTAGCTTTTTGGCAATAGCCGAAATGATTCATATAATTTTGTAAAATATTATCTTCAAGATAAAATAACACAACATAACTAAAATATCAGAAATAGCAAATAAAATTGGCATTATCTATCTACCTTTTCACGAAATACCATACGCAAATGATTGTTGTAAAATTCCAATTAACTAGTTCTCCTTTCATTCCTTTGTAGTTAAGATAGTTTTCTTAATTGCACTGTTTTTTTTTACAGTCTCTTAAATCGAAATGTCTGGCTTCTGGTTTAAGAGTATCAGGTTATCATGCTTCTGTGATTAAACATAGCTTGTTTTGTCAGTTAATCAGCAAGCAAGTTCTGTGTATACTGTGTATTAAGACACTTCAGATGACAGAACATTTGGAGAATTTATCAGTAAATTCTTTATTGTTGAAGTAATATGTGTGTAGTCTTGTAGCTCAGTAGTTAGAGCACTCACCTTACAAGTGAGACCTGGGTTCAATTCCTGGCAGGGCAAAATTTTGGGCCTGTTTTTCCTTACTCCAAATGCCTGATAATAATCCCTCAAGAAAAAAAATAATAAATGGGTCACTGCAATCTACAACTGTTTGTGGGGCACTGCTGTGCACAGTCGAAATGCTGCCACATTTCGCCCACAAATATACAGTCAATTCACTTTACATTATATTTTGTGAAGCGCTTTGAGACGTCTAGAAGATGTGAAAAGCACTTTATCAAATGCAAGGATTATTATTATTTATTATTGTATGCTCAGAAACAAAGTTTAGCCACCTTTTGAAACCAAGTCATAATTGTTTACATTTTAATATATGAGCTAACAATATGTTTTTGAAATACACTTTCAAGATGTAATTTGAACAGTTGATTCTTTCCAGATGTCTAAACAAATGCTTTTTTTTGCAGATGGCGTTGGTGCTCAGTGGTCAATCTGTAATAAAGACTTACAGGTAAGGAACTTGGAAATGAGCATTTTAAGGATAGTATTTTGTGTTTAATGATACTTTTTTATAGTTTGTAATTATAATAGAACTCTGTTGGTAAACAGAAGCTCATATGATGTGCGCTTCTGTATTTATCTGTACACTATTATTACTGGATTGAGCAGTAAATGTTTGTACAAGTTTATAAATGTAAATTTGTAAATGTTTGCAAGTTTATAACCAGCAGTTTGGTCATATATAATATTATAATCTGTTTTGAATATGTTTAGGAAAAAGTACATTAAACTAAACAATTGAACAATTTGATGATGGAAATATTTTTGCGGTGCTCAAGGTTATAAAAGTCTGTTTTGAAAAATGAGGGTTGGATTTTTCAGATTTAGCAGAACATGCTTCTGCAATTCCACTACAGTTTATGCAATTAAAGAGTGCATTTTCCCAGCTACAGCAGTGAACTACTATAACCTGAGGTTTACAAAACTGTTTTTATTATTGCCTGTCAATGTGAGCATCTCTCTCTTGCCCTCAACCTCTGCAGTCAGCACTCTGTATGATGATACATTTGGAGTTAGTTTATAAATGTAATGGCCCTTCATACTTGTTTTTCAACTGTAAAGCAGTGTACTGTACTTGGGACCAAATGTGAACACTGAACACCACATCACGGCAGAGCATTATATTGTATATTATCTTTAAAACTTCAAAAAGCATTGTAACTTACAACAAAACAAATGGGTTTCAATGATTTCTCCTCATATCTCAGATGTTCTATTCCTCCCCAGCTTTATAATTATTTGTTGTTTGTTTTGTATCATGTAGTTTTACATAAATTTCTACTTTACGATTTTCAGGAGTGAGGGAGGGAGGGAAAATGCCTGGCATTTTCTGTCAGTCCTGGCTGTTTTCTTTCATTTCTTTTTTTCTGTGTTCTTTCTTTTATTCCCCCCTTGGGACAAATTAAGAACGGTAAGAATCAGTGTAAGAACCTGTGGTAGAGATGAAACTAATTAATAAAAGGTGGAACGGGGAAGTAAAAGATGGGAACCTAATATCTATCCAAAACAGCAGAGGAAATGGACAAAGGAAGTGAGGCGAAGCAGCAAAAGGAAGAAAAGAGACAGCCGACAATTAGACATACAAACTTAAAACGGGTAGAGACAGCTGGATAGGGGATTAGCAAACACTGAAAACAGTGAGACACCACACACAGCAAGCACTTGACAAGAGCTGAAAAGAACATAAATTCTACAATTAGTGTTGGGTTACTGTTCAAAATTAAATGAGGTCATTTTCAGACTGAAGGCAATTCCTTTTTCATGTTACTTTGCAGAATTCACGGGCACAATGTTTAATGTTCTCATCCTACGAGTGGAATACATTTTTGAATTATATTCTGCACTTTAGAACACTTGTTTTCAGCGATGCTGTTCTTTGTGCTATAGTAACAACATGTTATGATTTGTTTCAGTCCCGGGGTACCAACAGATTTAGACGTTACCCCCAGAGATACTATTTGGAGAATAAAAATCTGTACTGCAGGAATTGTAACAATCAGGGACATCTGACCCAAGCCTGCCCATCACCAAAGGTAATGTGCTTCAAACGACAAAGTCTTTCTTCACTTAAAACACACAAGTATTTGGCTTGTTGAAAGATTCGTGGCTGGTGTAATAATATATTCGGTTATTGTTATTTGGACTCGGAAAACACTCTCCCCTGCCTTAAAACCATTCGTTTAGAAAATTATGGAGGAAAATGCTGTGATTTGCAATGTAAGAATTTCTCGCAAGTGAGAACTATTGCAAGGTACATCATTTGCAATCTGTTTTGCTAGTTCCATTGTGTCTTGAATTTTACAGAGGTGAGTAAATTAGTGCTTTCGAATTCTAACCACAAGAATGCCTTTTTATCTTTTTTAACTTTAGAATTCTTTATTTATTTATTTGCTCTCAAAATCCCCGATCTCCTCAACCACAATAAAAAGTTTCTGATCAGCCAAGCCAATTGTTGGTAATGATTCTCATATCACGCATTGCAAATTTCCTTTGCAGGCTGCTGACAGATTTTTTTTTAGAAAAAAGTTTGATGTTTCAACTCCAAATAAAGCCAGTACAAGGTTTTAATAGTTACAGTGCTTCTAATTCTTCCCTCTGATAACTTAATGTAGTATTGCAAGAATTTTGTACACACAATTACAATCACAATTACTCAATTTGTTCAGCAACAGAGCATTGTGCTACTCCAATGTTCAATCTCAACCTCTACTAGCATTTAAACTTGGTTGTCTGCATTGGATAATAGTAAAAATAATAATCCTTGCATTTGATATAGCATGTCTTTGAGACGTCTCAAAGCGATTCACAGAATATTCTGTATAGTGAATTGTCTGTATATTTTGTGGGCAACATGCGGCAGCCAATTGCGCTCGGCAATGTCCCACAAACAGTTGTGGTTTGAAGTGAGCAAATTTTTTAAAATTTATTTTTGTTCTGAACGGATTATTACTCCAGGAAAAGCGATCTGCCACTCAACTAACAACTAGGTTCCTACTTAGTGTTAGGCAAACAGAGGCGTGTGGGGGAATCATACTTGGGCCTCTGGCTTGCAAGGTGAGTGCTCCAACCACTGAGCTGCAGGATCTACCCAGAATTAAGCCAATTCTGCGCCAATTGGCTAGATGTTTCACCCACAAATATACAGTCAATTCACTTTATAGTATATTCTGTGAAGCGCTTTGAGACGTCGATAATATGTGAAAAGTGCTATATCAATGCAAGGATTATTATTATTATGTAGTACAGCACTATCTCACACCAAGAATGTCAGGAACAGTTTTATCTCACAGAAACGTGCTTCCTATCGATTGAACATGGGACAAAGTTGATGCAACAAAAAGTGAAAGTTAGTGTCTAGAGTTGAGAACAGTGTAGAGTCTGAGGACACGATTATTAATGCCATTTAAATGAAGACTTTGGTGCTGGTGTCATATTACTGACACCTGAGAAAGGCACAATTCATCTTGTGTGAAGGAGGAAATGTGAGAGTGAGGACTGCTAAACAAAGTTTATATTATTTTTAAAAGGATCATCTATCTGCCTTTATCCATTCTGGTCAAACTTTCAGCCTGATCTTACACAGATATTACTTCAGACTAGGGCACCACACAGTGGTGGGATGTAGGTGAGGTTTCCCCCACTCTGCAAGTTTACAATTTCAGCCTCGCTACCACACTATTGCTTTACTTTTCCTCAATTTCCATTGTATTTTGATATTGTTTGTAACATGGTAAAATACGGCCACACAGTTGTAACTTCACACTGGTTCTGAGGCATCAGTTTAACTGGATAAATATAAAAATTGGATCCAGCCGTTGGCTTGTATTTAACGAAGGAGACGGCACCTTAGAAATCCACTGCTGCATAGAGTAGCTGAAATCAATTAATGTTTCAACAACAACAATTTACATTTATAGAGCGCCTTTCACGTCGGGAGGACGTCCCAAGGCGCTGAACAGGAGGCGTGTGACCCGAGCTGGGAGGGGAGTGTTTGGGAAGGGGTGAAACACGAAGGGGAGGTAAAAGAGTTCGGGATGGAACAAAAGGCACGATCGAAGAGGAAAGTCTTCAAACCGGCCTTGAAAGAGGAAAGGGAAGAAACGAAACGGAGGGATTGAGGGATGGCATTCCATAAGGTGGGAGCGGAGAAACTGAAGGCCCGGCCTCCGATGGTGGGGCGGTTCGGGCGGGGGGCTTGGAGCAGGCCAAGTCCTGTTGAACGGAGGGTCCGGGTGGGCGTGTAGGGGGAGAGTAGATCGGTTAAGTAGGGTGGGGCAAGGCCGTGTAAGGCCTCGTAGGTGAGGACGAGGATCTTAAATTCGATCCTCTGGAGGATGGGGAGCCAGTGGAGACGGGCGAGGGTGGGGATTATGTGGTCGCGGAGGCGGGTGCGGGATAGTACACGGGCTGCAGAGTTTTGGATGGCCTGCAGCCTATGAATGGAGGAATTGGGGAGGCAGAAGGAGCATTATTATTGATGACGTTCTTTTAAAACAAAGCTGTTCGAGGAGAGGGAGCGAGAGTGCTACTGATATTCAGTTTAATACTGAGGCACAGGTATATGTTTGACTTGCATTCTGTTGAAGAAGGGGCAGTGGAGGGAATCGAACTTGGGTGGCCTCTGTTGCCTCCTGGTGGTGAGGGATTGAGTGATCTGGGAGCAGACCAGCCTGGATGAAAAAGGGGTTTAAAAATACCGAAAAGAAAGATAGAAGAAAATCCCCCTAATAACTTCCCCCACCCCCACCCCAGGCAAACAAAATTGTGTCAATGCAAATTTTAAAAACATTCATTTAGCAACTATATTTTGGGACTCACAGGCTCCTCTGCTACAGTGTTGATTTTAAAATGCAAGAGATATTCCCGGGCAAGGGCAAAACAAACGTTGGGCAAGTTTCCTTTCTCCACACGCCTCTGTTCATCTTGCAGTAAGTAGGAACCCGGTTGTCAAGGTCGACTCGCGGATTGCTTTTCCGAGGATAGTAATCACTTCAAAAATATATATAATCATTTGGTCCCTCCACCTACCATGGGGAAACGGTAAAGAATCACGTCAATGTATTTGGAATGTGGTCTTTAAGGAGGTCTTTGGAGCTCCTGTAGCTCAGTGGTTAGACCTGTATTCGAATCCAGGCAGATCAGGGCAAACCTTGGGCAAGTTTCCTTACTCCACACTCCTAATAATAATCCGTCCAAAAAAAAACACAATAATAAAAATTGGTCATTTCAATCCACGACTGTTTGTAGGGACACTGCTGTGCGCAATTGGCTGCCACGTTTTGCCCACAAATATACAGTCAATTCACTTTGTAGTATATTCTGTGAAGCGCTTGGAGATGTCGATAAGATGCGAAAAGCGCTATATCAAATGCAAAGATTATTATTATTATTTAGGCACCACATCATCTGTTGAAATCAAGCCCTTTTGTGTTGGCTTGAGTGGAATGGGTCTTGTGATATCTGGAGGTACCGTTGTGCCAGAGATGGTGGATCCATCCCCTAGTTAAAGTTCACTTTGCTGCTGGTATCCTGTGAGCTCAATTTCACTTGCTGCCCTTCCTGAAGGCCCTTCCAGGTGGTGAGGGGAAGGCATAAAACTGCCTCTGCAACATCACATGCTTGACAGGAGACTCCTGACAGGGGGTTGATTACATCAATACTTCAGTCAACAGCTTGCAGCTTTCAATAGCTGACAGGATTTCTCTTGCCAACAGATTCCAACCCAACCCTTCCCAACAGGTTACCTACCCCCGAGGCAGCAGGCACACAGGCACCTCTGCCCCGGGAAGGAAGAGATTAGGTGGGAAGAGATTCAATGGCAAAAGGAGATGAGGAAGGAGAGGATGAAACTCTGGATGAATTGTGACAGCACAGAGCTCAGATGTATCCTGGCCAGATGTGCCTGTACCTGGGATTGAGCTGTTGCTCTGGATCTCCCAATGGACCAACCTTGTGGGGATTGTTTGGCTGTTTAAAGGGCCCAGGGATTGGTGCCTGAGTCAACTTTTCGATTGCTTTGTAAGGCCTCACTCAGCACTTTTGACATCACTCAGCACAAACTGAATCATTTTAAGATCTTTTCATGTTTTTGTAACCGTAGTATTTGAATAGTCGTGCATTGGACCGTTTATGTGGTGACGCCACCAGCCAAAGTGATATAAGTCATTTTGCTTTTTTGCCATCTGTGGGTGACATGACTGAGATGACAAAAGTTGTGTCTTGTGGCAAATTCTGAATTTGAGGCCCTGACACGCCGCCCCCATAGTTAAACCCTTGGAAATTCTAAACTTCTAGTTTCAGACATATTATATTTTGAATACAAGATGCTGATAGGCAACATGTTACATAATAATAGCAATAATCATAATAAATCAGCGCTGATCTCGGCTCTTCACCCTTAATTCTGATTCTGATTGATAGAGGTAACTTTTCATCAGATGATACCAGGAAGAAGCGTTTTTTTTTCCCACTAGACTATTGGATTTTTTTAAAATCCTTGCAGTATGTAGTACATTGTAGATCTATACTACAGTAAAACTCAAATAAGTCTTATCTTTACAAATTGTATAAATGCCTAAATTGTACATTCACCTGAGTCCCGTTCAGTTTCTTATCAAAGCCACTTAGATTTCATTTTAATACTAGTCATATTAATCAACCCCTAATTCGCATCACCACTTCAATAATAAAATTGGTCATTTCAGTCCACAACTGTTTGTGGGACGCTGCTGTGAGCAATTGGCTGCCGTGTTTCGCCCACAAATATAGTCAATTCACTTTACAGTATATTCTATGAAGCGCTTTGAGACGCCTAGAAAACGTGAAAAGCGCTACATCAAATGCAAGGATTATTATTAATCACAGGAAATACAGTCTTAACTGATCATTGCATGCGCACCTACTAGCTACACTAAATGATGCATGCACAGTGTAGATTATTGATTAAATCAGAATTTCTACAATTATAAAGTTTGCCTCCAACTCGGACTTCATGTAAGTCATATTAACTATTATGGTCCCGACTGATACAATTTGTGTGTTTTACTGTACAGTATCATTAAGATTAGGAACTACATGCAGTTGCTGGGTTTGACTCATTCCAATAACCTTGTACTTTTGTTCATAAATCAGTGAAACCAAAAGATACAAGGCTACCCATGTATTTGTATAGTCGAATATTTTGCCCAGTTTGAATGAAGTACATCAACATAGAATTAATGTACACTGCATACAAACAAAATTTTAAATCCTATATCAAGTGGTAGAATGCTCTTTGAAGAATTCTGTTTGAGGGAAGGGGAAGAGTTGTAGTTTCAAATTAATCACCCACTCGTAACATGTTGGATGTGATATCCCATAGTTAACAAAATTAATAAAATGATAATAATAATCTGGGCATTTGATATAGTGCCTTATCACATCTTCTAGACATCTCAAAGCGCTTCACAGAATATACAATAAAGTGAATTGACTGTATATATGTGGGCATTTCATTTATGAAAGTTTCTGTGGGATTATTAACTAATATTTTATTGCAATGTTCTTTTGAGAGGATTAATTTGCTGAAACTATTTTAAACATGAAGTATAGCCACCTTCTGCATATTAATCAATGTAAAGTATCATAAAGTAAAAGATGATGAGGATAATAATACAAATCAAAAGCATTCTCACTGGCAGTAGCAACAGAAGCTAATGTAGCCCAAACCTGAAGGAAAAACTGAATTTTTATTCTTAAAATTAAGCCTGTCACGTTCAAAACCTTGGCAAAGGTTTCTATTCTGAAAATATATATATAAATGCAAATTTGTATTCTGAAATTACAAATATCGAAACGTATTTGAAAGTGGTTGAAAATCAGTTTTTTTTCCCTTTATTAAAAAAAAAGTTCCTTTTTAATTCATTGAGAGAATTTATCCCCTCAAAAAGTACCAAAATAAGTGGAGCCTAAAATTGAATTAGTCTTTGTAACATGATTCTGTGCAAAGTCACAACCACTGTTCTGTTCTGTAAATGTGCTTTGACAATGTTATTCTGTAATTGACATCTTTTTTGAAAAAATATATAATAAATGCCTTTTTTGTTGTTGCAGAAATTGCCTGCCTGTTGTCTGTGTGGGGTTAGAGGTCACCTTCAGAGACGCTGCCCGGAGAGGTATTGTACAAACTGCGACATGCCTGGACACTGTTTTCAGAAGTGCATTGAAAGGGCATATTGGAAAAAACAGTGTCATCGCTGTCAGATGGCTGGCCACTATGCTGCTGTGAGTATTCTGTTCATGAAAGAAACATAGACAAAGAATGTCAATGACACGTACGCCTGCTATTTAAAATGAGAAGGATGAGTACACTTATGAACTCCCCAAATGCTCATACCAAACACCCGATTTACACACATCCTATTTCTTGTACCTTTCGAACTATGTTTTTTGGGGGGTTCAAATTGTTTTCTCATTTAAATATTTCCATTTTGATATGTGGTGAACAATATCGAAAGCATTTTTTTTGCTAGTCTGAGATTTCCTTGTACATTTTTGGATGTTTTGAAATCTATACCCATTTACATTATTTCGGAACTTTCTGATAACACAAATACAATGAATGTAGCGCCTAAATTTTAAAGCACAGCATGATTAAGTCGGTGAGGGCACAGACGAGTTTTTTTTAAACACTTTGTTTCTGCAAAAATAACTTCTAGATATCTTGACCTTGTCTCTGACTGCTGCACTGAGCTAGTTTACAGTGCTCAGCAAGGCATCTTTAACAAAGGCAAAGCTGAGAAAACACTAGAGATTGCAGTAAAAATAGAAATGTAAGTTGTCTACAGTGATTGTAGTCCCGGTGCCAGGCCACAGATCAGTTAGTGTTATAAGACTTTCTCTGAGTGGAACGGATGTAGCAGCAGGGTCCCGAGTCTCCTGGGCAAGCCGCTCACTCATTAGGACTTGCCATTACGAGTGCCAATGTTATGCATGTATGTGACGTGCATTCTGTTATTGTATGCTCGGCTTGTCAGTGTGCAGTATCCTGACACTCACTTATGTCACTCTTTATTCAGAAAGGAAGAAGCTTTTGATAATTTGACAAGACAAGCTCTTAAACGATCTAGGTCATGGCCTTCACTGTCTGTGATTGTGAACATATTTTCTGAAAGCCCTGTCAGTCATCACAGCTACATTTTCCTCCCAGAGAGCAACTGGCAGAATGGGATTTTTGCTAATTTACCCATTTGTGGTTGTGTATACATACAGTATCTGGTGTATGTACATGTATTTTCTTTTTTTCATTTTGCAAATGGCAAAACAGTAGGTTAGATTTCCTGTGTTCTGTTCCCAGCAGGATTTTGTATAAAAGTCCTCTAGTACAAGACAGACAACTGCCTAAGGATAGCTGAAAGAAGGAAAGGCCGCTTAGTGGTGTTTTGTGTTTGTTCATTGTTGTGGAAATATGAGAACTGGTGGCAAGGGCCCTGTCTATTGAGCACTCAAGTCTGTGTCAGCTGTCGGGGCCTGTTAAAAATTGAGTTTTATTTTCTTAGATGTTCACATCGGAGAATAGGGAAGTCGGAATGAAACAATAGTTGCACAAAGCTGCGTTTTTTTTTCTGGAAACCGTAATTTGCACCTGATAAATTAGACAAGGAGAGGATGCATGAGCTTAACCCGGCTTCGAGACTGTTCAATGTGTTTAAGCTTTGTCGACACGGAATACGCACTTCCTGTCAAAACGATGCACAAGTATATCTTTAGAGGCCGAAGAGGGAAAAAAAGACAAAATCAGAAAATGCTGGAAGGACTCGGAAGAAATGGACAATTCAGAAAGTAGCATTGAAATCTAAAGGGCGAGTCCTATCCTATTCCTTGGGTCTATAGCTCTATTTTGAATATTTATCTCTACTACTGAGTGAATTAAATAAATTTCCTTATGCAACATGTATCATCTAAACTATGGTGGAGTTGAATTGCTACCTACATTCTACATTATAATATACTACAGGGAGAAAATATATTTGGTATATCAAGATCAAGTTACACCAATACGCACTCAAATAATTACCAGAAGACTTTTTGATAACTATTTGTATTGTTAAACATTGGCATGGAACAACATGGTACTGTGACTTGAGACTGACCAAGCTACTGTATGTATGTACAGGTGTATAGAGTGAAGTAAACAGCAACAAAATCACCATTTATTGTGTTTTATGGTATCCAGTTGGAAACAGGAAGAAAACAACTTTGTCCATTCAAACTGAAGGACAATAAAAAACACTGGGTTACTTGAGTTGCTCACTACAGAAATATTCTCTTGATGTTTAAAATCATACATAGGGGTAGACCGGAAAATAGAGGAAAATTAGTGTAATACTGAATTTCTATTACTGCTTCATTTTAAAAAATCGACAAATAAAATGTTTTTTGATTCATTTATACTGCCGATTTTTGTAAAGTACAATTAGCACTCGGTCCCAATATTTTTTTCATTCACAATGTTGATAGTAAATTGAACAGCTTTGTTCCTGCGTGTTTGTTTTGTACAAAGAAAATCTGCGATTGGGCCTCTTTTTCTTAAAAAAAATTAAATGTAAAAAATGTGCAACATTCAGTATAGCAAATGGGCGTACTGTATCTTGATCATTTTATTGCTAACAGCTAACTTTACTTATACAAAAAATCCTTCAATTGTTGGAGCCAAAGATTTTGGTTTACTAACTAATATTAAATGGCTTCTTTTACTTTTTTTTAAAAAGAAAGATTTTGTCTTTAGCTACAATCCTTGAGTTTGACCGAATCTCAATCCATTCAAATTTGTATGTCCATATGTGCTTGATGGCTCATGAAGGGCAAAACAAGGGGAAAAGACACATTGGGCTATAGACAATATTTGTTTTAAAAAGACAAAATGGTGAATCCTATAATCTCCGAAAAAGAATTACATTGGTTTGGAATTAGAAGAACAGAAGAAAAGAAAAATAGAAAAACTAAATGCAAAAATTATTAGTTTCTACGTGTAATTTGAGTGAACTGATTTCATTTATAATATCTATTTTGAATTGCTTCTGGGAAATATCTTTAATTTTACTGGTTATGGTCCGTTGAGAAGGATACTGCTTGTTATCCATACCCACATCTGTTAAAAGTTCTCTCTCCGAGCCGAGAATAATGGTGGGTTTTACCTGCCCGTCTAGTCATTATTAGGGACATTTTCAAATGTCTTCAGCCAATGTTCACTGACTATTTTATCAAGATCTGGGTATTTATTGTTTAGAAACATTTGTAATAAATCTCACTATTATACCACTTGTCTTAGATTTGCTTTTTATTATTTGGAAGGTATTGTGGTCTGAGAATTTGATGAAAAACTGTTTCCCACAACAAGGGAAGTGTATTTTCCACAGCTGAAGTGTATTCCTTCTGGTCTAACCTTTACTCGAGCAAAAAACAGAGACTGTACATTGGATCCAAACATTAATTCTTGCAAGCTTTGTATGATTTGCTTCAAGCCGACATTTTTTTCTCTCTAGGTATGTCCTGACATATGGAGGCAATATCATGTAACCGTAAGTAAAACATTTTTACCCCCAAAACACTTGATGTATCAATTTTAACCCGTGCTTTGTAATACGTACCATAATGTGCCCTTTATTGTTGTAAATTCAGCCCCAAATTGCTGTCTGAAGCTAGTTTTTTTTTGTATTCTGGGGTCAATGTCTGATCAGGTAAAATCAATTGAATACAGATAAACGGTTTGGATATCTGTAATCAGTGCTGTGAGCTGGGGTGTGTCCTGGTACAGGGAAGTACAAGTTACTTCTTGTGTTTTTTTTAAATTAAAAGATCGAACTGAGCGGTTTTGAACATAATCATTCCGGTGTTCCTACCGTTTGCCTAAAATGTACTCGAGGGAGAATCTTTACTTTCGTTCATTGATGCTGGAGCCATATTAGATTGCACACATCGAGTGGTAATTCTATTGTTTGCGTGCGATATATTTCCTTCCGAATAACTCGAAAGACACAAGCCGAGCCTTGAGTTTATTAAGGTTGCTGCACCTATGTAGGACTGCAGTGCCGTCATCATATAATAATGCATTTATTTATTCCGATGTGTTAAATTGTTGTTTTTTTCAGCCCATTGTCTCCAATATATCTGGGTCCTCTTATGGACGACTGATTTAATTGTTGCTGAGGTTAGGTTTCACTAATAACTCCCTAGCCGTTGATGTGTGGGCTTTCTCAAAGGGACGGCATCTCAGAATGGTAGACCAGTTATTGCAGCAAACCTTTATGTTCCATTAATTTGCACGGTTCTTTTCAAATGACCGGTGGCTTCCTGCAAGTTCCGCAAGTATTGGTCTTGATTTTTTAGATCTAAGCGGTTCGGTTTAATCGCTGTGGCTATTGGCGTATTCTGTTGGAAATATTTTTGTATTACATTTTTATCAGAATGTGCAGAATTGGCTAAGATTTCGGAGTTGAGTGACCGCCACAATTGATGTGATTTTATAATGGGACTTCACCGATATAATTTCCTGAAAATAAATTTGCTTTAAATTAATTCTGATGGGTCTGAGATTTAAAAAATAATAAATGTTATTTATGGATTGCTTGATCAAGCCTGCCCTGAGCTGAATGCAAGAAAGCATAACTTTATATCAGAAAATCCTAGATCAATAAACCTGATGTAAAGTTCAGTTTTCTGGCAGGACGGGCATGATTAATTGATACATAAATTAAAGTTGATCCAATAGTATTATTTTATATCTGAAATGGCATCTTTATAACCAACCTTTCTTCCCCTTCTCCCCCAACACCCCCAAAAAATGATTAGTTTGTGTTTCCTTGAATTAAAGGAAGAGTTCTTGCCGTTTCAACATATAGCACATCAGTTTCAAAGTAGGAATAATAAATTCAATGCCCTTTTTTGTGAGGTTTGAGTCAGTGGGAACGATAAATGGGAGCTGTAAGATGTCTAAACAGCGCTGCAATTGCTTCATTGGCAAATATACACCTCAGTGAAATAAAACCAAACCTCTGAACAATTGGTGACCGATACCTCCCAATTTAAAGTGCATTATAATACCATCCAGCCAGAGCTTTGCATATTAAAATGTGTCCACTCCTCTATGACATTGGTTCAGCCCTCTGATCTGGTTACCACAGGAAATGTCTGCTTACCTTCGCTTACAGGCTAGAAGACTTTTGAATAAGGCTCCAAATTTATTTCAATATGGCTAATTTCACCAAATAAATAAATGTGTAAATAAAAACAAAATTGGAAGCCCGAGGAGGTATATTTGATGAAAATAAATGGTTAATTTATCATGGGAAATCCATCTACAGGGATACGTTGATCTCGGTGCTGCTTTCTCAAAGGCAGTTGAATGAATGTTCAGAGGAGCTGAAGGATTTGTTCAGTGTCTGAAAACCCTGTACACTGTACTTCCATCAGATTTTCTGTATTCTGCTCAGCCAAGATTTATTTTTAAGGAATTCAAGAGTTACGTATCCCACAGATATTGTCAATGTTTGCATATCTTTTGAAGCAACTGTTGAAAATAGTTTTGCGTTTTGGGATATTTCACAAGATTATTCAGATGGAATTTTAAATGGTTAAGTTGTTATTGCTAACTGACTTGCTGAAGGCAAATAAGAAGGTCTCTATTCTATGGGAATCCAATAAACATTGGGTGTTTGGATACTATAAATTGTTGTTTTCTGCACGTAATCTAAGAAAACATAACTGTTCTGGCTGCCTATCTTAATGTTTGCATAAAGTATTTGACAAGAAAGGGCATTTGTTCATTTACTTTGAAATAATAATCCTTGCATTTTGATATAGCGCTTTTCACGCTAGACATCTCAAAGCACTTCACAGAATATACGGTAAAGTGAATTGACAGTATTTGCGGGCAAAATATGGTGCCTCCCTGTGAAAGGTGCTGTACACCTAATTTTGTAGCTGTTTTGTGAATGGGATCAAACAAGTATCAATGTTCTTTGCCAAAAAAAATCACGAATCACCCTCTCTATTCAATTGATTCAATTTCTGCAAACACTGCAGAAACTTTCATACAAGTAGGAAAGAAAACACCTTATAAATAAATCAGGATTTCTCAATTTTTATATAGGGAGCTGAGTTATAATGTTGACTTAATTAAACACACTGAGGTCCGTATTGCATTCTGACTTCATTGCTCTCCTTGTATTGACCTATATTCACTGTAGCATATAAATAAGCCACGTACATTTTCTATCAATGTGCCTCCTTACTACGATACTGGAATGTACTATATTTAAAGGCTATACTTAGAAACCCAAAGTGAAATTGAAGCACAACCCTTTGGTATATGATACAGATTTCCACCAGATTGAGTTTCTGTTAACATCAATGTGGAATTGTGTAAATGTTACAATAAATGTTCCTTATGGAATAAAACATACAAGACCAGGAATAAATAGTGCATTGGGTTGTTAACACAACTGATTGTAGTTGTTGTAAAGGCGCAATACAAATGTAATTTGGTTTTTCGTGGTAGTTAGAGTTGGTGAAAAGCTGATCTTGTGCAAGGATCAAGTTAACAATTACGTTGTTTATATATTTTTTAAAAAGGCGATGCCAGTGTTTTATTTAAAAGCGTTTTGGATGATAATTAAGATGCATACTGCCATCTATTGGAGAAGATATTACTTGCGCTTTGGCAGAGAATTTCCAGGCTTTGTTTACTGGTGTTTTGTTTTGCAGGGCCACATTCCAAAATTATTCTTCAGAGACAATGTGGTGTTAATGATGGTCTTGTCCTTTGAGGTTTCCATAACAATCACAGCTCGACTCAACTAAATATTGCCTGACTGGAAAACATTGGAAATACATTGAAGAGTCACATTGCTAGTTTCTGCAATTTGTTATTTGGAGTTTTCTGTGTACCTTTGTTTCACATGCCTTTGTTTCCTTATTGAAAGATTTGAGGGTGTCTGTGATTTGCTTTTAATTTAAAGGCAGCGTTTTAACAGACGTAAGGTAGTTTGTGTGTCTCATCAGCTGGGGATTAGACTGAATGAATCAGACATCATTAACTTGTCAAGGTGTTATCTGTTGTTGTTTATAATATAATGTGAGATGTAATTTATCCAAATGGAATTCAATTATTTCAATGTGAATTCAGTGACTTTTTTTTAAATGGGGTTCAATTGTATGAGCCTTGTTGTCACCTCCTGATCTCTTCACAAACTCATAGTGCAGGTTGACGTTCCAATGCGATGCCAGCACCTTGGGACGTCCTCCTGATACAAAAGGCACCAGACAAATGTAATTTTGTTGTACTTTCTGATGAGACATTAAGTGTTGCCCGTCTTCTTGTTCAGGTGAACGATTTGGGAAAAAAAGAAGGGGGTTTCTCTCTCCAACGGTCTTGGCCAACAATAAATAACTCCCAAATAAAATCGCTCACTCACTTTGTGGCTGTTTAATAGCTGTATTCGAAAAAACACTCACACACACACACAGGCTGAGAGAAGCTAATTTAACGATAATTTTTCTTCAGGAAATGATTCTAATGTGAATTATTTGTAGAGTGTTTTTAAACCAGCAAAGTCATATCTGTACAGAATATTTTCCAGAATGTTCATACCTTGGCGGGTGTATTATTGGGAAGTGCTCTGAGACGCCATCTGGCATGGAGGGTGCTATACAAGTGCAAGTTGTCGTTATTGCCTTATCTGTACTAATTGGGACTGGCTACATTGTTAGTTGACTTGAAGCTGACTTGCCTGGCAATGGAATATTGGAATCAAGTTGATTCTCTGTGGTGGTATTTGCTAATCGAGTTCTTCAGCCAGGTGGATCACCAGTACTTCAAGGCACTGTTGATGAAAGACCGGTTAACCTGGCTCATTGGCAGGACTTAGAGGAGCAGTCACTGGGGGAAGGTATTTTTCCGACTTGGCTATTAATACTGAACAGGAACCTGGTTGTTAGTCGATTGGCAGATCGCTTTTCCGGGGACAATAAACTCCTTCAAAATACAAAATAATAATTTGGTCATTCAATCCACGACTGTTTGTGGGACACTTCTGTGCGCAATTGGCTGCCACATTTCACCCACAAATATACAGTCAGTTCACTTTGCAGTTTATTCTGGGAAAAGCTTTGAGACATCTAGAAGACGTGAAAAGCGCTATATCAAATGCAAGGATTATTTTATGTATAAATTCTGTCTCAGCATCCTCCTCTCTGACCATCCCTTGGGTCGTCTTCCCTAAAGATGGTCTCCATTTCTTGTGGTGAACAGCAGAAAGTTTTTCAGCATAAGCAGCGCAGTGTAACATTTCCATTCTGACTATATCAGTCAATGTTTTCTCCTTTGATTCTTAAAATAGTATATGAGGGACTTAAGGGGGAGTTGTAATTTAACTAGTGAAGAATATTCCAAAAGGATATGACATGTGATAAATAGTAGTTTTGTATTCCACATTACTCAATCCACGACTGTTTGTGAGACACTGCTTTGTGCAATTGGCTGCAGTGTTTCGCCCACAAATAAACAGTCAATTCACATTACAGTGTATTCTGTGAAGCGCTTTGAGACGTCTAGAGGATTAAATGCAAGGAATATTATTAGTGTTATTATTATTTTCACTCAAGTGATAGTATTTCAAGCAAGTTATTGAAGTTTTACAAGTGGAATATAATTTGTGACTTTGATGCTGTCATTCAATTGAGTGTTAGTGGTTCTTTGTTTTTAATAAATGTAAAAAATATCATGCCCCAAATAAAGTTTGTCATTCACTTTGTTCACGGAAAATTGCTGAGTGCAAATTAGCTGCCACTTTTGCTACAAAAATAAGAGTTACTGCACTTCACGTTTACTACAGTGTTTTATTACAACATTGAGACAACTCACAGCACACACACACACTGGTATTTCTGAGGTTTAGTGACTGTATTTTGTATGGAAACGTGGCAGACACCCGGAGAAAGGTTGCGGTTTAAACAGTGCCTTGGGATCTTTAATGTCCGTGTAAACAGGTAGGCAGGACCTTGGTTTAACATTCCAACTGAAGGACAACAAGTCCGGCACCACTCACAGCACATTCCCAGCACTGCATTGGAGAGAGTTAGCCTAGATTCTACAGGTTTAAAGTCCCCATGTGAAGGTTTAATGTAGAATGATGTATATTCATCACCGTGATTTGATAGCTCGAGTTTGGTATTTAATCACTGAAGAGCATAAATATGTTTTATTCAGGTTGTGTTATTATAATAATCCTTGCCTTTGATATTGTACCTTATCACATCCTCGAGATGTCTGAAAGCGCTTCACAGAATATAATAATACTGTTTACAAGAATAATAAGAATAATCCTTGCATTTGATATAGAGCTTTTCACGTCTTCTAGATGTCTCACACCGCTTCACAGAATATACTATAAACTGGATTGACTATATATTTTGGGAACAAAACATGGCAGCCAATTGCACAGCACGCAAACAGTTGTGAATTGAATGACCAAAATAGTATTATTATTATGAAGGATTACCCCTGGAAATGCTAACCGCCAATCGACTGACAACCGGGTTCCTACTTACTGCTAAGAGTCATTTGTATAAATTGTGATTAATTGCTTTTGTGTCTGTGGTGTAGCATCGGTAACTTTTTTTTTAACTGTTGATCCAGATTGTTTAGAAATGTCTGTGACGAAATGCCGTCTGTAGTTGCAACACATGCTAGTGATTGTGCAAATTTATTTTGTTACTCAGTTTTTTCTTCAGCAAATGTGGTCTAAAGCTGTTGATGATCTTGATTTGTAATTTAGCAATATTAACAAAGAGGCAATTGGAATAGTAGAGAAATCTACAACAGGAACTGTGCAAAGCAATTCACTCAGCCTGAATTGCAATGGATTGAAGAATAAAAGAGGCAAATATAGTTTAGTAGAGATGCAAAATAAAGATAGTATAATAATCCTTGCATTTGATACAGCATCTTATCACATCTCAAAGTGCCTCCCTGAATCTACTGTAAAGTGAATTGACTGTATATTTTGCAGGCAAAATACAGCAGCCGATTACGCATAGCAGTGCCCAACAAACAGTCGTGGATTGATTGACCCAAATTATTATTTATTCATTTTATTTTATTTTTTTTAGAAAGGTGCATTGCCTCTGGAAAAGTGATCCGCCAGTTGACGCCAGTTGGGTTCCTACTTAATGCTAGGTGAACCGAAGCATGTGGAGTAAGGAAACTTGCCCAATGATTCCTACCTGGAATCAAGCCCAGGTCCTCTCATTTGCAAGGCAAGAGCTGTAACTGCTAAACTGCAGGACTCCAGGATATTTATAAAGTGAAAGCTATTAGGATGTGTAAGTGATCTGCTTGGTACGAGAGTTGAATAACATAAATATGAACAAAAAAAAACCTTACTTTGGTACAACCGGGTACTATACTGGAACTCCTCTCTATATGTCGTCCCAATATACGTTGTTTCAATTATACGTTGTTGATGAATTAATAAATAGTTAGAAAAAAACTTAGAAAAGTGGATTAATTGAAGGCATATTAGCTGATTACATTTTATATTAGTTGTTTAGTAAATATATAAATAAGATAATAAATACAAATAAGAGAATAGTTGCTGGAGATGGTTGATGTGGTCAGTGGGTGGAAGGGAGCAGAGTCATTTAGATGAGGGGGTGGGATTACCTGCCTCTTGTACAGATCCCCAGAGGATCTGTACAAGATCCCCTGACCACATCTTAATTGTATTTTTATCTTATTTATATATTTATTAAACTATTATTTTAATTTTCAATACTAGTAGTGTTGTTTTGGGGTCTTTATTTAATATTAGTGTAAGAAAATTTAGACCAAAAATGTACTAAAGGAACGTAATCCCTATTGATAGCATTAGGGCCTATGGTAATTTAGGTATTGCTATATGTCGTTTCACTTAAAATCGCACTTTTCAAGAGCATATCCCGACGTTAATTGAGTATTCCCAGAATAAACATTGACCAATATGGTTACAAACTCTTCATGAATCTTAAAACATTTTTATGTCCTATCTGACGCATGGCAACTCGTAACAATGCATTACACCCTGGCATTGTATAGGAGTGTCATCTTAGACTATAGGAGTTCCAAGGAACAGATTCCATTGCAAGGAGTGAACATAAAAACTGTTCAATATTGGAAGAGTGACAACAACAACAACTTTGATTTATATAGCACCCTCCACATCGGACGGCGTCTCAGAGAGTTTAACAACCATCAGATCTGCCAGAATATGATACCTACGGGAAGCATAAAATGAAAAATAATTTTTAAAATGTTCTGAGTATCATAAAGGGATATTTTCAAATATACATTTACTAAATAATCCTACAATAATGCTTGAATTAGATACAGCGCTTTTCACGTCTTCCAGACGTCCCAAATTGCTTCACAGAATATATGGTAAAGTGAATCGACTGTATATTTGTGAGCGAAACGCGGTAGCCACTTGCGTCAATAAGAGAATAATAGTAATAATAAGATGTGCATTTGATACAGTGGCTTTCACTCAAGTGGACATCTCAAAGCACAGGATTTTACCATGAAATGGAGTGACTTAATTTGTAGGGTGAACACAGCAGCCCATAGCAGAGCTTCACAAACAGCCGTGAAGTGATTGGGGGGGATTATTGGCCAGGACACTGGCTGAAACCTGAGGAGAAATGTACACGATTCCGGGGGAACAGTCACAGACAAATCAATATTTCACTCTTGAGAAAGGAAGGGAGAAAAATGCTACAAAGTCGGATCATGTCGGTTTTTTTTACATTCAATTTACTAACTGGTGAGCTTTCCTCGCTAAAAGATAGGTGATGTGCAAGTCGCCACAGACGTCACTTCCTGAACTATATCCAGCAAGCAATTCTGACGTCAAGTTTTGAAATAATAATAGTCCTTGCATTTGATATAGCGTTTTTCATATCTTCTAGACATCTCCAAGCGCTTCACAGGATGTACTGTAAAGTGAATTGACTGTATATTTGTGGGCGAAACGCGGCAGCCATTTTCCACACAGCGATGTCTCACAAACAGTGGTGGATTGAAATGACCAAATTATTATTGGGGGATTTTTTAATCAAGGGATAATATTATAAGGCGTGTGGAGTAAGAAAACTTGCCTAAGGTTTCGCCCTGCCTAGAATTGATCCCAGGTCTCGCACTTGCAAGGAATGTTAAGGAAGGACGTGTAGAAGACACAGGACCCAGTATCAGTGACAGTAATGCAGAAGGGGAACATTTTTTGTGACGCAATTTCTTAGATATGGGACTCAGAGGCCCGTGTTAAACTGAGGCTGTCTGCGTTGGTGGAGTGGGTAGTGTACTGCCTAGTATTCATTTAATTTGTTTATTTGTTGAGAGCATTTAGGTTCCCAACCAGCTTCCAAAAACAATGACTATATTTCAGATGGTCAGGAACTCCTGCCATGTACTTCAACATCTTTGAAACATCGTAATAATGGTTCATCCAGGCAGGTCAGGGCGAAACCTTGGGCAAGTTTCCTTACTCCACACGCCTAATAATAATCCCTGCTAAAAAAAACACAATAATAAAATTGGTCATTTCAACCCACGACATTTGTTCATTTGTGGGACACCGCAATTGGCTGCCAGGTTTCGCCCACAAATATACAGTCAATTTACTTTACAGTATATTCTGTGAAGCGCTTTGAGACGTCTAGAAGATGTGAAAAGCACTATATCAAAATGCAAGGATTATTATTATTATATATCTCACACACTGAAGTAAATGAGTACCTACATGCAAATCATCCAACCTATAGTAATGCTACCCTTCATACGGAATACACGCACTCTATATTCTAGCTGCAGTATAAGACACAGTGTTGTACAAACACTTGGATGTTGGTATCAACAAGGGTGATGAGAGATCTGTATCAACTTCTTGTTGAGGCTTTACAAATTCAACACTTTCTCCTGTTACATGCAAAAAAAAACAGAAATCTATCATCCAAACTAATAAATAAGGGAAGATTCGGCCAGTAACTTATTTAAGTTTTTATTTCCCATCCCCCCCAACCACCTTAAACAGGTTCCAGGTCAAAGAACTAAAGCTTTTCAAATCTTTCAGTGCCCCAAAGGCAGTAACCATAATTGTTTTCACAGAATCGTATTTGTTTTTCAACCAGCCGCTTTTGTTTTATTGTTAAGATATTTAATCCCCCCCCACAAATCATGACAGATGCCTGATAAATATCAGTGTATGCTGGCCCTATTGGCTATTTGGCTAATGTGCTACACGGTGACATCAGTACTCCCCTGATGTGTCCCCTTGATTAATGAGCATTTTTCTGTTAACCGTTTGTTTTCAGCGAGCAGGGGAATATTAAATTATTCCGAGATTATTTTTTTTTGTGTTAAATATGTAAAGGAAAGCTGCTGGCTGAATTTGTTTCGTGGGAATGATGGACTCGATAAGTACATTCAAATGTTAATTGTGTTTTGCTCTCCCCTCAAAAGCTTCCCTTTGCAGATCCTCCAGCTGACAGGATAGGCCAGCGCAGGTCACCGTGTCCATTGTGACTTCTGGTGATAACACTGACTGATCAGCCCAGCGGGCAGGAGACAAGATCAGGCCTCATTTAACCACCGTTTGTATCGCTAGTGGGACTAAATCTCGAGTTGATGCCTCTAAAATATTATTTCCGGTTGCCATTGGCTCACTGATTAACAGTAACTTATCAACGTCCATTTATGGCTTGGCAGGCAGCACCTCCAATGGTTTATTTCAAAGGTTGAAAAGCTATAAAATATTGGTTTCTGCCCAAAAATTATTGATTTTGGTATAAGAGTGAAGTGGGACGACAATGTGTTTCGACTGTTTCGCCCACAAAATGCACAGTCGATTCACTCGTCTCGAAAGTAAGAGGACCTGAGTTTGATTCCCAGTCAGGGTGGAACATGTAAGATTGCTGTTAAAGTCTCCTTGAACATATCCCATTTGTGACTTGGTTCACACCTTTTGGAGGAGCTTAAGACAACTGTCTATCAAGGTGTGCTAGCCAATGAACTTCCTTATTTCTATTGGATGAGTAACAAGTATATTTTGAATGCACAAGCATCTGTTTTGTGAGTGTTGAATTATACTACCAGGTAAAGCCTTCCAATACACTCAGGTACTGCCTTCCAGCAGGTGTTGCCAGGAACCTCAGGATCTCCTCATCAGCTATCTGGTGGATATATGCCTTTAGGGTGGTATGAGAGCTTCGCAGGGCAGAGTGTGACGTGTCAGTCATCTTGATGTTCTCAGAGTCCAATGCCCTGTACCAGACTTACTCAGCACCGGCAGCTTAATCCAGGTCCTCATGCGAGAGGCCTTAGCAAATAGATGTGCTCGCGGTGAAGCCCCAGCCAAGGGGCTTAGTGGCAGATCAGACTACAGTAGACTAAAGCGCTCCCTTATCCACGGCCACTTCCCATGTTTGCCACAAATCCACCTCGCTGCTTGATCGTGCAATTGGGTCAAAGGAGACCTCTTGGTTGCGTCCCCAGGAGCTCTGGTCCATAAAGGGGGACTGTTTGCACACAGGTCTTCTATATGGGGCTTAAAGGGTAATTGAGTCAATCAAGACACTGAGGTTCTGCATTTGCTCCGTGGGGTGGAGTGTTCATCCTCATACATTAATGCTGCCCGAGGTGAGAAGCATGAGAGAGTCAAGCAGTAGGGCCTCTGTCATCAACTTTCAACTGGGGAAAGTTAGCTGTCATTCGGGCTTGATGTCTGACAGGCAAACAGTCAGTGTTCCTGGAATTGAAGGTTGGAGGCGGAGAGATTGAATTTGTTTGTCAAAAATGCAGAAGTTAATCCCATGCCTCTGGATGGCATCCCCGAGTGGGAACATGTAGATATGACAGAGGAGATGACTGAGGACTCTTCCTGTAACCTTCTATCTTGCCCCTTCCTTCCCCATCTTCAGGTTACCCGTGAAGACCTTCCTATTTGTTCGTATCGATGGTCACTTCCCCCTGGCTTGGGGGTCATGCTTTGCCACTGTCAAGTAGGGAACGGCGATATGGGAATTTTCCGGATATGGATATATCGGTTGGCTCATATCGAGATATACCGAAATACCGATATTTTCAGTTTTTTCGTACTGCGCATGCGCGCGCGCATCAGAGTGCACGCGCATTCCGGGTGCGCGCGCATTCGGGGCCTATCTTCTCAGGAGGTAAATATCTTTCTCTCTCTGTGTCTCTCACTCTCTCCATCTCTGTGTTTTTCTGTCTGTTTCTCTCTATGTCTCTCTTCCTCTCTCACATCCACCCCCATCTCTATCTATCTGTATATTATCACATCCTCCCCGTCTCTCCCCCCTCCCCTCCCCCCCCCCCCCTCCCCCCCCCCCCCGCCGTCCCTCTCTCGCACCCCCCACCCCCGTCGTCCCTCTCTCGCACCCCCCACCCCCGTCGTCTCTCTCCCCCACCACCCCCCCAGCCATCTCTTTCTCCCTCCCTCCCCCCCAGCCGTCTCTCTCCCCCTCCCCCCAGCCGTCTCTCTCCCCCTCTCCTCCCCCCCTCGCCGTCTCTCTCTCCCTCCACCCCCCAGCCGTCTCTCTCCCCCTCCCCCCAGCCGTCTCTCTCTCCCCCTCCCCCCAGCCGTCTCTCTCCCCCTCTCCTCAACCCCCCCAGCCGTCTCTCTCCCCCTCTCCTCCCCCCCCAGCCGTCTCTCTCCCCCTCCCCCCAGCCGTCTCTCTCCCCCTCTCCTCCCCCCCCCCCTGCCGTCTCTCTCTCCCTCCGCCCCCAGCCGTCTCTCTCCCCCTCCCCCCAGCCGTCTCTCTCCCCCTCTCCTCCCCCCCACCTCAGCCGTCTCTCTCCCCCCCTCCCCCCCTCCCCCCCAGCCATCTCTCTCCCCCTCTCCCCCCCAGCCGTCTCTCCCCCCCAGCCATCTCTCTCCCACTCTCCCCCACAGCCGTCTCTCTCCCCCTCTCCCCCCCCCCCCCAGCCGTCTCTCTCCCCCTCTCCCCCCCCCCCCCCCCCCAGCCGTCTCTCTCCCCTCTCCCCCCCGAGGACTATGAATACAAGATGGCGGCTTTGCACCTCGGTCTGTGCATTGTGTATAGAGATGAGCATTCTGGGTCTTGTAGTTGATTGTGCTCGCATCCCGATTTTTTACCTCGATATATCGTTTTTCAATATATCGGTATTTTTAAAATGTCCATATCGGGTTTTAGCGATATACCGATATATCGCCGTTCCCTACTGTCAAGCACTCTGGGATGCTACCCTGCTCTAGAATTGCAAGTTGTTGTTGTGGTTGAGGATAGAACCCTGAGGAACGCCATGTCTCAGTGTGTGGAGTAGGAGGAGAAATCTTCGGTAGATATAAAAATGAAGATATTGGGAAATTAAACCAGGGAAGGACAGAACCCTGAAGTTGGAGCTGAGAGGAAAGGTAGAGGAGAAGGGGAGAATGGTCAACTGTGTTCAAGGCGGCAGGAAGGTCAAGAAGGACGAGGAGGTACAGAGAATGTCATTCATGACTTTGACCCGGGCTATTGCTGTACTGTGAACAGTGTGGAAGCCGAATTAGAGGGAATCAGGGAAGAAGTGTAGGGAAAGGGAAGAGCGAAGCTGGGAAGAGGGAAGGGAGGTTGGAGATGTGATACAACAACAAAAGAGCTCCTGTAGCTCAGTGGTTAGAGCACTCACCTAACAAGCGTGAGACCTGTGTTTGAATCCAGACAAGTCAGGGCCAAACCTTGGGCAAGTTTCCTTACTCCACACACCTAATAATAATCCATCCAAGAAAAAACACAATAATAAAAATTGGTAATTTTCAATCCACGACTGTTTATGGGACACTGCTCTGCGCAATTGGCTGTCGCATTTTCCCCACAAATATACAATCAATTCAATTTACAGTATATTCTGTGAAGCGCTTTGAGATGTCGGTAAGATGTGAAAAGTGCTAAATCAAATGCTTGGATTATTATTATTATTATAAAATTACATTTGTATGGCGCCTTTCACACTGGAAGGATGTGATGGTAGCTATGGACCAGGCATGGGTCAAGGGAATGTTTTTTTTCAGGAGGGAACGCTGACTGCTGTTTTGCAAGGGGTGAGAACTCTGCTGGACAAAGAAAGACACATGTTGGAAGAAGAATAAAATTGAGGAATACAGGAAAAGGGATGGAAAATACACCAATTTATTGTAAAGTGAAGCTCCCCTTGTAACAAGCTTAATTATACAACAACAAATTACATTTTTAGAGCGCCTTTCACGTCGGGAGGACATCCCAAGGAGTTGATCAGTCAGGAGAGGGAACCGAGCATATTAATAATTCAATTAATAATCATTCAATGAACAATAATAATAATAATTTGATTAATTTGTTCATCTACAGGAAGTGTTTGTACTGTGGACCCCATTCGTTGTGCATTAAGTGGGGTCTCCTTACAGCTGAACTGCCTCCAAGGTGACATACCTGGTGGCAGAATGTTGGAATTGAGCCTGCCCTCTGTGATGGTTCCTGAGCTAGGAGGGTCCGCAGTATTCCAGGGCACTGCTGGTGACAGCACATCCCAGCCTGGCCCAGCAGCAGGACCTGGAAGGGTGGACCAGGTAGCTAGTTGTTCCACTCAACACCTGTTAACCTGCAAACTAAGCCCTAATGGGTACGGTGGTCCAAGTAGCAGGAAAACTCGGCCAGCCGGCGAAATCAATCACAAACTACTGTATGTGGCTTTAGCTGGTTAGACTCTAGAAATTGCCCCAACGCACACTCTGGGGTCCCCAAGCCTTGCCTTTCGCCACCCTGCGCTTAATACGTTGCGGAATGAGGTGAGCAGGATGTTTCCCTCCAGAGAGAGTACACGTTCCATTCCAACAATCTACCTCTGAGATTTCCATGTGTAGGTGGGATGCATGGAAATCACAGCTTTCCGTATGTGTCAGACATCCAGCTGACCAAAACACAATCATTGTGAAGTGTGGCTGCTTTTGCAACCAAATAGAGCCAAACGTTATATCCTGCCACTGATAATTAAAAGTTTGTTTCCCAAGCTCTATTACAGCTAGAGTCCTGTAGCTCAGTGGTTAGAGCATTCGCCTCACAAGCAAGAAGACCTGGATTCAATTCCCGGCAGGGTGAAACGTTGGGCATGTTTCCTTACTCCACACGCCTCTGTTTACCGAGCAATAAGTAGGAACTCAGTTGTTAGTCGATTGGCAGCTCGCTTTTGCGAGGGTAATAATTCCTAGAACAAAACAAAATCGGTCACTTCAATCCATGACTGTTGGTGGTGAGAGCACTCACCTTACAAGCGTGAGACCTGTGTTCGAATCTAGCCAGGGTGAATCTTTAGGCAAGATTCCTTATTCCACACGCCTAATAATAATCTCTCAAATAAAACAAAAATAAATTGTCATTTCAATCCACGAATGTTTGTGAGGACACTGCTGTGCACAAATGGCTGCCGCGTTTCGCCCACAAAATATACACTCAATTGATTTTACAGAGTATTCTGTGAAGTGCTTTAGGACGTCTAGAAGTTGTTCAAAAAGTGCATTTATTCCTCCCGCTCTCTTACACTGATAGAAATGACGTGCGATGTGCTCTGATGTTAGTGTTAATACAGTAGAATCCCATTAAATACTGTGGTTGGAGTCCATCAAATCCCCAAAGGCCTTATAATAGAGTCTGATTACCAGCCAGTATTTCCTCGTCATGATGTGGCCAATCACATGGGAAACTGGACATGGGTCCAAAGGCACCTGCATTTTAAACAAACCTCAGTTATAATCAGATAGATATATAAAATCTGGTCTTTCACTTCAATTGGATAATCTAATCTCAGGATTGAGTTGCCCTGTAACCTATGAGAGTGTTCTCTCGAACACTCTCATAGGTTACAGCATCATAATAATAATAATGCTTCTGAACTGTTTCATTAGATTATTTACTTGCAGTAAATTATTTCTATTGGTTGGTTTTGTTATATTTCAAGCAATTCGATACATTATTTTTTAATTCTTAGGTTTTTTATGATTATTTTCAGGAAAAAATGTACTCTGAACCTAAAATGTCTTAGAGAAATCTTTTTTATGCCTTGAGATGGCGTTTACACGGTAATTAAAAAGGATTTCCTTCATAGTTAAATGTATCTGCACAAGTCCACTGTGTTGGTTTGAAATACACAGTCAGCCTTCTTACAGCAGGTGAATTCTGTGAAGAGTCAGACTATTTGTCTATCATTGTTTGTGGTCAAAACAGTGAAAAATATTCAGTCAGTGATCCAGAGTGCTTTGAATGACGGTTTCTTTCTGGACAATCAGCAGAGGTGCTGAGAAATATTCCTGAGAGGATTATTTAACCTTTCAATGTAGAGGGCACAAAGCTACACTGATTAATGAACTTTCTGATTGCCACTGATAAGAGGATCTATTTCTTTATTTCCTACAAAAGGATTCCTTCCACTCTCTGATATTACTATAATCTTAAACATAAAATGTGGCAAACAGATTAAAAAAACAGCACTAAAGAGTTTATCTCCCCAGCAAACTGAAGCAGCAAATTAAAATTGGTAATGAAAGCAGCCTTGAAGGTGGCTGAGCCCCTGTATGTGGTTTTAAATGCATCCTGTATTTGAAGAGACTTATTTTTCTTCTGCCTGGTAATGACTGCTTTGGTGCACAGTCAGGCCCGGCTTCTGTTATCCAAAAATTAGTTGTGTTATCTGGAAGACTGCAGACACATATGCATTCCCTTTTCTTACTGCATGGGCAGACAAGGTCGATAGCATTACAAGGTATTTGTGGCAGTGCTTGTTTCAGTTTTCATAGCCGCCAGTTTCTGACCAGATTTGAATTACAAAGGAAGAAGCTGGCATGAAAATTGAACGGGGTTATCGGCTGGTCTGAAACCTCAGAGCACGGTGCTTATTTATGCAGTCCATCTGCTCCTGTAAGTGTGAAAAGGAATCACAGGCTTAATATAAGGTCACAAAGACCAAGATATGTTTAGGTGGTGAATGCAATAGGAATGTTTTAATACAGGATGTAGGAAATACACCTCTGCTTTCAAAAAATATTAAACGGCATTTCTGAAGTTTTTTTTAAATAAAAAATTTTTATTGTCGGAAATGTCAGCTCTTTCGATAATTGAAATTTGCCCACTTGACAACATATGGAAGGTTTATGCAGGGAGTAGTTATGCGTATGGCCGTGAACAAAAATCTACTGCCTGGAGATTATTTAACATTTTAGATTTTATAACGCCATCACAAATTTAGTGTTGACACAGTAAAAACTTGAATGTTTTGGCTGAGGAGGTTGATTGCGCCCTATCAGCAATTTGCACCGTATCCTGCTTGTTAGGTTAGCCGTTATCTAAAGAGGAACGACAGCTCTTCAATTGACAAACCCAAACACCCTCGTGACACTGAGTTCTGTATTCAGGTCATTCATCCTGTTGATGACAGTGCTTACTGTATATTAGAGCATATGTCATTGATGTAATGCCGTTGTCCCCGTGACTCTTACAGTAGTGGTTAAGTATTTCAGTCACATCGTCCACTTTGTTAACCCTTGAAGGAGTGACTGGCTACTGTGTCAAACAAAATAATGTGATGAAGTCATCCAATTTGTTTGATGCATTCTTTTTAGACACTTGTTATATTTCTTTTCATTGTCCAATTTTGAGATCGGTGTTTATCAGACAACAGAATTAGGTGCAATTATGTACATACTGTATATAAATAACCCTTCCAAAAATAAATAACTAAATTATTATACAAACTTTAGATAACTAAATTATAATAATCATGTGGTGACTCTGCATTTCGACCACAAATCATAGTCAGTTCACTTTACAGTATATTCTGTGAAGCGCTTTGGGACGACTCAAAGGCAGTGTTAAGGCACTGTATCAAATACAAGGACTCTTTAAATTATATATATTGATACACATATGGCATTAATTTAACTCAGACATCCTAAAAAGAAAATCTCAGTAAGTCTCTGTCACCATTAGTTATGTATTTATTATAGACAGGAAAGCCTTTAAATGGAGCACTTTGCACAACAGGTACAAAAGGTACAGGTGGAAGCAGGTATGAGAAGAGGCAAACATAACTGATTCTAATTCATAACAGAGTGCCGCCTAACAATCCATCACCATGGGTCCGTAAAGAGACATTTGTGCCTTCGATGCCCATGTGAAAGACGTCAGGATGGTATAGCGGTACTGTACAATACAAATTTACATTTATATAGGCTCCAAGCCTTGGCTCTCGCTAACCTGCTCCTCAATTCTCTGGTGTCGCTGAGGAAGAGTGTGCACTTTATACCAGAAAAACGAAAACATAAGTGGGAGTCTCAGTAGCATCGTGAAGGATTTCCATCTGTATTCGATACCCAACTGATCAACTAGATAATTAACCATGTTAATCTTTACAGTACAGGTTTCATGTGTAAGGTTGCTACATTATTAAACGTGCGACTGGCATTAAATGAAAACCAAACAGTGGTATAATGTAGGAAAATGGCACTTATGTTTTGATATCCTCTTGTGCAAAATACAAGGGGAGAATTCTCAATCTTGATAAAGTTATAGCATGTATTGCTGACATGTATATTGGATTTCAGACAGAATGGTATTCAACAAACTATCTATAGTAACAATCGTTCCATTTGATATAGCATTTTTCACATCTTCTAGAGGTCTCAAAGCGCTTCGCAGAATATACAGTAAAATTAATTGATTGTGTATTTTGTGCTCGAAACGCCACAGCCCATTTGAGTACAGCAGTTTCCCACAGACAGTCGTAGATTAAAGTGACCAAATTATTATTTTTTTTTACTTGAGGGATTATTATCAGGCATGTGAAGTAAGGAAACATACCCAAGAGTTTGCCCTGCCGAGAATCGAACCCAAGTCTCACTCGCGAGGCGAGTGCTCTAATCACTGAGGTACAGGACTCCATATTGGGAGGACTTCTTCAAAGTTCTTGACTGTGGGGGTGGGAAGTGAAGGGAAAGATAATAACCGCGAGCCCTCTGAAAGAGCTACACATCCTTCCCATTGTATGTTGTATGTGGAGCTCCTGTAGCTCAGTGGTTAGAGCACTCGCCTTACAAGTGTGAGACCTGTGTTCAAATCCAGATACGTCACAGGCCCGTACGCAGGGGGGGTGTGACGGGTGCGTACGCACCCCCCCAAATTATAAAAGGTCCACATTTTCCGGGGTAGAGAATTGTATTTTTTATCAAATTTAAATACCAAGTCAAGTAAATTTATTGAGCATTTGTGTAACAATCAGTTCTACAAAACTATGTATAAATTATAAACACACATCTTTGAATGTTTTAGTATTAATATAAAATTATCGAGTCGCACACCACAATCGGCGTCTACCCAAAACATGACTCGATAGACGAGTCAATGACGCGGCGAGTCTGTGACTCGTGACTGGATAAACATAGGCGCCAAGACTCAAATCCATCCTCGTTTGGAAATCATCCCGTAAACAGCCACAAGGGTAGCGCCACTTCTGGAAGCTAAAATCATCTTTTCATCTGATCACCGTAAGTAAAAATTGCTCACGTTTTGAGAGATGTGACTGTAACGCTAGCAAACAATGACAACATATTTACAAGCTTCTGAGAAATTAAAGCTTTTGAGAACCCAACAAAAAAGTTATATGTGTCTGGACGGGAATGCCTATCTTTAAAAGAAATACTCATGGACGTAGGCCTATGCTTTAGCGCCTATTCTACGTGGTGTGTCAATTGGAAATCATCCCGTATACAGTCACTACATAAAAAGGTAGCACCACTTTGTGGAAGCTGAAATCGTATTTTAATCTGACAAATGTAAGTAAAAATGACTTAAGTTTTGATATAAACAGTGCTACTTGATTTCACATTCAGTTTTGTACCCAGAGTGAAAAAACATAAATGTCGCACGAATTTGGCATAAAAATAGTTTCACCGTCATCTGATCGAGCGAACTCGGGCATTGACAACCACACTTCTCCACTGATCCCTTCTCTCCATGCAGCCTGACAACTCCCGCCTGCCAATACCCCAATCGCGCTCCAGAGTATCGATGTAGGTTAGGGTCGGTCTACCTCATGTTCTGTGACCGTGCAATGGTTCCCATAGGATAGCACTGTGGACAGTTTCCTCCCGGCTTCTCCAGCTATGTCCGCTAAACCTAAGACGCCTCTGCAGTAATGTCTGTGATACCAGTGTGGTAGTGTACCATATAGCTCACTATTTGTCAGATGCTGTCGCCAGTAAACGTTCAGGGCGTCTCTTAGAAGCCTGGTATATACCTCATGAGTCACCTAATCTCCTGGTCAAGGTTTGTGTAAGTGTCCAGCATTCTGCTCCATATAGGAGCGACTTTCAGCCCTCGCGTTAATGCACATTCATTACAATATGGAAATCGATATTGGTAGAGTGGTTGACGTATTCGCTTCAAAGCAACCAAGGCGTCTCGAATATGGAACGCTATTAAAGAATTAATTTCCCCTCCCTTATTTTTTCAAGTATTTTTTCGTCAGATCAGTATTGCTTGATGGGTCACTTCCTTTAATTTTGATTCTAAATAAATAAATAAAAACTAACTACACTATTGCTCACAGTTCAACGATATTTTCAGGATAATGCTGATAACAGGCTTGTAACACGTGTGAATTAACTGTTTTACACTGATTTTCAGTTTCTGTATATTTTCTTGTCTTTTATAAAATTTGCTTTGCTGGAATATCTGAGCACATAATTCATACTTTACGCTTACATTATTGTTCATTACAGTCCGAAAGAAATTGAGTCTTAGGATAACAATGCAGAACAACTTATTAATTACTGTCAATCTGTAGTTTATGATCATTTTCTCTTATACACATACATTTATCAAGCATTCGTCATTGTACTGTTTTAATTGGATTGTAATTTACTTTATCGTTCACATTCCGTACATCATCGAGTCAACAATCGTGTTTGCTTTTATCGGCGAACACATTCGACCTTCCCAACAAATTTAGACACGGACTACCGGGGAAAATAAAAACACTGAATAAATAATATGCTCTTAAACACCAAGGGCATGAAACATTTACCGTTCATATTGGATCTTCTGAACCGATTAAATAAGACTTCAAACTGTGTAAAACGTCGGAGCCTCGAGGGGGCTTCGGGGGCAGCCCCCAAGCCCCCAGCCATTGTTGGTCCCATCAATAGCAATTCGCACCCCCCTATTAAAAATCCTGCGTACGGCCCTGGGTCAGGGCGAAACCTTGGGCAAATTTCCTTACTCCACATGCCTAATATAATCGGTCAAAAAAAACCACAATAATAAAATTGGTCATTTCACTCTACGACTGTTTGTGGGACATTACTGTGTGCAATTGTCTGCCGCGTTTCGCCCACAAATATAGTCAATTCACTTTACAGTATATTCTGTGAAGCGCTTTGAGACGTCGATAAAATGTGAAAAGCGCATATCAAAATGCAAGGATTATTATTATTTTTATTACATCTCCATCTCTAACTTGCACTGAATGAAATAATCATTTGTTATTAGAATGTAGTAAAATATGCATTTCAAATAATTGAAGTACAGAATATCTTTAGGAATGATGTCCATGAGAGGTCGTGCATTTTTGGCAACAAAATATACGCGTGGTCGAAAAAGACACTGAAAGAAGTGCTACAATGGTTTCCTTGTAATAGGAAAAATTAGGTGGTACATGTGGAAATGTCTTTGCTTTAGTATTTGACATTATGTTGGAAATCCCTGTTTACTGATGGAAGTCTGGTGGGAAGCATAAACATGTGCTGGAGATGGTGTTGTTGGTCAGGATTTGCCCAGCCAGAGAGTGGAAGAGCACTTATTCCCTCTGCAATCATTTTGTAGTACGAGATAGTCTACAGTCCAGGAAGTAAAGTTGAGTGTCGATAACATTAAATGAGAAAGTGACAATCTCCATTGTAATACCTGAAGCACCAAAGAATGGCTATTAAACAATAATACAATGGTCACTTCAATCCAAAGACTGTTTATGGGTCACTGCTGTGCACAATTGGCTACTGCGTTTCACCCACAAACCATACAGTCAATTCACTTTACAGTAAACAGTATTCACCTTGAGACATCCAGAGGACATGAAAAGATTATCAAATGCAAGAATATTGATTTTTATTATTATGTGATCAGTTGTCTATAGATATATAACAGAATCAGAGCCCTGATCTTCCCAAACTATAGGACCAGGAAGGGAAGATTCAGTCCATCCTTTAATATCCTTGCTTCCCAAGTATCTGCATGTCACCCATTTAACCATCCCAATTTTCCCAATGATTTTTGCATCAACGGCCTTCTGGGTCGTTGAAGTATCATATCTTTAGAAACCGCTGTGTGACTAAGTATTTTCAGATCTCACTGGTAACTGGCTTACTTCTAACTTGTGAGCTCCTGTGGCTTAGTGGTTAGAGCACTTGTCTTGCAAGCTGGGGAGACCAAGCTGTGGAGACCTGTGTTCGAATCCAGGCGGGTCAAGGCGAAACCTTCGGCAAGTTACTTACTCCACATGCCTAATAATTATCCATAAAAAAACACAATAATAAAATTGGTAATTTCACTCCACGACTGTTTATGGAACACTGCTGTGCGCAAATGGCTGCCGCGATTCGCCCACAAATATACAGTCAATTCACTTTACAGTATATTCTGTGAAGTGCTTTGGGACATCGATAAGATGTGAAAAGCGCTATATCAAATGCAAGGATTATTATTATTATAAACTTTGTGTCACTGGTTTTGCATCCCTCTACCAGAGAGAAGAGGGGTCCACTTTCTAGCTACTAAATGTGCGTACGTGTGGGCTGCAATTTGACTAACTATTCGATTACTGTCTTAGTTTTTCATTGCATTCAATCCCTGATTAAAGATGCTTTTCTAAATATTCAACCACATTGCCCACCTCTATTTCTAGCTGGTTTCCGTGTGTTTTGGCTTCTCTAAACACAGTCACATGGAGCGCTCCTCAGGGCTCCATCCTAGTTCTTCTTTTCACTATATGCTGTCGCTCTGCGATGTCATCCATATACATAGGGTTCACATGTATGCAGATCGCAGTCTCCTCTTTAATATACAAGGTAGTCTCCTGATGCAAGCACTCTGGAACACTACCCTGCGTGAAGAGAGTTGTATAAATGGAAGTTGTAATATCTACATGTTCTCACTCAGAGATAGCATCCAGATGTATGGGGCTGATTAACATGCACATATTTGACAACCAAATCTATCTCTCTGCCTCAGTCCTCAATTCTGGGAGGAATCTGTCAGACATCTAGTGTTGAATGAGCTCTAACTTTCTTCAATAATAATAATTCTAATAATCCTTGAATTTTGATACAGCTCTTTTCATGTCTTCTTGACTTCTCAAAGCACTTTGCAGAATATACTGTAATGTGAATTGACTGTATACTTGTGGGCGAAACATGGCAGCCAATTGCACACAGCAGTGTCCCACAAACAGTTGTGGATTGAAATGACCAATTTTATTGTTATGTTTTTTTTGGAGGGATTATTATTAGGAGTGTGGAGTAAGGAAACTTGTTTCCTTACTCCACACTCCTAATAGATTTCGTCCTGACCTGCCTGGATTTGAACACAAGTCTCATGCTTGTAAGGCGAGTGCTTTAAGCACTGAGCTACAGGCCTCCACAAAGGATTCCTTTAGTTGAATGTTGACAAGACAACAGGACGCCCTCCTACTTGACTTCTTTTAGCACCTTCTCATCTCATGTGTTGACAGCATTAACCTGCATGGATGCCACACTCAGTATCTTCTTTGACTCCCAACTGTCTTCTCACTCTTACATCCGTACTCTGATCAGTTCAGCTTTCCCCCCCCACCTATTGCCCGTCTCAGCCTCGGCCCTCAAGGCAGTTAAAGAGAAACACAAATAAAAATTTCATTTCTACCAGTTAGGTTTTCAGCTTTCTGCCATCTGTGTCCTCAACATTGTTTTCGAAAATACTTATTTGATTATTGTCATCAGAATTAATTATATTTTACGTTTGTGTTGTATTTATTTAAGTAAAATTGCCCATTCTTTCTGATTTAAGTGGTCACCCAGTTTTGTGTGTTTCTTTAGACTCTCATTTGTTCATTTCCAACGCTTTGTGACATCCTCCCAATGTGAAAGGCGCTAAACAAATGTAATTTTGTTGTTGTTGTAGTTATTGTTATTTTTGGTTCATGTGAACAAATTTGGTTTTAACCATTAATTTCCAGTTCGATGTGTTCTCCTATTCTCACACAGTATCAAAGAATTTTACAGCGCAGAAAGAGGCCATTTGGCCTATCGTGCCTGTGCCAGCTCTTTTAAACAGCTACCAACTAGTCCCACTCCCTCACTCTTACTCCATAATCCTGCATATTTTTCCATTAAGTCCCTATCTAATTCCCTTTCGAAAGCCTATTATCAAATTTGCTTCCACCGTTCATTCCAGACCGTAACAACTCTCTGGGTAAAAAAAGTCTCCTTATCTTCCCCTCTGGTTATTTTGCCAATTATCTTAAATCTATGTCCTCTGGTTACCGACCCATCCTCCAGAGGAAGCAGTTCCTCCCTGTCTTCCCCTCGTAATTTTGAACACCTCTATTAAATCTCCCCTCAACCTTCTCTGCTCTAAGGAGAATAATCCCAGCATCTCCAGTCTCTCCACATAATTGTAGTTCCCCCTCATCTCTGGTATCATTCTTGTAAATTGTACCACAGATTGCTGAATAATAATCTGTAGCAGAAGAACAACCAAACAATTTAACAGTGACTCATTGAAGGTTAATAGGTCACTCAAGTAGTTCCATATCGACAGAAACTGGGACCAACTGTCAACAATTCAGTACACTAGAAAACTATGACTGGAGATGTGTTTAACAATGAATTATTCTTTACACCAGGTTAACAGTAAAATGTACAACAATAACTTAGATGTATATAGTGTCTTCCACGCCAGACGCACTTCAATGCCATTTAGTATTGTTTAATGCTACATCAAAAAACAAAAACTTTAAAACACATGTCATTTGATTCTCAGTATTATTGCTCAGTATAGATTGAATGACCAAATTATTATTATTATTTTTTGAAGGATTTCTATTAGCCCCGGAAAGTGATCTGCTCGGTAAACAGACAAGTGTGGAGTAAGGAAACTTGCCCAACATTTCGCCTGGGAATCAAACCAAATTTATATAGTGAACTTGCACAACAATCACCAAATGAGGTGGTTTCCAAACATGGAAATGCATTGAATCGGCTATGATGCTTTTTCCAGCCAAAAAAAATGCTTATGTTTGTTGATGCAGTCACTTTGGTGCCGAAGTCATCTTGATTGGTTTAATATACCCTCTAAATTGACTGTGTTTCACACCTGAACAGCAACTGATTGATGCCAACATATTCTTCAAAGACTGGGAAGAGGACATGAGTGATGAGTTTATTGTCACTAGTTCTCCCAAGACCCTCCAAAAAGTTATATCTCACATGTTGACCAATAATCCTTGAATTTGATATAGTACTTTTCATGTCTTCTAGACATCTCAAAACGCTTCACAGAATATACTGTAAAGTGAATTGACTATATATTTGTAGGCGAAACGCGGCAGCCAATTGCACACAGCAGTGTCCCACAAACAGTGATGGATTGAATGATCATATATTTTTAGAGATTATTATCAAGCATGTAGAGTAAGGAAACTTGCCCAAGGTTTTGCCCTGCCGGGAATTGAACCCTCGTCTCTCGCTTGCAAGGCGAGTGCTCTCACCACTGAGCTACAGGACTCCAAATCATGGGTGAATCTCATTCGACAAGTATAATGCCATGGTTGCCTCCTAACTGGGAAAGATATAAATTCTAGAGTGAATCTGGTAGATATTTCCGCTGAAGGAGATGCAGGCTTCTTGTAAGATTAATTATTACAAGCAAAATGTTAATAAAATATTGAAACATCAACTGAGATAAAACATTGTCAAGTTTGGTTTATAAAATTAATTATTTATTTCAGTAAGGTTGTTTGAAATTAATCTTCCTTGTTCAATCCAGGAGTTTAAAATTTTGGTCATAAGAATGACAAATGTTGGCAGGCTACACCCTGATATATATAATAAATATATATACTTATGATTTTAAAGTTAGATAAAACATTTTGCTTTGAACTATTACCACTTCGCCCACAAAATATACAGTCAATTCACTTTACAGTATAGGCTGCAAAGTGCTTTGAGACGTCTCAAAGAAATGATAAGGCCACATATCAAATGCAAGCCTTGTTATTCTTGTTATATTGTCTACAAATTGGCAATATTGGCTGCATGTACCATATATAAAATCACACGTTTTATTTAAGGGGCATGCTTATCGGATTGAAGTCAATTTTGACATGAACAGCTCAAGGTCACCCAGGGAACTGCCCGACAAGTGCATTTGCATAAAATATTACTTGTGAAGATGGGTCGCGAAGGCAGCCCACGCATTCTGTCCTCTGGTTCTTTGTCATGGAGATTCCAATGTGAGAGAGGGAGGGAGCCCAGTGTTGCAAGATAATGATTAACTGTTTTAATGACATTCACTCATTCCGTAGTAACTACTCATGCAGAAAAAGGGTTATGTAAAATGACATTAGGAGAAAATCATTTGTAATCGCATCGGGCTGCACTTTCAGGAGACATTAGGAGTAAATCCATGCCATAGTTGGCTTATGCTTTATCTTCTGATATTTACTGAGTTTACTGGTGCATGAAAAGCTTTCACCAAGGATAGCAGATGGGATGAACCGTTCATAGGTATTGCTATCTACTGAGTTATTACTTTTATATTTTGATAGTGTGGTAATCTGCCAGATATCAGTCTGCGAGTATAGATTATTTAAATGTTTGTTAAAATTGTAACATTGAGGTTTTCTACCCATGTTCTTTTCTCTTTGTTACATCTGTTGTCTGTAGATAAATTCTGCAATATATTGTTCTTTAATGACCAGCAGAAAGCAGATCATTTAATTTTATTAATATTTTGTCATGCTTCAATTGAGCAGGTACGTATGTGTATGTAAATGTGCATGTTTCACTCTGGAGTGTTACATCGGCATAGGTGTCTATGTTATGTTGGCAGTGTGTTCAGTACAATGCTATTATATTAATGGCTTCTTGTTGTATTAAGTTCTTATACAAGGCCATGTTTCCAATTGGAAAACAAAGTAATTGCAGCTGTTTTAAAAAAAAATCCAGGTACCTGAAAATAAGACAACAAGACTGTCCTTTCCATGGATTATTTCTGCGGAATGATACAGTATTTCCATTCAGATAACAGACGTTGCCGTCAAAAGTTGACAATATCTTACTCTGAGAAGATCTCAGAATTTTCAATGTGCTTGGCTCTCACCTGACAGCAGTCTTGGCTCTGGTTGCACAGCTCTACCATGCACAGGACCCTACTGATCCTCAGTGTCTTGGATAGTTTGCGAAATTAGTTCCAGACAAAATATTGGTGGAGTGGCCTATTCATCTGTGAGTTGGTTACATCATTACACACTCAGTCTAAGTTAACAATCCAATATAGTGTTGGGGAAGTGCTGCTTTGCTGAGATCCTCCGGATGAGAAGTAAAACTGAGGTCCCATCTGCTTGTTCAGGGAGACATTAAAAATCCTGTGGGACTATTTGAAAACAGGAGAGAGTTTGCCCTGAATGTCCAGGCCAACAATTTGATTGGTCTTCACTTCATAGCTGTTTGTGGCACTGCTTGCTGTGCAGCAATTGCCTGCCACATTCACCTACAAATTACACACATTACACGTTACAATATAGAGTGTATCACGCGCAGTGCTTTGAGACTTCCTCCAAATGTGAAATGTGCATTAACAAATTCACAAATTCAAAGACTATTTGGATTACACCAATTCTAGCCCAGGCTCCACTCGCTCCCTATCGCCGAACGGATCGATTTCAAGATCCTCAAACTCATTTTCAAATCCCTTCATGCCCTGGTACCTCCCTACTAATGTTACTCCCTTGTATAAAAAGGGGCAGAAGGACAAGCCTGGTAACTACAGACCAGTCAGTCTAACGTCGGTAGTGGGCAAACTTCTAGAGTCCATAATCAGGGACAAGGTAGATCTTCACTTAGAAAGATATAGGCTAATAAAGGACAGTCAACATGGATTTGTTAAAGGCAAATCTTGCCTTACAAATCTGATAGAATTTTTTGATGAGGTAACGGACACTTCTCTGCATTAAACTTCATCTGCCATGTGTCTGCCCACTTTACCAATTTGTCTATATCCTCTTGCAGATGGCTACTATCCTCCTCACTATTTACTATTCTCCCTAACTTAGTGTCATCTGCAAACTTGGAAACTGTACTCCGTACACCCAAGTCCAGATCATTGATGTAGATTACAAAGAGCAATGGTCCCATTTTGGGAGAAGAAATGAAGGGAGGCAATATAGGCTAGATAGTACAATTTTAAATGGTGTGAAGGAACAGAGAGACCTGGGGATTTGTGTTAGTGACTCGTTGAAGGTGGCAGGACAGGTAGACAAGGCTGTTAAGAAGGCATATGGGATACTAGGCTTTATAAATAGGGGTATAGAGTACAAAAGTCAGGAAGTGCTGACTAACCTCTATAAGACTTTGGTGAGGCCTCAGCTGGAATACTGTGTTCAATTCTGGTCACCACACTACAGAAAGGATGTGAAGGCATTGGAAAGGGTACAACGAAGATTTACTAGGATGGTGCCAGGATTGAGAGACTTCAGCTATGAGGAGAGGCTAGATAGGCTAGGGTTATTCTCTCTGGAGCAGAGAAGATTGAGGGGAGACCTAATAGAGGTTTATAAGATCATGAGGGGTTTCGACAGGGCAAATAGAGAAAAACTATTTCCACTCGTGGGTGAATCTGTGACTCGTGGTCACAGATTTAAAATAGTTTCAAGGCGAAGTAGAGGGGAGCTGAGGAGAATTTTTTTCACTCAGCGAGTTGTTCGAATCTGGAATGCATTGCCTGAAAAGGTGGTGGAGGCTGATTCGATAACAACTTTTAAAAGGGAATTAGATCTTTATTTAGGGAGAACAGGTCTATTAGGCTATGGGGAGCGGGCAGGGCAGTGGGATTGAATCGCTCTTTTCAAAGAGCCGGCACAGACTAGATGGGCCGAATGGCCTCCTTTTGTGCCGTAAAATTCTATGAATCTATGAATCTACCTCTCCAACAAAAACAGCTTTATTTTGGTGACGTGCTGACGTGAAAGGCGCTATACAAATGTAATTTTGTTGTTGCTTTTGTTGTACCTCTCCGACCTGCTCATCCCACAACCCGCTGCCTCCGCGCATGTCCCCCGTGACCTCTGTTCCACCATTGGTGAACGCACTTTCAGCCACAACGCCTCGAATGTCTGGAACACTCTTCCTCTATCCCTCCACCTTGCCCCTTCCTTCCCCATCTTTAGGTCTGCGCTTACGGTCACCCCTTCTCCCTGGCTCAGCGTGACTGAGTACATCCAGGCTATGAGCTCCATTTTCCCACAAGATGCTACGATGTGTCCTATCTCTTGTATCGTTTTAATTGACACCGCAAATTACACAGTTCCTTTCGAGCAAGAACCCTTTGTGGTTTCATGTCCATCGAATTTCCACTGAGAATCTCCTGCATTTACATTTGTCGTTTTTGCGGCGCTCATTTTGAAGATATAAACTCTCGTTCTTAAGTTTGTACCTGACAGAAAAAAAAGTTGTTATTTTTAGAGTCGGTGTATTGCAAAATTATCTTTGACCTTCACCTGGGTTTTCTATTTTAAAAGGAGGCCATAGGAAATGGCTGATTTGAGAAATGGAAGAATTCAAATGCTTCAGTGCTTTCCAGGATTGACATTATAGTGCACTGTTGGGTTAGAGTAAAGGGAATTTCACATTAATTTAACTGTTCTGTACCTGCCCTAGGAGCACATAATAACCCAGATATACAATATTAATAAAAAGCAAAATACTGCTTCCTGGTGCGGAAATCTGAAATAAAAACAGCAGTTACTGGTAACATGTAGCGGGTCAGGCAGCATCTATGCAGAGAGGAAAATCAATTAATGTTGTGTTCCTCTATTAAGCATTCAAGTTTCTTTAAATGATTGACAGTGGGCGCATTGTTATTTGTTTCAATTTTCTTCAGCTTGTTACAGGTCTTTTTCTCCGTGACACCATGTCTCCCATGCTCGTCCCACTCCATTGGCTCCCCATCATCCAGAGGATCCAATTCAAGTTCCTGGTCCTCACATTTAAAGCCCTCCACCACCTCGCCCCACCCTACATCCGTAACCTTCTCACCCCTTACCAACTTGCCCGCCCCCTCCGCTCAGCAGCTCTGGTCTGCTCCACGTCCCCTGCCCCACCATTGGTGGACGAGCTAAAGAGCCATTCTGCCCCATACCTCTGGAACTCCATCTCGCAGTCTCATCCCCTCCCTGGCCTCCCTCAAGTTCCACCTCGAGACTCTCCTCTTCGATGATCGGCAACTCGTGTTATCCCCCTTTCCTCCCCTCCCCCCACCCCCCATCCCCAGCTCGGGTCTGACACAGTGACTGCCCAGCGCCTTGGGACGTCCTCCTGACGTGAAAGGTCCTTTACAAGTGTAATTGTGTTGTTGTTGCATGTTTCTGAATATTATTAATGGTGTGTTTCTCTGTTCTAGACTAAACCGGGTCCAGTTGTCAACGGATCTTCAGAGTGGATTCAGAGGAGAAACATTTATTGCTACAATTGTTCACAGAAAGGACATTACGGCTTTGTAAGCTCTTCAACCGTCATTCTTAGCCCTGGGTTCATATAAGATTAATGTATAAAGTAATTCAAGATTAAACTGTTAGACTTGTCACGGGTGTTGTATTTAACAGGTCCACACCATAATAAGCATCATGTGACAAATTTAATGTTCTATTTTCACCTTGTCTCTTTTGGAAAACTCGATCTTGTCAAAGGATGATTGACCTTTTCAAATCAGCACAATTTCCAAATTTAAAAAAATCTGCACAATTTTCAACCCTAGTATTTCCTCAGTTAATTCCGTTTATATGCAGACGTGAAATGTTTCCAGCAATATCCACCAAATTGACATTTTGGGGGTAGAGGAAAAATGAGGATAATACAGTGGTAATAATAAAAACAGTACAGAAATCTTATATGAACATTCGGGGGATTGGCATCAGGAGTGGGGAAGGTAAGGGTAGAAGGGTGGCTGAAGGAGCGGTCAGAGAAGAGGGTCTTGACACGTATTTTGAAGAAGGCAAGGGAGGGAGCAAGATAAAGGGAATGTGGGATGGAGTTCCAAAGGGTGGGGGATGAGAGGCTGACCAACGATAGTGGAGCAGTTCGGTCGATGGATGTGGAGCAGGCCGGAGCCTGCTGAGCAGAGGGAGCAGACCGGTCAAGAATCTTGTCACACAGTGTCAATCTGTTACTCCACTCCATTAAAATTCAAAGAATGGACAGATACAGTGGGAAATGCCAAATAAGCAGATACATGCAAAACTGATTGAGGGATTCAAGAAGGTGACTCTATTTGGGAAGTATAAACAGTGAAGGTTTTGGCAGGAAGGCAGGGAAGTGGAATCGGGAGAGGGTTATGATTATGTGTATGATGTTATTATTATGTTGTGGCCTGGTGGAGCAGGCTGGTTGGGTTGAACAGCCTTTTTGACCTAAATTTCTATTCTTCTACTGTATCAGCTGAAAAATTGTGACTTAATATCAATTTGCTGGTACTGTACTCAAATATGGATGTCCCATTGTTATAAATGTAAGATTTTTTTTACTGTTGTTCCTTTACTAAGTAAACAGTTTTGGTGATTGCAGGAGTGCAAAGCCAGACGGATGTTCAGTGGCGACTTACCTTCCTCACCATTTGTGAATTACTATGACACAAAAAAAGAGATAGGTGACAGGAACTATCGGATAAGGAAGAAATTCAAAGGTTTGTTCCACTGCATGTTGTTTGATATTGTATCAAGTGCAATGACTGTTCTGTGCCAGATGTATGTTCAGACTGGAAATCACAGGCACAAACCTGGCCCATCTTATTAATGTCCTGGCAAGTCTCTGGTTTTTAAGGATGTGAAATTGGGATATTTCACCCTCTCCCCACCATGCTCTTTGGCAGCCTTTCTCAAGATCAACCAGCTTGGATTATTAGTATTATTAACACAACGAAGATTAGGAATTCATCACAGATCAAACCAATCATGAATTACACTGTTTTTGTTTGTGTGCAAAATGATGCCAACTTAATCTACTAATATAAGGTGTCAGCTTGGCTCAGTTGATAGTACTTTTGCCCCTGAGTTTAGAGTTCAAATTCCTTGTCCTTGCCTTGAAGGCCCTCCACAGCCTTGCTCCTTCCTACCTCTGTGACCTCATATCAATCTGTCCTGCTCCATGTCCCATACGTGGCCTGTCCCACCATCAGCAGTCGGGCCTTCAGCCTCTCTGCCCCATCATTTGGAACTCCATCCCAAATTCCCTTTGCCTCGTTCAAAGCACGCCTCAAGACCCTCATCTTTGACCGCAACTTTGGCTAGTCTCCGATCCCTACCCTCCGTGCCCTCCACCCTCCTTGATCCCTACCCCCTGCTTGGGTCCAAATCCCTGAGTGTCCATTGCCTTCGGACATCCTCCCGATATGAAAGGCGCTTTACTGTATAAATCTAATTTCTTGTTGTAGAGCCGAAGATTGTGGGTTTCAGCCCCATTTCAGGGCTTTGACCTCACAGTGTAGGCTGATCCTCCAGTGCAGCGCTTTTGGCTGCAAGGTCCTCGTCACAGAAGGAGACCGTTCGGCCCATCAAGCAAGATGTTCTTTCAAACTCACTGTCCTACATTATCCCCATAGCCCTTCAAGCCTCCATCTTTCAAATACCTGCCTCTGTTCCATCTGGAAACCCACAACAGAGGCTAACAGATATACAATGGCTCCATGCTAGGGCGAGAACTTTCTTTCCAGTTGGTAATTAACTGCTGACCACCAAACAAATGAACATTCCCTTATCGTATACACTGTTTCCTTTCCAGATCTGCAAGAGGCCAGCCTTGTTACGGTGTCTGGAGAATCCGCCAAGGTGGAAAGCAAGCAAGTGCTCTCCAAGAAAATGCTCAAAAAACAAAAGCGAGAGCTGAGCAAGAAAAGAAGGGAAAAAGCGAGGCAGAAAAAGAGTGGGAAACCTTCTTTGACGGGAAATCCACCAGAGAAGCATTGTCACAGATCCTCCAAATTTTCCAGCAAGGATATCAAGGAGTTTGAGAAGGATTTTCCCAGAGGGCTTGCGGCATGCCCACCAGAACTTAGCAGATCACGGCACAAGCACCAAAAGAGGTCTGGATTGTTTCCGGACAGCAAAAAATATGCGAGGATAAAGAAAAGGTTCTCAAAGAAAAAACAAACAGGAGAATCTGTGGTTGGTGGGTTAACCAAGCCTAAGAAAAAGAGGAAGAGAGCAAGTAGGAAAGACACTCACCCCAACAGAGAGGCTTTCTCGTTCATAGATAGTGATTTGCTAATAATTAAACAAAAAACAAAGAAGCCCAAAAGGCATTGCCCCAAATCAGATTGATTTGATTGAGCGGGTTTTCCGACTACATAGAGCAAGAATTAGTGAACCGTTGATTTGATTATGGGATCAGTGATAGCTCCACCAATTTGTGTTGATGGAGCCCTTCCTGCAGGGCAGTGTCTCAAGTGTCTCAGTGTCAATACCTGTTTTTTAACACGTTAATTATGTACTTGCTGGTGACTGAATTCCTGATGTCAGCGCGCGAGTGGAAAATGACAAGCAGAAGCAAGGTACAGAACCTTGTAGCGGGAGGGAGGGTAGTGTTTCAGAAGTAAGTCACTGGCCTGTTTGTGTACAGTTAAAGACACACTGACCAAGATCTAGGTGCAGGTCATCTCTCTTCTGCTTTCAGATAAGGAATATTTTGGTGTGAAATTTTTTAAAATGCACAATTTTCCAATGAAGATCAGTAGTTTGATGCGATTTAAGTCCATTTTAATATCTGCCATAAGCTGTAATTAGTGTCTCGATCTAGCATACATAAAATGCTATTTGTAATTAAATTTGCTGAGCTGGTTATTATTTCTTATTATACTTGTGCTTATTAAACATTTGAAAATTCATCAATCCTGTCCTTTCTTCACTTGTCCGCAAAAGTCACATTTTGTTAATGGAGTCACATAGTGGAGCTCTTGCAGCTCAGTGGTTAGAGCACTCGCCTTACAAGCGTGAAACCTGTGTTCAAATCCAGGCAGGTCAGGGCGAAACCTTGGGCAAGTTTCCTTACTCCACACGCCTAATAATAGTCCGTCCAAAGCACAATAATAAAAATTGGCCATTTCATTCCACGGCTGTTTATGGGACACTGTTGTGCGGAATTGGCTGCTGCGTTTTGCCCACAAATTACAGTGAATTCACTTTACAGTATATTTTATGATGCGCTTTGAGACATCAGTAAGATGTGAAAAGTGCTATATCAAAATGCAAGGATTAATATTCTTATTTTTGTTGAATAGGATAATGAATGTTAAATTACAGCAGTTTTCAACTCAGTGTTCTCATCATCAACAACAACAAAATGACACTTGTACAGCGCCTTTCACATCAGGAGGATGTCCCAAGGCGCTGACAACAACTTGGAGTTATATCGTGCCCTTCACACAGAGTAGCGTCCTAGATGGCTTGTTCAGAGCTGGGATAGTTTGGACCTGTGAGAAATTCATTGTTTAAGGTTGTGTAAAGTCAATCCACTTTACAATATATTCTGTGAAGTGCTTTGAGATGTCTAGAAGACACAAAAAACACGATATCAAATGCAAGGATTATTATTATTATTATATACTTGAATGACTTGGTTGTAGAGAGCAAAAGTTTGCAGATGACACAAAACTTGGGAATGGCCTACTCCTGCTCCTAATTCTTATGAACAGTGAAGAGGATGACAGCAGACTGCAGGAGGACAGAGATAGGCTGGTGAAATGGGCAGACACACAGCAGATGAAATTGAATGCAGAGAAGTGTGAGGTGATGCATTTTGCGAGGAAGAATGAGGAGAGGCAAAATAGAATAAATGGTGCAGTTTTAAAGTGGGTACAAGAGAAGAGAGACTCTGGGATTCATCTACAAGTGTCTTTAAAGGTGGCAAGACAGGTTGATAGAGCTATTAAAAATGCATATGGGATCATTGACTTTAAAAATAAAGGCATAGAGTACAAAACAAGGAAGTTCTGCTACACCTTTATAAATCACTGGTTAACCCTCAGCTGGATTATTGTGTCCAATTGTGGACACCACACTTTAGGAAGGATATCAAGGCCTTGGAGAGCATGCAGACGAGATTTACCAGAATGGTACAGGGATGAGGGACTTTAGTTATGTGGAGAGACGAGAGAAGCTGGGATCGTTCTCCTTCGAGCAGAGAATAACATAATAATAATAATCCTTGCATTTGATATAGCGATTTTCACGTCTTCTAGACGTCTGTTGTCGTTGTTGTTGCTATTAAGGGGAGATTTAATAGTGGTGTTGAAAATAATAAGTAGTTTTGATGCAGTAGATAGTGAGAAACTGTTTCCACTGGCAACTGGGTCAATATCTCAATATTCAAGATACTGTAATTGGCAAAAGAACCAAAGGGGGAGATGAGGAGAAATTGCTCCATGTCCCCCGCCCAGCCCGCCCCACCATCTTGCTCCGTCCTTCAGCCTCTCTACCCCCACTCTTTGGAACTCCATCCCAGAGTCCCTTGACTTTTGTTTCTCCTTTGCCTCGTTCAAAGCACGTCACAAACCATGTGCTCCTTTGTGTAGCCTCCCTGATCCCAACCCCCAGCTCAGGTCCAAATCTTCCTACACAGCGCCTGTGCGAGGATTGCAGTCTCGAGTTGCAGTCATAGCCACCTAAGCAGCTTGATTTACTTCTGAATCTGCATTTGGGGCAACTCAACTTCCATATAATTAAAAAGACAAATGAATTTGAATTACTTTGTCTAAAGATTTAAATTCCAATTGCATTCAAATCTGCTCCCCAAATCCCAAGTAAATTGAAGAGGGGGAATAACCTTGCATACCAATATTCCCCGCACTAGTTGCCTTGTTTATTGCGGGGAGACAAACACTTAACAGATCTACTTAGCATTTTGTTATTTTGTAGAATCATTTAGTATAATTTCCATACATTACAATCCAATTGAGCTTTTAGGGCTTTAACATAAAGTAAGCGCAAACATATGTTTTTTTCTTCCATCATCCCCCCACCACTCCCCACCACCCTAATCTTCATTGACCTTGTGAAAATTGAAAGAATTTCGGGAGAGTCTTTTAACTTCAGATTCTTTTGAATAAAATTAAACCTTCAATGAAAACCCATTTCAAATAGTTCAGACTTTGGAATGTGATTTGGACACATCATCTCCATACGACTGCTCTACATGAAAGGCGCTATACATATGTAATTTTGTTGTTGTTGCTCTACAAAACAATTGTGTATTTAATGAAATGTAGCTTAATGAGGATAAAGTTCAGTCACTGAGCTTTGAGGTTATGTCTCTGGTTTATATGTCTTTTTTGTGAACGTCAATAGGTCCGCACATGTTTATACTGGAAATGTTTGTTCATTCTCACTCTCCTGATGAATTAATTGGAAATCCAGTTAATCTTTTGAGGATTGGAATAGCGTTTAAGCACCAGAACAAATGTTATAACCAGATTGCATTTTCTTTTTTTCAGTGTGTGTGCAATGCGTTGTGATTTTCATGAATTTGTCTAGTTCTTCTAGGGCAAGTTCTAGGAATTTTTACCATTTACCTTAAATAAAGGAGAGCTGCTTAATGTTACGCTATTAAGTAGTGCAGCAATCTTATTTACACGGCTCTTCTGTGGAACTACCGTGTTAAAAGCTCACAGGACTCACACAATCTAATGGGATTCCGGGAACCAGCGGCAGTTAAAATTGTATTTTTTGGTGGTAGTGCTATCTTCAGGAGGACCTCAACTATTATTTACAGAATAATAATAATCCTTGCATTTGATATTCTGCATTTTACATCTTCTAGATGTCTCAAAGCGCTTCACAGTATATACCGTAAAGTGAATTGACTGTATATTTGTGGGTGATACGCGGCAGCCAATTGTACACAGCGGTGTCCCACAAACAGTGGCAGATTGAAATGACCAAATTTATCATTGTTTTTTTTTCCAGGGATTATTATTAGGCATGTGGAGTAAAGAAACTTGCCCAAGGTTTCGCCCTGCCTGGAATTAAACCCAGGTCTCTTGCTTGCAAGGCGAGTGCTCTAACCACTGAGCTACAGTACTACACAGAGTCAGAAAGGCAGATTCTGATCATAGACCTAAACTAAAACATTACATTTCGTTAAACTGCCGATCAACTGAAAGTAAGCCATGAATATGTTATCTTAAGCATACTGTGTTATATTTACCTGCTACAGAAGATTCAACCAAGAATCTACTGAATATATATGTATCCACTGAGTGGAACACAGTAATATTTGAGGCGCGTTGCTGTGTGATATGTCTTGCTTCAGCACTCCGAGATATTACTCCAGGTGAAGAGCACTATATAAATACAAGCTGTTGTTTGATGGAGACCTTTAAATTTAGCAACACCCAATGCGTTTTCAGCAAGCATCAGCCTGGCTTAGTTGGTGGTACTCTGGCCTCTGAAGCAATAGGTTCAAGCCCGTAGCGGGACTTTGAACTGAAGGTCGAGGCTAACACTCCAGCGCAGTACTGGGGCTGGGATGCATTGTAGTTGGTGTCATTCTTTGGATGAGATGATAAACTAAGACCATATCCGCTTGTCTGGGTGGATGGCACCAGAATAATAATAATAATCCTTGCATTTGATTTAGCGCTTTTCACGTCTTCTGGACGTCTCAAAGCGCTTCACAGAATATACTGTAAGGTGAATTGACTGTATATTTGTGGGCAAAACGTGACAGCCAATTGCGCACAGCAATGACCCACAAACAGCCATGGATTGAAATGACCAATTTATTATTGGGGTTTTTTGAGGGATTATTATTAGGCTTATGGAGTAAGGAAACTTACGTTAGGTTTTGTCCTGACCTGCCAGGATTTGAACACAGGTCTCACGTTTGTAAGGCAAGTGCTCTAACCACTGAGCTACAGGACTCCACAATTCACCTCAAATATTACATGTGTTCCACTATTTGAAAAGGGGAGGGAGTCCCGGTGTCCTGGCCAGCAATCCCCCAAATAAAATTGGTCACTTACTTCATAGCTGATCATGGAATATTGCTATGGGCAAATTGGCTGCTGCATTTGCCTACAAAATACACAGTCACTACACTCCACAGTAAAATCCTGTGAAGCTCTTTGAGACGTGTTGATGATGTGATAATAGGACAGGATAGGTTTTCAGCCAGTGAAAATTTCTGGACACGTCTGTCAATCTCTGATAAGAGAAGGTTCATTGTCGGGTGTCAACCAGAGGTTCACTTAGATGATTTTTACCCCCTGGAGTGTTACAGACTGATTCACTTATCCCAGTCCCAGCAGTGCCCTGGTGAGTGAATTGGTCTGCAGTGCTCTGAGGGCTAATAATTATAATAATCCTTGCATTTGATATTGCACCTTATCACGTTGTCGAGATATTTCAAGGCGCTTCACAGAATACACTGTAACGTGCAGTGATTGTGCGGTTTGTGGGCGAAACGAGGCAGCCAATTGCACATAGTAATGTTCCAACAACAGTCGTGGATTGAAATGGATTCGAACACAGGTCTCACGCTTGTAAGGTGAGTGCTCTAACCACTGTGGTACAGGACTCTTTCAAGCTCTGCTATATTATCGTCGTCGTTGTTAATACATAGAATGTGGACATTCACTTTTGGATACTCTTAAGCATTTTGACGGATGGTTTCCGCATGTGTCAAGACACCCGTCTAACCCCCCAAAAAAAACTTTCGCCATGTTGCCCAACACCAATATCTCACACCAAACTCCCCTCTACAGTGATATTGTGAGTCTCCAGACCAGGGAGTAACATTGCATGTAAATAACATTACAATTCAAAGGTGAGACAGTGTCTATTACAACACTTGAAACACCAAAGAAGTGATATTGAGTGATCAGTGATCTACATGTGGCCAACAGAACCAGAGCCTCTCACTAGCTCCAGCATCCATAAGTGTTTCCAATCCTCTGCATTTGATACAGCGTCTTTGAGATGTTTCAAAGCTCTTCACAGAATATACTGTAAAGCTATTTGAATGTATAATTTGTGTGCGAAAAGAGGCAGCCAAGGTCCGCACAGCAGTGTCCCACAATCAGTCGTGGGTTCAATGAACATATGATTATAAATTTTTGAATGGATTAGTACCCGCGGAAAAGCTATCCTCTAGTCAATTAACATCCAGGTTGCTACTTACTGCTAGGCAAACAAGAGGAGTGTGGAGTAAGGAATATTGACCAACATTTCGCCCTGCCCAGCAATCGAACCCAGGTCCACTTGCTTGCAAAGGCAAGTGCTCTAACCACTAAGCTACACGACTCCAGTTTAACAACTCACCTCACTTCCAACAATGTAGAGTACCCTTAATACTGGAGTATCAGTGTGGACTATTATCGGTTTCAAGTAGAGACCTGGGTATTGAAAGCACAACCTTTTGTCTCAGAGGTGCGACTTGCACTAGTCTGTCACCAAAACAAAATGTTGCTGAACTATGCATCTTTGACCATGAAACTAAAAAACAACAATACAAAATTACATTTGTACAGTACCTTTCACATCGGGAGGACGTCCCAAGGTGCTGGCTTTGGGGGAACACCAATTGGAAAAAAGTTGTAAGTGGAATCTACTCAGCACAGGTGACAGCCAATTTGCCTATCCCCTACCAACCCGCCCGCCCCCTCCGCCCATCAGGCTCCGGCTTGCTCCATGTCCCCCGCCCCACCCACACCACCATTGGCGGACGATCCTTCAGCCACTCCGCCCCCAGCCTCTGGAATTCAATCCAGCAGTCCCCCCACCTCATCCCCTCCCTGGCCTCCTTCAAGTCCCACCTCAAGACCCTCCTCTTCAATGGTCCCATCAGCCACTCCAAATCCCTCCCTTTCCCTCCACCCTCCCTGTCCCCAGCTCGGGTCTGAAACAATGACTGTCCAGCAGCTGGTGACATCCTCCTGACGTGTATAGCGTCCTCCTGATGTTATACGTGGAATTTTCTTGTTGTTGTTGCTGTTGCATACAGGTGCTGGTTTTAAAACAAGCAAATATCCTGGTAACAACACAAATTCAGTATTGATTGTAACACTAAAATATAACATCTGCAATGCGTGTCACAATGTATATTAAAAGCCAATTAAAAACATACACTTTCAGTATTAAGGCTTAAAGAAAAACAGCTTTGAATGAAGTTCACAGTCCAATGTTCGAAATGTATTGGTGGTTGATAGCAAAAATGGAAAAAAAAAGATAATCAGATCATTGAAGCATCTATAGGACTTCATATCATTTTTGAGTAATTAATAAACTTTTGTTGTGTAGTTCACTTTTCTGAAAACATAATTGAAAGACAGAATCAGATTTTTGTTTTCCTAGATGTGTTTTCTGAAGTACTATAGGAAAATGTTGGTCAGTTGCAATAGGTAGTTCAAATAATTCTGCACGCAGGATTATTATTATCCATTATTATCCATTGAATAATAAGGAACAAGTAGCATACAGCTTCACTGCCAATTCCTGCTACAGAGAAAGTCTGTCTAGCAAAGGTTATTTGCCACCAATAAATAATTAATAATAATAATTTGGTCAATCAATCCATGACTGTTTGTGGGGCAATGCTGAGTGCAAATGGCTGAAACGTTTAGCAAAACATACAGTCAAATCACTTTACGGTATATTCCGTGAAGCACTTTGAGACTTCTCAAAGATGTAATAAGGCACTATATCAATTGCAAGGATTATTATTAGTTGTATTATATTATTATAAACCCACCTCTGGTTATTTCTTCCCTCTCGCTTACAATTTCAATGCAGCTAAGTCCACTACAGTGTCGCCTTAATATTAATCCTTGCATTTCATATGGCGCCTTTACATGTCGGGAGGATGTTTCAAAGTGCTTTATAGGATTTATTGTGTAGTGGAGTGACTGTATTTGTAGGTAAATGTGGCAGCCCAGTTGCACACAGCAATGACCCACAAACTATTAACCGATTTTATTTGGTTGATTGTTGCCCTGGAGTCTCTTCTCAAATAGTGCCATGGGGATATTTAATGTCCACCTAAGCTCACATGGCTCCTCAGTTTAACATCTCATCTGAAGGACAGCACTTCATAGAATCATAGAATCTTACGGCACAAAAGGAGGCCATTCGGCCAATTGAGTCTGTGCTGGCTCTTTAAAAACAGCAATTTAATCCCACTCCCCAGCTCTCGCAAACCTGTCTTCACCAAATAAATGTCTACCTCTCTTTTAAAAGTTGTTATCGAATCGGCCTCCACTACCTTTTCAGGCAATGCATTCCAGATTCGAACTCACTGAGTGAAAACATTTCTCCTCACCTCTCCTCTGCTTCTTTGTGAAACTATTTTAAATCTGTGACCATGAGTCACTGATAAACCCAGCAGTGGAAACAGTTTTTTCCCTGTCTACTCTGTCGAATCCCCCCATGATCTTAAAAACCTCTAATAGATCTCCTTGCAACCTTCTCTGTTCCACTTCTGACAATTTGAACAACCCTTGACATGTGGACCCATCGCAGTGTCCTTGCCGATTACCACAACCCTCTCGATACTACTACTAATAATAATGCATTTGATACAGTGCCTTATCATGTCATGGAGACATCTCTAAGCGCATCACAGAATATACTGTAAAGTGAATTGATTGACAGTGTATTTTGTGGGCGAGCGAGAATCAGCAGCCAATTGTGCCCAGTAGTGTCCCACAAACAGTCGTGGATTGAGTGACCACATTATTATTATTTTTGTTACCAAGACAAGGTAACACTGTCACTGATGTGTATCTCGATTCAACTTTGATGGGATTGTTAGCTAAATATCCCTGGTTATGATAATCCTGATAGCCTCGGCCTGGCCTCTCCCCTTTGTTGCCATGTTAGATGCAGGGATAGAGACCTACAGCACCTTGTTTAGCCCTCGTACATGTTATTTGGAAGGTGGGGGTCAAATTTATTTGGGGCTAATTGCTGTGACCTTCCACCTTTTCTCTGGTTTTCCCAATGAGTTTCCTGCTGGGCTGTCAGGTTTGCATGATTTAGGGCTCCTCCCAATGTCTGATTAAAAACAATCCACAGCTGAGTGTTGTATAAGTTTGACTGCCGTCTGCATTCTACTAGTTACCCTGGTTTTAATTTTGATCTCGTTACCATTAACTCTATATTAGCGCACTTTCAATTCTCGACCATCAGTCTTTTTTGGGGTCAGCCGGGTGTCTGACACATGCAGAAACCCATCACCATGTTTAAGAGAGTAATAATAATAATAATAATAGTAATAATCATCCTTGCATCTGATATAGCGCTTTTCACGTCTTCTAGACGTCTCAAAGTACTTCACAGAATATAGTGTAAAGTGAACTGACTTTATATTTTTGTGGGCGGAACACAGCAGCCAATTGCGCACAGCAGTGTCCCACAAACAGTCGTGGATTGAAATGACCAATTTATTATTGCTTTTTTCCCTTAAGGGATTATTATCAGGCATGTGGAGTAAGGAAACTTATTTTATCAAGGCAAGTGCTCTAACCACTGATCTACAGGACTCCACAAGACTTGGTTTACTCAGATTACTCAGGGCAATTATTATACAAGTGTCACAATGATGGACTAATGGCTGGTCACCAGCTCAGGATTGGCAGCTGCTGTTTTTTTCTGCAGATCCTTGGTAGCTCCCAGATGCTTCCCACAAAGTTTCTTACTTTAACTCTTTTTTCACGGTACAGATCAACTGAACTAAAATAGTAGATTCAACTTAATCAGAATACTGTCAAGAAAGCTCAGAAGGAGACAGTTCTAATTTGATTAATTTGTACAGAGAATGAACAGTAATTGTGTGGATTTGACAAGGCGAGGGAGGCAGTGGAGGTTGATTTTGCCAGCAGGTTCAAAAGGGAATTACCAACACCATGTAATCTCACCATCTTCTGTCCTCCACCTAAATATTTCTATTGTCTTTCTCTCCCCTGCCCCTTCTCTGTTTGACCTTATAACCTGCTCCCTTCCTCTGTTCTGACAAAAGATCATTGACCAGAAATGCTAACTCACTTTCCTCTCTCCATAGATGCTGCCTGTCCTGCTGCATGCTCCTAGTGACGTTAAAAATAAAATGTGAAATCTTCTGAAATACTACACAGAGACCCGGAAATATCTAGAGTTTTACCCCTGTTGGCTTGTAAAGATCAGTGGACAGAAATTCCACCTCCTGTGGACCTGCAAGAATATTTTGTTTTAAAGGCGAAAGGCGCTCTACAAATGTAATTTTGTTGCTGTTGTTCAATGCAATAGAATTGGTGTAGCCTGGTAGCTCAACTCGCTAAATATCTGCCTCGCAACAAAAAGGCTGTCAGTTCAGTTCTGTGGGTTGTCCATCTATCAAAGTGATCAACTTCAATGTGGGCAGACCACTGGATGGACAGGGCTGTGTAGTTGTGAAGTTTGCTGCCTCGTGGGAGATCTTATCCCACTCATCGCATTTTAATTGCCTCTCCTGCAACTTGTCTTCAACCGCATCTTTGATCACCTTTCTACCCCTGCCCCTGGCTCGGTCCCAGGATTCACTCCTGTGAAGCGCTCTGAGATGGAGGGTGCTATATAAATCGAAGTTGTTATTGTTGTTGTTGTCTAAAACATTACTGATAAGCTTGTTGGGAGATGTCCATGTCGGTCTCTCACACCGTACCTAGCTCTCTAGGCCCCTCTCCTTTGAACCTGCACCAAACTCAAGGTATACTTACCGCACACTGTGCGAAACCAATGCAGTGGTAAACAAAAACAAAGTTGAAACCGTTTTGACATCTTTGTTATGGTTCTCACTGCTGTGTTGGGCAGACAGTTGGATAAGAAAGGCGAGTGATGAGAATATAATAAATCCTTGCATTTCGTATTGTGCCTCATCATGTTTTCAAGATGCCTCAAAGCGCGTCACAGAATATACTGTAAAGTGAATTGACTGTATACTGCATAATCCTTGCATTTGAATATAACACTTATCACATCTTCTACATGTCTCAAAGCGCTTCACAGTACTGTATATACTGTAAAGTGAATTGACTGTATATTTGTTTTCAAGATGCCTCAAAGTGCTGTATATTTGACTGTATATTTTTGGGTGACACACGGCAGCCAATTGCACACAGCAGTTTCCCATAAATAGTCATGAATTGAGTGACCAAATTATTATTAACGAAGCAACATAGTTCAAGCCTTGTTATAAACAATATAAATTGTACTCAAATATTATAAGCAATTAAGCCTAAGTCTATATATTGGTTCGGCAACATAATAGAAAGAAAGAAGGAAAAGGCTATGAATCGTGATTTGTGGATTCCTGTAGCAGAGTGTTTGGAGCACTCACCTTGCAAGTGAACGCCTGGGTTCAAATCCAGGCTGGGCAAAACCATGGGCAAGTTTCCTTTGTCCACACACCTAATTCAAATCCCTTGAAAATAAAACAATAATAAATTTGTCACTTCAATCCTCTCCCACAAATATACAGTCAATTCATTTTACAGTATATTTTGTGAAGTGCTTTAAGATGTCTTGAAGACATGAAAAGCGCTATATCAAATTGCAAGACAGCTAATATGCACAACAATGCCCCACATAATAATAATCCTTGCATTTGATATGGCGCTTTTCACGTCTTCTAGACATCTCAAAGCGCTTCACAGTATATTCAGTCAACGTTTGCCGAACGCGACTTTCTCGAGTATGGATTCGTCTGTACGCGAAGAAATAAATGTGACACATTTTTGTGTATACGCAAGTAAAATTTGCATAGATGCACTGGCTGGCCCGGCGCACATGCGCATTTGGGAGGACGCCGGCAGCTGCCGACTAAGTCTGATAATTCCTCGGCTGGCTGGTCCCGTGCGCATGTGCATTTGGGAGGACACCGGCCCAGCGCGTAATGCACACGTGGGAGGACACTGCCCAGCCTCAGTCCGATGATTCCTCGGCCTCAGAGCAACCTGATGGCATTGCATGATAAACAGAAGAGACAGAGAGAGAGTCTCCTAACACTTCCAAGACCAAAGGTAAAATAATTTAGCCAACCTGTGGTAGTGTAAGGTGCTGTTTTATTGTCTCCAGTGAGTCAGTGAGAGCGGGGATAGTGACGAGCGGGGAGAGCAGGCTAGCCGGCTGTAGCCTGCTTCAGAACGTACCTTGCGTTGGTCGAGTATGGATGTGCCTGGAGGCTTGAGGTTGGATAGCCTGTGGATGGATTCTCCTAACCCCTTTTTTCCCATTATTAATTAAGCTTACCGAACATGATTTTACCGAGTGCGCTGTTTTCAGGAACATAATCCCCGCGTTCGGCGAGGGCCAGGTCCTGTACTGTAAAGTGAATTCACTGTATATTTGTAGGTGAAACGCGGCAGCCAATTGTGCACAGCAGTGTCCCCACAAACAGTCGTGGATTGAGTGACCAATTTATTATTGTTTTATTGGAGGTATTATTATTAGGCGTGTGGTGTAAGGAAACATGCCCAAGGGTTTGCCCTGCCGGAAATCAAACCCAGGTCCCTTTGCTTGCAAAATGAGTGCTCTAAACACTGAGCTACAGGACGCCAAATTTCTGCAGGACGTGAACCCAATACTTTATTTACAATTAGTCACTGATTAAACCAAGTGAAATTTCAAAGTACTACTTCACTTTTGCACCTTTGTTGCAATCCCATGGACATGTACAATAGGTTGAAACTGAGCACAGACAAGCTGATTGGAGGTCGTTAATTGTCTTTCAGTCTCATTCTTCGAACAAGCTGCGTGTATTCAGTAGCTGCCTGCTGTATGATCACAAGTTCATTGCTCTTTGACTATTACATATTAATGTTTTTAAAATATAAAGCATCTCCTACAAGCCTGTAACAGACTTGGCCAATCTAGATGCTATTATCCACCACCATTTTTTCTGAAGGAACTATTACCGCTGGAAAAGCAATCCGCCAATCGACTAACAACTGCTAGGTAAACAGAGGCATGTGGAGTAACAAAACTTGCCCAAAATCGGGGATCAAACCCAGGTTTTCTCGCTTGTGCAGCAAGTGCTCTAACCACTGACCTACGCGACTTTTAATGCCTTTGGCTCTGAAAGGCGAATGGTTCAGGGTAGAGCAGGGCCGGTTGTAACTCAGGAAAATTTGTCACAAATCAAAACAACATCATTCAGTAGCAGTATTGAGGTAAAGCTTTTTGGGGCTTCCAACACTTTGGGTTTTAGGGTAAAAATACAGCAAAGCCCTTGTGGCAAATTTCACACCAATTCTTAAAGTATCTTCAAGGTGGTACCTGAACTGCTGTCATGTGCAGCGATCAACCCTTAGGGATCCAGTGATGCACCTTGTTATATCTGATTCTATCTTTGTGAACTTTTGATGCCATTTTCCATTGTTTAATAATAATCCTAATAATAATCCTTGCATTTGATATAAACAACAACAACAACTTTGATTTATATAGCGCCCTCCACGCCGGACGGCGTCTCAGAGCGCTTCACAACAACGGATCCCAGGACCGAGCCAGGGGCAGGGGTAGAAAGGTGACCAAAGGTGTGGTCGAAGATAAAGGTCTTTAGCTGTGACCTGAAACTGAGAAGAGAAGGATCGAGGAGAAGGGAGTGAGGGAGGGAATTCCAGAGCCTGGGGCTGAAATATAGTGGCTGAAAGCACAGCTGTCGAGGGTGGAGCAGAGGATTCGGGGGACATGGAGGAGGCCGGACCCAGTGGATTGATGGCAATGGTTGCTGGTTTGAGGAGACAGGAGGTCAGAGAGGTAGGAGGGGTGCAGAGGAGTAGAGGAATTTGAAGACCAAGGGTGAGGATCTTGAAATCGATCCTCTATGGGATAGAGAACCAGTGAAGTCTGGCAAGGACAGGGGTAATGGGGGAACGAAGTTTGGTGCAGGTGAGAATGCAAGTGGAAGAGTTTTGAATGAGTTGGATTTTATGGATTGTGGTAGAGGGGAGACCAGCAAGGAGGGCATTGGAATAGTCCAGCCGAGAGGTGACAAAGGCATGGACCAGGGTTTCAGCGGCTTTTGGAGCGAGATATTGCCAGAGGCGAGCGATCCAACGCAGGTGGAAGAAAACGGTGCTGGTGAGGGACTGGATGTGGGGGAGGAAGGACAGTTGGGGGATCGAACCTGTTGCGCACAGGTTCGGAGAATTTTAGGGGCAGGCCGGGAAGTTGGAGGAGGTCAGAACCGTGCGAATGGAGACATTGACGAGAGCCAGAGTATGGTTTCCATCTTGTCAACATTCAGCTGCAGGAAGTTAATGCTCATCCAACTCCCGATGTCTGACAGGCAGCCTGAGGTGAGCCTGCCTGTCACTTTGCGAGCCTCACTCACAAAGTGAGGTGGAGAAATAGAGTTGGGTGTCATCTGCATACATGTGGAAGTGTACCCCATGTCTGCGGATGACGTCCCCAAGAGGGAGCATATAGATGAGGAAGAGAGGGGGTCCAAGGATGGATTTAGCGCTTTTCACTGACACCTTTTTAAAGAAACATTCCGTCAGGGTTTTACAATTAACTACAATAATGCAGTGTTTTTTGAGAGCGTCCAGAATTTGGCAAAGTTGTAATTACAACTTAAATTCAAAAGCTGTTAAGTTCTTTCCCAGTTCCAGAACAATTTTACCCTCTCATTCCAGTATGCTTGACATCATTAATGCGATACGATTACAAGACTGCATTTTGCAAAATGGCTGATTCATGGCACAACCCATGAAAAATACCAACTTTGGCACACTGACAGAAGACGACTGCAGAATTTCACAGAATCAGGAATCACAGCACATGAGGAGGCCATTTGGCTCCTCAGGTTAATCTTGTATTGGATCCTCCACCACCACAGCTGATCACTGTAATCTCAATTCTCTGCTCTTTTCCCTGTACCCTTTAATATTGTTCCTCTCAAATTGATGTGTGAAATCGATTGGGAATAGACTCAGGTACGCTGGAAATAAGAAACGTGTGGAGATTGTGATTCACACCGTGAAGAGAGGCGTGACCATTACAGTGGAGTCCTGTAGTTCAGTGGTTAGAGTACTTGCCTTAAAAGCCAGAGACCCGGGTTTGATTCCAGGCAGAGCAGATCAGGGCACAAACTTGGGTAACTTTTCTTACGCCACACACCTGATAATAATCCCTCAAAGAAAATAATAAATTGGTCATTTCAATCCTCGACTGTTTGTGGGACCCAGCTGTGCGCAATTGGTCCACAAAAACGTACAGTCAATTCACTTTACAGTATATTCTGTGACACTCTTTGAGACAAATGCAAGGATTATTATTATCATCAAAGAGCATCACAGGTTAACAGAACCTTTGCTTCAAATCTGTTGGAGATGACAGAGTAACAGTGATCTTTGCATCACTGCAATTAGAGACATGACAACATTGAGACTCAATATTTTATGTTTTAGAAAATTGTGCTTTACATTCACTATATGTTTATCAGTCGGCAGCAGCAGAGGAGGGTGGCAACATCTATCATATTAATAAAGAACAACCAATGACTTATTGAACCAGATAGACCATTTAGTTCCATCAAGTTATCTTCTACAGACTTGCCAAACTCCACTCGATCCCTGTCGCAGAGCGGATCAACTTCAAGATCCTCATTTTAGTGTTTAAATCCTTCCACACCTTGGCACCTCCCCTACCTCTCTAACCTCCTCTCTCCTCACAGCAGTACCTGCTGCTCCGCTCTACTGGGTCTGTCCTCCTCATCCCCCAAATCCTCCACTCCACCATCGGTGGCCGTGCTTTCAGCCACTATGCTCCAAAAGTTTGAACCCCTTCCACCTAACCACTTACTTTGCCATTTTCAGGTCGCGCCTGAAGACCTTTCTCTTCGACCGCATCTACGGTCACCTTCCCCTTCCCCCTGGCTTGAGTTCAGGCTCCGCCATTGTGAAACGCTCTGAGATGCTGCCCAGAGTAGAGGGCACTATATAACAACTACAACTTTGATCTATATAGCGCCCTCCACGCCGGAATGCGTCTCAGAGCTATATTAAAGTTGACACTTAAGTACAACACTGGAGTGTGTGATGTTATCAAAGCTGCCATCCTTTGGATGATATTTTCACACAAATTAGGCCCATCTGCCTGTTCCGGCAGACTTTAAAGATCCCTTGACATTATTCAAAAAGAAAAAGGGGACTTTTTCCAGATAAACAACTGGATCAACAATCTCCCAGAAAAAAATCATTAAAAAAATTTAACATCTTGCTCCTGACTATTGTGTGTAAATTGCTGCCATGTTCGTATGGATTTTTAAAATTATTATAATATTTTCAATGATACCTGAGATGATTATTTCCAGATCAGAGCTTCCATGAATTGATAGGAATTCTATTGTTGTACCTCATTAAAGAATCCAACTAAGAATACAATTTCTATGTACTCCTGCTCCAAGTGCCCCGACCCACCCGCCCCACCATTGGCGGGCGAGCCTTTAGCCACTCTGCCCCCAACCTCTGGAACTCCATCCCACATACTCTCCACCTCGCCCCCTCCCTGGCCTCCTTCGAGTCTCGCCTCGAGACTCTCCTCTTCAATGGACCCATCGGCAACTCCTAATACCCACCCCCACCTTCCCCGTCCTGTGTTCGGGTCTGCAGCAGTGACTATCCAGCGCCTTGGGACGTCCTCCAGATGTGAAAGGCACTATACAGGTGTAATTTTGTTATCGTATTTATGTCATTATTAAGTGTTCTGGGAACCACCCGCAGTGAAGAGAGCAGTTGTTGTTATATCTAGTGCCTTTCATATCAGGCCTCACACAACTACTGGGCACTCCCAAGCAACACAATTTAGACCAGATCATGTATTGTTTTTTTAAATTCCTCAGTGCACAGGTAAATCACATTAGACCCAATGAAAGGATTAGCCTAAAATTGGCCCTGTTTAGCACTTTGTTTATATTTAAAGGGACACTGTCTTTCTAAAAATAGGAAGTAGCTCAGTGGTTCGAGCACTCTCCTTACAAACGTGAGACTTGTGTTCGAATCCAGGCAGGTCAGGGAAAAACCTTGGGCAAGTTTCCTTATTCCACAAGCCTGATAATAATGAGACACAAAAAAAAACACATAATTGGTCATTTCAATCCATGATTCCTTGTGGGACACTGCTGTGCGCAATTGGCTGCCGCATTTCGCCCACAAATATACATTATATCCCGTAGAGTGCTTTGAGATGTCTAAAAAACGTGAAAAGCGCTATATCAAATGCAAGGATTATTATTATTATTGGTAACTCAAATCAATAATTTTATCCAAAACAATGTTATTAAAATGTGGGGCGAAACTTTAGACACGTTTCCTTATTCCACACGCCTTTGGTTACCCAGGGATAAGTAGGAACCTCTATTGGCGGATCGCTTTTCTGAAGTGAATAATCCCTTCAAAAATATATATATTTTTTAAATGATTAGGCCACTCAATTGTCCACCATTGTTTGTGGGACACTCTGTTTCAATATCTATATTCTCCCCCTTGGTGTCATCATCCACAGACATGGGGTCAACTTCCACATATATACAGATGACACCCAACTCTTCCTCTTTGCCTCCACCCTCAATTCCAGGACTACTATTGTTCTCACAGACTGCCTGTCAGATATCAAGTCCTGGATGAGAGTTAATTTCCTACAGTTGTATGTCAACAAGACCGAGGCCCTGCTTGGCTCTCGTCAGCGTCTCCATACTTCTGGCACTGGCAGCATCTCCCTCCATGGATGGACTCTGCATCTCAAGGAGCCAATATGGACCCTCGCTGTCCGGGACCACCACCCTCAACTGTTCTTCAGACCCTGCACCTTTGCCATGACCCCCTCCGCCTTCCCCCAACTCTGCAACATTGCCTGGTTCCGTCACTATCTCACACCACAGGCCACCGAGACCCTCATACACGCATTCATAACATCCCGGCTTGACTACGCAAATTCCCTGCTTGTTGGCCTCCCCGACATAGGCTGCAGATCATCCAGAACTCAGCAGCCCATGTCCTCTCCCGCACCAGGCTCCATGACCCTATTACCCCCACCCTCTCCCGGCTCTACTGACTCCCCATCACACAGGGGATACAGTTCAAGATCCTGGTCCTCACATTGAAAGCCCTCAATAGTCTTGCTGCCCTCTAACCCTGCGCCCTATATCAAATCCATGGATTATTATTAGTAAAGAGGTGATGCTTTAGTGTTAGTGTGTCCAGGTGATTGGGTTCAGTGTGGGGCTCTAAGACCCAGGACAGGGTTCTGGTGACTGTCCAGCTAAAGGCGTGTTATTGGCCAGAAGGTTTTTGTGTGTGGAACCTCCCTTTGTTTGCACAAACTCAACCTGCCCTCAAAAAGGACTTGGAGAAAGCAAATTGCAAAGTCTTTGTTTGCACTGCTGGTGTGTCAGCAGCTAGAGTATGTGGTTGGGGCAGAGTGTGAGAGTGCTGGGACTTCTGAGCAGGGCTACAGGGAGCAGTCACACAGCACAAGTCATGAAGCTCAGTCAACACCAACTTGCCAAGGTCTATGTGAGCCGTCGGATCCCACAGGAGGGGGTGCGTCTCCTGCAGGGCTCAGGCATGTAAGTGAAACGCTCATAACAGCAGCCATATCACACATCACTCTCATTGTACTGTAATAGTGTGTAAGTCCAGTAGCTCAGTGATTAGAGAGCGTGCCTAGCAAACAAGGGTTCAAATCCCCGGCGGATCAGGTCGAAACCTTGGGCAAGTTTCCTTACTCCACATGACACGCTTGATAATAATCCCTCAAAAACATAAAACAATAATAATTTGGTTCCTCAATCCATGACTGTTTGTGGGAAGACACTGCTATGCGCAATTGGCTGCTGTGTTTCGCCCACAAAATATATGGTCAAATTCACTTTAGAGGATATTCTGTGAAGCGCTTTGAGATGTCTAGAAGACGTGACTAGCACTATAAGTACTGCAAGGATTATTTATTATTCATTTATTGATGTCCCCCCCCCACCCAGAGCCTACCCTCCCCGCCCACCCTACCCTCACCGCCTGCCCTACCCACAAACAGTCATGAATTGAAAATGACCAATTATTTTTATTGAGGGACTACTGTAGTACTAAGCACGTGGAGTAAGGAAACTTGCCCAAGGTTTTGCCCTGCCTGGAATTGAACCCAGGTTTCTCGCTTGTAAGGTGAGTGCTCTAACCACTGAGCTACAGGACTCCACAAGGTTGGCAAGAGCGCATTAAGATGCTGCTGGAGTCAGACCTGCTAAAACCACGTAGCTCGGCATTGAGAGCACTGTCTGCTGAGCTTGTCCACACTACCTGTGAGGGCTTATGGCACTACATCCGTGCCCTCAGTGACTTGTCTGCCCTTCCAATTGCTCACCATTAGCCAGGCCAGCTGGGTTGTGATCATCAGTACATCCCCAGACTCACAAATGACCAAGACTGACACAACAACAACAAAATTACATTTGCAGAGCGCCTTTAATGTCAGAAGGATATCCTGAGGCATTGAACAGTCAGGTTGGGACCCGAGCAGGGGGGAGGGGCAGGGTAGAGGGGGTGGGAGAGAATTAGGAGGGGGTGGGGGAGAGTTGGGAGGGTAGCAGAAGACACAATCGAAGAGGAGGGTCTTGAGACCGGCCTTGAAGGAGGCAAGGGAGGAAGCAAGGCGAAGGGACTGTGGGATGGAGTTCCAGATTGTGGAGGTAGAGAGACTGAAGTGTGTTAGGGTGCGTTAGGACACAGAGCTGTGGCTCAACTCTTACATTCCAAACTTGTGCCCTTGAAGCTAGTTCAGCTACAAGCAGTCCAGATTATTTTATTCAATTCCGGTTTAAGTGACATGGGCCCAGGCAGATCAAGTGAAGGTAAATTGGGGAAGGGGGGAATTCAATTGATCTCCTTTGGTGCTTTCCATCTCCTTCCAATCTCTAAATTATCAAAACCTTAATCTCTTTTAGCACAGATTTGTATTCAATTCTATTGTATTCAATTTTCTTTTCAGATTTAAAGCAAGTTAAAAGTTGATGAGCCATTGGTAGCAAAAACACAGTTGTAATGGATGTAGTGCATGTAGCAGAAACATTTTACAAAATAATCTATATTAGATAAAAATTAAATGTTAGACTGCAGCAGAATTTTACAAGCAGATGATATACATAGAAAATTAATGTCGATAAGGAGGGAATTTAAGACTGGATATTTTGGGGGAAAATATCCTTGTTTCTTTGAATTAGAAGAGATAGAGGGAAGATTACTATTTCTTTAAAAAAAACCACACAGAATTAGAGGGCAGGCAATACCTAAATCAATCATGCAATTACAAAAATGAAGCCGGTTGAAAGATAATAATAATCCTTGCATTTGATATATTATCACATCTTGGAGATTTTTCAAAACGCTTCACAGAATATACTGCAAAGTGAATTGACTGTATATTTTGAGGGCAAAACACACAAACCTTTATTAAATATTTAGATAAACTTCTTTTTTTTAAATTTAGATAACCTTTATTCAATACAGCACGGTGTTGTATAGCCAAACATGACAGCTAATCTGCTCTCACAATGGCCCACAAACATTAATAATATGGAGAGTCAAACGGGTCCTCGGTTTAACATTTCATCCGCGAACAACAACTCTGACAATGCAGCACGTTCCCAGCATTGCGTTGGAGTAGTGATTGCAAGTTCCTGAGTGGGGCTTGAACCCTTAACCTTGTGACTCCGAGACAAGAGTGCTACCAATGAATCAGGCTGACATATGCAGGGAAATCAGTTTGGCTTGTGATGGTCAAGAGGAACTCTTACAACATTGCACTGCTGAGAAAGCACAACAATAGTTGAGTATTTCAGACTTGGAGTTAGTTTTATCTCATCAAAGATAGACACAGCTGATAATGGAATGATCTGTCCCAACATAGAGGAAAACAACATTATCAGCTCCAAACATCTCAAAGTCCTGTAGCTCAGTGGTTAGAGCACTCGCCTTACAATCGTGAGACCTGTGTTTGATTCCAGGCAAGTCAGAGTGAAACACTGGGCAAGTTGCCATGCTCCACAAGCCTGATAATCCCTCTCCCACAAAAAAATTGGTCATTTCAATCCACGACTGTTCGTGGGACACTGCCGTGTCGCATTTTCCCCACAAATATATAGTCAAATTCACTTTACAGTTTATTCCATGAAGTGCTTTGAGACATCTAGAAGACGTGAAAAGCGCTATATCAATCACTTTTTTTCCTAGTCAAATATGAGTCAAAAGAATATATGGAAATAAACAACAAGAAAGTCAGAGGATCTGAACCGAGACTAAATGTTTCATTGGCTGTTTTTGTACAATGTCTAATAATTTCCTCCTCTTGTCTAGTTTTGCTCATTCAGAACTTGTTTGTGCAGTTTTTTCAGAGTAACTATGATGTCTGATCCCCATTGGAAAAATCTGATTTGTCCAAAACCGTCAATGACAATAGGTTTAACATAAAGTCTTATTTTTGTGGTACGATTGAAGATCCAGGGACTCGAGAGGGAAATATTAAAAGAGGCTTTGGTTTATCTACTGTAACTCATAGTAACTATCTGCTCGTCTTGGTCGTTAACAGGTCCTCGCGACGTGAAAGGCGCTCTATCAATGTAATTTTGTTGTTGTTGTCTTTGACACAATGACTATGTAATTTCATGTAACCTCAATATACTATGATCTCAATAATGATCAACCTGTGTCTCTCAGGTTTGTGACTGCAGGGTAAAAATATGCTTCATCTGCCGTGCCAGGGTGCAAACTTGACGTCCTCCCGACGTGAAAGGTGCTATACAAGTGTAATTTTATTGTTGTTGTTATTTTGTCCCATCGGCAACCCTAATCTCATCTGCAACTCCTAAGCAAGTTGAAACAGCTAATGAGCAATGGGAAGCCTTCAAGGAGGAGATCGTTCAGGAACACAACAAATACATTCTCATGAAGGGGAAAAAAAGCAAAGCATCCAAGCATCTGTGATGACTAAGGAAATTGTGATATTAAAAATCAAACAAAGATATGAGGGTTACGATAAATGTTGGGACCAAAATACAGAAGATAATCAAATAGAATAAAGAAAGTATGAAGGAGAACTGAAATAAGAGGGGCAAAGAGATTGTATGAGTAAAGATCAGCAGATAACATATTCTACTGGCTAGCTTATTCTACCTCTCCTCATTCTTCCTCCAAAAATGCATCACATTTATAATAATCCTTGCATTTGATGTAGCGCTTTTCACGGCTTCTAAACGTCCCGAAGCACTTCACAGAATATACTGTAAAGTGAATTGACTGTATATTTGTGGGCAAAATGTGACAGCCAGTTGCGCACAGCAGTGTCCCGCAAACAGTCGTGGATTGAAATGACCAGTTTATTATTGGGGGGTTTTCTTGAGGGATTATTATCAGGCGTGCGGAATAAGGAAATTTACCCAAGGTTTCTCCCTGACTGGAATCGAACCCAGGTCTCTTGCTCATAAAGGCAAGAGCTCTAACCACTGAGCTGCCAGGCAGCCACGTGCAAACTTGTACAATTATTCAGATCATGTCAAGTCGGACATCTCAAAGCTGAGAGCTCTTCAGGTGGGAGTGACTGAATGGCAATTCGGTGTAATGCACAGGCAATTCCGAGTGCAACACTGAGCCACGCTCTCTCCGCCGGGTGTCCTCCAGTATTAGTCAAGAGATTTGTTGTGTCTTTGGCATCCGAACGGAGCATAGCTCTTGCCCACCCTCTACAGGCCTGTTAGTGCGCGTATCAGGAGACAGAAAATATACAATGTGTTTCGTGCAAGTTACAGTCAATCTCATTACTTTCTGGCGACGCATTAGTGAGTTTTTCAGGACGGGATGTGGGTTACCCTGGGGGTCTAGTCAGAGACTCTGTTTGGCCAATGGGATCGATCTGAGCAAGCTCTTCCAGCATAAATTCCTGTAGTTCAGTGGTTAGAGCACTCGCCTTACAAGTGTGAGACCTGTGTTCAAATCCGGGCAGATCAAGGCGAAACCTTGGGCAAGTTTCCATTTTCCACACGCCTAATAATAATCCCTCAAAAAATCCACAATAATGAAATTGGTCATTTTCAATCCACAATTGGCTGCCGTGTTTTGCCCACAATTCACTTTACAGTATATTCTATGAAAAGTGCTATATCAAACAGATGGATTATTATTATTATGGTGTGTGTACCATAACATACTGTAAATGCTTCAAGATGCTTCTTTCATGGGAATGGCGTTATGTGAGATGTTTGTGCTACATGTGGTGTTGTTCAATGCACCCAAATGCACAATTACAGCAGAGAAACTCGCCCACTTATATGCAGAAAGAGACTACATGTCATTATTTAATCAGAGCATTAAAGACATATTTCTGGAGTATGGGGGGAGCAGAGCTCAAAGTTTATTCATGTAATTGTAATCGGAAGGCGGGGTGTGGGGGTGGGCAGTGATACAGATCAAATTCCAGTTCATATAATAATAATAAATAATAATAATCCTTGCATTTGATATAGCATCTTATTGGGTAATGGATAGAGCTGAGTGAGGTAGGATGGTTCAAATATATAGGACGACTAGAAAGTCTTATTTTTCAGCTATCCTATTATCTAAAAACAAATAATTTCGTGATTTGTTTCTTATCGGACTTGGGACTTGTTGGACATTGTAAAGGACATCGCAACTTTTTAGTCACCCTGTATATTTTTAATAATAATTTTTGCATTTGATACAGTGCTTTTCATATCTTATCCACGTCTCAAATCGCTTCACAGAATATACTGTAAAGTGAATTGATGTATATTTGTGGGCGAAACGCAGCAGCCAATTGCGTACAGCAGAGTCCACAAACAGTCGGTGATTGAAATGACCAATTTTAGTAATATTTTAGTAATCTTCGTTGCTGTCATTGCTATCAATTGTCCTGTAGAGCCTGATGATTAATTTGATGTATTTCAGTTGTGAGGTGACGCAGTGGGATTTTGATGAAACCGTCCCCAGGTCTGAGCTACTGAAGCAAGTTGCTGGAGCCCATGGCTTGTATTGCTTGTTGACTGAAAAAATCGACAAGGAGCTTTTAGATGCTGCAGGTATGAGAATGAAGCAAATAATAATAATAATAATCCTTGCATTTTATATGGCACTTTTCACATCTTCTATTCTCCAGGATTTCTGTGATCTGCTTTAATGATACTACAGTCTAAAGGATTTTCTTCTTTGTTAGTTTGTTTGTTTTTTACACGCTGCTGCCTTTGATACAGTTGACCATTCTATCTTCCTGCGCCTCCTATCCTCTCACCTCAACCTTCATGGTCCTGTCCTTGACTGGTTCATTATGGTGTGAAAGGCATTATGTAGGTTGATGTTACTTTTCTCTTAACACGCGTAAGTGGAGTATTTACCTCTTAAATAGAATGTGGTCAATGTAGTGTGCTGTCAGGCAAAGAAAGAGGTTACTGTATTGGAAAGTTTTTTTTAAAAAAATGCTTTTTCTCTTAAAACGTTTCTTTGAAATTGGAAATTATAACTCTTGTCAGGAATAAATTCACCTCCAAGCCATTCTTGTTTACAGGCCCCAATCTGAAAGTCATCAGCACTATGTCTGTGGGATTTGATCACCTTTCTCTGGGTGAGATCAAAAAAAGGTAATTATTCATCATAACTTTCTCTTGAATCCCATTGATGTAATAATGATAGTACTGTAATAATAATCGTGCATTTGATAGTGCTTTTCACATCTTCTAGATGTCCCAAAGCATGACACAAAATATACTGTATATTTTGTGGGCAAAACGCGGCAGCCAATTGCGCGCACCATTGTCCCACAAACAGTCATGGATTTTTTTTTATTGTCTTGAGGAATTATCAGGTGTGTGGAGAAAGGAAACTTGCCCAAGGTTTCGCCCTGACCTGCCGTGAATTGAACCCAGGTCTCTCGGTTCGTGAGACTCTAACCACTGAGCTACAGGACTCCAGTTCTTCTTGCGTAGATGTGGGCTGAGGATAACCTGGGATGTTGATATGTTGCAACTCTCTCCGTGTTTGTCTTGTTGAAGGGGAATCCGGGTGGGCTACACACCAGATGTGCTGACTGATGCTACCGCTGAACTCACTGTGGCTTTACTCCTGGCCACATCCCGGAGACTGATAGAGGCTGTGGCTGAAGCCAAGAAGTGAGCTGGTTTTCATCAACTGGCGATCGGGAGTTTGTTATGCGAGTTATGTTTGCCGTGTGTAAATGTATAATCTTAGTAAATCTCAGTCAAGATGTAGTGTTGCTGGGATGTCCCTTTGCTTCAAACAGGTTATCACCCACCCTCAAAAAACCTTCCCTCAACCCCTCTAAAGTAATGCATTACCTGTGTAATGCTTCGAGCTTCAAGCTATTTTACGTGCTATTTGTCTTTGTTACAAGGGTTTTATTGCTAGGATTTATTACAGACTTCGAAACGAAAAGTGTTTTAGACCTATGGCTTTGAATAAAGAGATGCCTGTCTATTTGAAACTATCATATGTTTTTTTCCAATTGATTTAGAACATTGTTTAAACCAGTATTTATTCTGAACTAATTTGATTTATCTGCCTGATTCAGCTGCTGGGAGTTAGTCTCTGGATTATGAGGTAGTGAGTTTATGCCCCACATCAAGGCGTATGAGCTCCTGATCCAGGCTGATGCTCTAGCTCTTTGTCAGAGGTGCCGTCCTCTGGTTGAAATGTTAAACCAAGGACCTGTTCAGGTGGATGCTAGAAATCCCAAAACCCCATTTGAAAAATGTCCTGGCCAACCATCCCCCAGATAAAACTGGCCACTCAGCTCAGGGTGGGTTGTCAGTCTATCCTGTACACCCCAAAGTACTGTAGTTGTTTTGTTTCCATAATCTTTCGATTTTTTTGATATAGCGACTTATCACGACTTTGAGACATCCCACAATGCTTTGCAGAACACACTATAATATGAATTTACTGTCTATTCTGTGGGTGAAATGCAGCAGCCAATTGCGCACAGCAATTGCAGCCCACAAACAGTACAGGTGGATCCTGCTTACCAAATGCCTGGTTACCGAAACTTCATTATAACGAGGGTTTCTACTTGTACCACTTCTCCGCTTAACAAAGGCTGCTTTCGCTAAAATGAATGTTTACACACACTTTAAATCTTGAGGGCTTCTCATGTGCAGGAATGTGCTTCTCATGTGCTTCTCTCTGGTTGCCCCAACAACTCACACTCGGTCTTTAGCGTGCCTCAGTTAAGCAGTGCAGTGCAGCCTCTCCCATATGGGAGGAGCTTAAGCGGCAGGATGCTTCGTGGCTTCAATAATAGTAAGTCAAGATATGGGAGGGGATAGAGAGATAGAGAAGGGATAGAGAGATGGGGGGGGATCGAGAGCTAGAAAGGAGCGGGGATAGAGAGATAGGGGGGGATAGAGAGGGAGGGGAGGGGGGGATAGAGGGGAGGTAGGATAGAGAGGAGGGGGGGATAGAGAGGGAGGGGGGGAATAGAGAGGGAGGGGAGGGGGAGATTGAGATAGAGATGGAGGGGTGATAGAGAGAAAGAGAGGAGGGGGAAGTAGAGAGATAAAGAGGATGGGTGGGGGCGAGAGAGATAGAGATGGAAGGGGGGGTAGAGAGTTACAGGAGGGGGAGGGGGGTAGAGAGAAAGAGAGGAGGGGGGTGGATAGAGAGATAGAGATGGAGTGTGGTGGGTAGAGAGAAAGAGAGGAGCAGGAGGATAAAAGAAGCCCATCACGTGTCTGGAAATGCCTGAGCCCAGGTTGCGATATTTCAGTGTGATGACTGTGCAGACCTGGTCTGGAGCAGGTAGGATTGGCGTTTTTATTCCTGCAATTTTTGACACATTCTGGTTTCCGGAACTCCGGAATTTGGTTGCTCAACCTGTACACTGAAAATGTTAGCGCTAGGAACCGCTAGGAACTAAGCTGATGTTAGCGGGGAGGCTCGGGTCGGGGCGGCATTTTGGCTGCGGCCAAATACAGTAATACAATTAAACTCTCGCTTAACAAAATTTTCACTTAACGAAGGGTTTTAAAGTCCCGACCCCTTCGTCTACCTGTACTATAAAGAGCTTTGCGTTTGACAAGGCCCATAAATTCCGAAGATTGTTATTTCTGAAATTGAGTTTTTTGTTTTACTATTTCTATGCTGTTTTCATGTCTTTTCACTCTTGCCCGGCTGTCAGATAACTTGTGTCTCTGGTGTAACCTGTTTCAGTGGTGGCTGGGGCACATGGAAGCCCCTGTGGTTGTGCGGCTATGGACTGACCAACAGTACAGTGGGGATTGTAGGCCTGGGAAGAATAGGTAAGACATTGGGAATCACCAGGCTTGAAACATCCTCCTGATGTGAAAGGCACTACACAAATGCAATTTATTGTTGTTGTTTAAGGATCTTTTTAAAATCTATTGACCTGGCAAACGAGCAGTGGCCAAATTACTGCCAGGTTAACAGTTTTCAAAGGATCCTTAAACTAATCGTGATTGGATTCAGCACCTTGGGACATCCTCCTGACATGAAAGGCGCTATACAAATGTAATTTTGTTGGTGATGGTTGTTATTGTTTCTGCACTTTTCCAATTCAGGAGGCTTTCGTTTGTATGGTTGCCATCATTTTCATTTGACCAAAATCTTAAATTTTGTCATTTTTATATTTTCCACCTGTTTTCATAATACAATAATTCTTGCATTTGATGCAGCGCCTTATCACATCTTCTAGACGTCTCAAAGCACTTCACAGAATATACAGTGACTTAAATTGACTATTTTGTGGGAGAAACGCAAGGGCCAATTGCGTACAGCAGGGTTGCACAAATGGTTGTGGATTGAGTGATCAAGTTACTTATTTATATATATTTTTGAAGGGCTTATTATCAACATAAAGTTAAAGCGATGTTCAGTATTTATTTTTTTCTCTCTCTCTCATAAAGGTATAGCTGTTGCACAACGCTTGAAGTCATTTGGAGTGAAGAAGTTTCTCTACACAGATTTTGAGCCTAAACCAGACATTGCTGCAGAGGTACAGGCTGAATATGGTAAGAATAGACGATGAACTTTGTTAGTATTTGTACATTTAACAGTGGATAGTGCTTCAGCTATCGCATACCATGTCACAATCCTTTCCAAGTACATGTTCGTCAAAGGTGTTAAATTACCTAAATCAAAAACAGAAGTTGCTGGAGAAATTCAACAGATCAGGCAGCAACCATGGAGAAAGGAAAAAGAGTAAACGTTTCGGGTGACAAAGGGTTGTAGACCCAAAAAATTTGACTCTTTTTCCTTTCTCTGTGGATGCTGCCTGACCTGCTGAGTTTCCCCAGCAACTTCTGTTTTTATTTCAGATTCCCAGCATCTGAAGTATTTTGTGTTGTGTTAAATTACCTGTTGTGGCCAGACAACAACAACAACAACAAATTACATTTATAGAGCGCCTTTCACGTCGGGAGGACGTCCCAAGGCGCTGCACAGGATGCGTGTGATCCGAGCTGAGAGGGGAGTGTTTGGGAAGGGGTGAAACACGAAGGGGAGGTAAAAGAGTTCGGGGTGGAACAAAAGGCACGATCGAAGAGGAAATTCTTTAAATCGGCCTTGAAAGAGGAAAGGGAAAAAACAAGACGGAGGGATTGAGGGATGGCATTCCATAGGGTGGGAGCGGAGAAACTGAAGGCCCGGCCTCCGATGGTGGGGCGGTTCGGGCGGGGGGCTTGGAGCAGGCCAACTCCTGTTGAACGGAGGGTCCGGGTGGGCTTGTAGGGGGAAAGTAGATCGGTTAAATAGGGCGGGGCAAGGCCGTGTAAGGCCTTGTAGGTGAGGACGAGGATCTTGAACTCGATCCTCTGGAGGATGGGGAGCCAGTGGAGACGGGCGAGGGTGGGGGTTATGTGGTCGCGGAGGCGGGTGCGGGATAGTACACGGGCTGCAGAGGTTTGGATGACCTGCAGCCTGTGAATGGAGGAACTGGGGAGGCCGACGAGGAGAGAGTTTCCGTAGTCCAGCCGTGAGGTGATGTATGCGTGCACGAGTGTTTCGGCAGCGCGGGGGGTAAGATAGTTGCGGAGCCTGGCAATGTTGCGCAGGTGGAAATAAGCAGTGCCGGTCAAGGCGCGGATGTGTGGGAGGAAAGAAAGTTTTTGATCAAACATGATGCCGAGGTTCCTGGCTGGCTTTGTGAGGTGGGGAGTGCAGCCTTGGATATTGAGGCTGGCAGCGCCCGATGTGCGGAGGCGCTGGCTTGAGCCAATCAGGAGGGCCTCAGTCTTACTCACGTTCAATTGCAAAAAGTTGTCCCTCGTCCAGGACTCGATGTCAGACAGACATGCTGTCAGAACATCGATGGTCTGGGGGTTGAGGGATGAGGCAGAAAGGTATAACTGGGTGTTGTCCGCATACATGTGGAAATTTACCCCATGTTTGCGGATTATGTCGCCCAGAGGGAGCGTGTAAAGGGTGAAAAGGAGGGGGCCTAAAACAGACACACACCAGTCTGCAGGCTTCACTTCAAGAATGAGCTCACACAATGGGGAGTTATAATAATAATAATCCTTGCATTTGATGTAGGTCTTTTCAATCTTAACAACAACAACAACAACGTCTCAAAGCACTTACAGTATATACTGTAAAGTGAATTGACTGGTTATTTGTGGGCGAAACGGGGCACAGTAGTGTCCCACAAACAGTTGTGGATGGAAAATCAACATTTTTTTTTGGAGGGATTATTATTATTATTAAGCGTGTGGAGTAAGGAAACTTGCCCAAGGTTTCGCCCTGACCTGCCTGGATTCAAACACAGGTTTCATGCTTATAAGGCGAGTTCTCTAACCACTGAGCTACAGGAATTAATACACTTCAGTTCATTAGTGATTAGTCTGCGATTTGTCATGTGTCAGAATTTGGGTCATGGTAGAGCCTGATCATGCCCCCTGTCATGAGGCCATCACATAGAGGAGCATGTGTGCATGCATACACAGGCATATGCACACACATACAACCACATACAGAGTTTCCATTAGGAACAGTCGTTACGTTTTATTCTTCTCCTGATCGCAGTGGCAATCAGGTTAATTGTTCTACCTCACAAAGCCAGTCAGGAACCTCGGCATCACGTTCGACCATAAACTCTCCTTCCTCCCCCACATCCGTGCTTTGACCGGCACCGCTTATTTCCACCTACGCAACATTGCCAGACTCCGCAACTACCTCACCCGCCACGCTGCCGAAACACTCGTGCACGCATACATCACCTCATGGCTGGACTACGGAAATTCTCTCCTCGTCAGCCTCCCCAGTTCCTCCATTCACAGGCTGCAGGTCATCCAAAACTCTGCAGCCCGTGCACTATCCCGCACCCGCCTCTCCGACCACATAACCCCCACCCTCGCCCGTCTCCACTGGCTCCAGAGGATCGAGTTCAAGATCCCCGTCCTCACCTTCAAGGCCTTACACGGCCTTGCCCCGCCCTATTTAACCAATTTACTCTCCCCCTATAAGCCCACCCGAACCCTCTGTTCAGCAGGTCTTGGCCTGCTCCAAGCCCCCCGCCTGAACTGCCCTACCATCGGAGGCCGGGGCTTCAGTTTCTCCGCTCCCACCCTGTGGAATTCCATCCCCCAATCCCTCTGCCTTGTTTCTTCCGTTTACTCTTTCAAGGCCGGTTTGAAGACTTTCCTCTTCGACCATGCCTTTTGTTCCCCCCCGAACTTTTTGACCTCCCCTACGTGTTTCACCCCTTCCCGAACACTCCCCTCCCAGCTCGGGTCACACGCCTCCTGTGCAGCGCCTTGGAACTTCCTCCCGACGTGAAAGGTGCTTTATAAATTTAAGTTGTTGTTGTTGTTGTTATCCCTTTGCTGTGTCCCAGTTGCTGTCCTGCCTGAAATCTGTTAACAGTGCATTGTAATTGGGTGGAAAATGCAGGAACATGGTGTGATATTCATCATCACAACAGACGTTGCAATTAAGCGAACACAGCAGCCAATTGGACTGGTGGTGGATTGAGGGACCAAATTATTCTTCATTTATCTTGATTTATTTTTGTTTTGAAGGGAAAAGCAATCTGCCAATCGACTAACAACCAGGTTCCTGCTTGCTGCTAGGTAAACAGAGGCGTGTGGAGTAAGGAAACTTGCTAAACATTTTGCCCTGCCGGGAATCAAACCCAGGACTCCTCGCTTGGGATTCAAGTGCTCTAACCCCTGAGCTACAGGACTCCATGATATGATACAATGTGATCTTAATTAAACGTATCAGGATTATCCACCTTTACCTCCCAATCACCAGCTTTTCTTCACATTCCATTGGATTCCCAGTAAACATCAGTTGTTTGAGGTGATATGAGTCGAGGCTTTCTGTCTTCTCTTTGTTGCAGTGCCTTTGGACAAGTTGGCTGAGGAATCTGACTTTGTGACTTTACATTGTGCCTTGACCCCTGAAACGCAGGGTTTGTGCAACAAAGATTTGTTTTCAAAGATGAAAAAGACCGCTGTCTTCATCAACACGAGCAGGTGAGACGCTAACCAGACAGAAACTAAACATTTGTCTAGTTTCTTCCAGTCAGGAGGACGTCCCAAGGCGCTGGACAGTCGGGGATCTGCACCTGAGCTGGTGGTTGGGATCAGGAGGGGTAAAGGGTGGGAAGGGTAGTGATAGGACAGTGACCAAAGGCACGGTCGAAGAGTAGGGTTTTGAAGGAGGCAAAAGAGAGGGTGAGGTGGACTGTGGGATGAAGTTCCAGAGGGAAGCAGCAGAGTGGCAGTAGGCCTGCTCACTGATGGTGGGGCAGGTGAGGCGGGGGACGTGAAGCAGGCCAGAGCCCGCCGAGAAGAGAGCAGACAGGTTGGTACGGGGTTAGGAGGTCACAGAGGATGGGGGCAGCAAGACCGTGGAGGGCTTCGAAGCTGAGGACCAGGATCTTGAACTGTATCCTCTCAGTGATGGAAAGCCAGTGGAGCCGGATGAGGATGGAGATGATAGGGTCACGGAGCCTGGTGCGGGAGAGGACTCCAAGCCAATCTTGGACTCCAAGCCAATCTTGCATTGTCGAGCGACCCTCAGACGGGCATGAAACTATGGGGTCTAAACCCACAATCCCATTCAGAGACAGGAGGGAGTTTCTTCCATTGTCCTCGGCCAACAATCCTCCATAGAATTTGTTTGCTGTCAGGCTGTTTGTCCCAACATGGATGTGTGCAAATTGGTTGCAGAGTTTGCCCTTTAATTAGTCACTACACTTACTGATGACTGTTGTTAATGAGTGAGCCATCAGGTGAGCGCTGATCAGTGTTTGTTCTGTTCTGTAGAGGTGCTGTGGTGAATCAGGAGGATCTGTACCAGGCTCTGAGCACTGGGCAGATCGCAGCAGCAGGAATGGATGTCACTGTTCCTGAGCCTTTGCCCACTGATCATCCTCTCTTCTCTCTGAAAAACTGTGGTAAGTCAAACTCAAACTGCTCAATCATATTCTTCAATGGCGTTGTATTGCCAAATTAATTTTCCACCATCCAATATTCTGCCCCTTGGGAAGACACTAACTCCTACCTAGCTCCGTGGGGGTCAGTCATTCAGACTCAACCAAGAGCTCATTCATTATGTGAATTCAACAACAACTTTGTGGAGTCCTGTAGTTCAGTGTTTAGAGCACTCGCCTTACAAGCGTGAGACAGTGTTCGAATTCAGGCAGGTCAGGGCAAAACCTTGGGCAAGTTTCCTTACTTTCCACACACCTATAATAATAATCGTCCCCCAAAAAAACCCACAATAAAATTGATCATTTCAATCCATGACTGTTTGTGGGACACTGTGCGCAATTAGCTAGCTGCCGCATTTCACCCAGTCAATTCACTTTACAGTATATTCTGTAAATGGCTTTGAGATGTCTAGAAGACGTGAAAAGCGCTATATCAAATGCAAGGGTTATTATTCTTATAATTAATCTAATTGTTTTTTTTTCCCCTTTGTGTTTGCAGTTATTCTGCCCCACATTGCCAGTGCCACCATTGCCACTCGCACTGCCATGGCTGTACTGACTGCCAATAACCTCCTGGCCGGCCTCAAAGGTGAACCGATGCCAAAGGAACTGACGCTGTGAAGAGAGTCATGAAGCTGGGAAAGACTTTACTAACCTGCATCTGTGTGTGTGTGTGTGAATGTGTGTCTGTGTGAATGTGTGACACTGTGGATGTGCTGTTCAGCTTTTAGTCAATAAAGCTCTAATTCTCATCAACTGAGTCCATGCTTCATCTAAATGCTTACTACTAATCCTTACATTTGATATAGCGCTTTTCGCATCTTATCGACAACTCAAAGCGCTTCATAGAATATAACGTAAAGTGAATTGACTGTATATTTGTGGGTGAAACGCGGCAGCCAATTGCACACAGTAGTGTCCCACAAACAGTCTTAGGTTGAAATGACCAATATTTATTATTGTGTTTTTTTTTGGACAGATTATTATTACACAGTGGAGTAAGGAAACTTGCCCAAGGTTTAGCCCTGATCTACCTGGATTCAAACACAAGTCTCACGCTTGTAAGGCGAGTGCTCTAACCACTGAGCTACTAAATACTCACCAAAATAACACCAACAATAATAATAATAATCCTTGCATCTGATATCGCGCTGTTCACGTCTTCTAGACGTCTCAAAGCAGCGCTGGACGGACTCTACTGTAAAGTGAATTACGCTCTCACTCCCTCACTCTTTCACTCTCTCTCACTCACTCCTGTTCACTCTTGCTCTCTCCCTCTCTCTCTCTCTCTCACTCCCCTCTCTCTGTCCACTCCCTCCCCCCAGCTGTCTGGTGCAGTGTCAGTGTCTAGCAGTGGGTGTCAGTGTCTCCACCCACCCCCTCCCTCCCTCCCCTTTCTCTCTGACCCTCCCCCCCCCCCTCCCCACCACTCTCTCTCTATCCCTCCCCCTCTCTGTGTGAGTGTGTGAGTCTCTCTCTCTCTCTCTCTCTCTGTGTGTCAGTCAGTGTCCCTCTACACCCCCCCCCCTCTCTGTGTGAGTGTCTCCCCCCCCCCCCTGTGTGTGAGTGTCTCCCCCCCTGTGTGTGTGAGTGTCTCCCCCCCCCCCCCTGTGTGTGAGTGTCTCCCCCCCTGTGTGTGTGAGTGTCTCCCCCCCTGTGTGTGTGAGTGTCTCCCCCCCTGTGTGTGTGAGTGTCTCCCCCCCCTGTGTGTGAGTGTCTCCCCCCCCCCCTGTGTGTGTGAGTGTCTCCCCCCCTGTGTGTGTGAGTGTCTCCCCCCCTGTGTGTGTGAGTGTCTCCCCCCCTGTGTGTGTGAGTGTCTCCCCCCCCCCTGTGTGTGAGTGTCTCCCCCCCCCCCTGTGTGTGAGTGTCTCCCCCCCCCCCCTGTGTGTGAGTGTCTCTCCCCCCCCCCCCTGTGTGTGTGAGTGTCTCCCCCCCCCCTCTCTGTGTGAGTGTCTCCCCCCCTGTGTGTGTGAGTGTCTCCCCCCCCCCCCTGTGTGTGAGTGTCTCTCCCCCCCCCCCTGTGTGTGTGAGTGTCTCCCCCCCCCCTGTGTGTGTGAGTGTCTCCCCCCCTGTGTGTGTGAGTGTCTCCCCCCCCCCCCCCTGTGTGTGAGTGTCTCTCCCCCCCCCCTGTGTGTGTGAGTGTCTCCCCCCCCCCTGTGTGTGTGAGTGTCTCCCCCCCTGTGTGTGTGAGTGTCTCCCCCCCCCCCCCCCTGTGTGTGAGTGTCTCCCCCCCCCCCCCTGTGTGTGTGAGTGTCTCCCCCCCCCCCCCCCTGTGTGTGAGTGTCTCCCCCCCCCCCTGTGTGTGAGTGTCTCCCCCCCCCCCTGTGTGTGAGTGTCTCTCCCCCCCCCCCTGTGTGTGTGAGTGTCTCTCCCCCCCCCCTGTGTGTGTGAGTGTCTCCCCCCCCCCTCTCTGTGTGAGTGTCTCCCCCCCTGTGTGTGTGAGTGTCTCCCCCCCCCCCCTGTGTGTGAGTGTCTCCCCCCCCCCCTGTGTGTGAGTGTCTCCCCCCCCCCCTGTGTGTGAGTGTCTCCCCCCCCCCTGTGTGTGTGAGTGTCTCCCCCCCTGTGTGTGTGAGTGTCTCCCCCCCCCCCCCTGTGTGTGAGTGTCTCTCCCCCCCCCCCTGTGTGTGTGAGTGTCTCCCCCCCCCCCCTGTGTGTGTGAGTGTCTCCCCCCCCCCCTGTGTGTGAGTGTCTCTCCCCCCCCCCCTGTGTGTGAGTGTCTCTCCCCCCCCCCCTGTGTGTGTGAGTGTCTCTCCCCCCCCCCCTGTGTGTGTGAGTGTCTCTCCCCCCCCCTGTGTGTGTGAGTGTCTCTCCCCCCCCCCCTGTGTGTGTGAGTGTCTCCCCCCCCTGTGTGTGTGAGTGTCTCCCCCCCCCCCCTGTGTGTGTGAGTGTCTCCCCCCCCCCCCCTGTGTGTGAGTGTCTCTCCCCCCCCCCCTGTGTGTGAGTGTCTCTCCCCCCCCTGTGTGTGTGAGTGTCTCCCCCCCCCCCCTGTGTGTGTGAGTGTCTCCCCCCCCCCCCCTGTGTGTGAGTGTCTCCCCCCCCCCCCCTGTGTGTGAGTGTCTCCCCCCCCCCTGTGTGTGAGTGTCTCCCCCCCCCCCCCCCGTGTGTGAGTGTCTCCCCCCCCCCTGTGTGTGAGTGTCTCCCCCCCCCCCCCTGTGTGTGAGTGTCTCCCCCCCCCCTGTGTGTGAGTGTCTCCCCCCCCCCCCCTGTGTGTGAGTGTCTCCCCCCCCCCCCCCTGTGTGTGAGTGTCTCCCCCCCCCCCTGTGTGTGAGTGTCTCCCCCCCCTGTGTGTGAGTGTCTCCCCCCCCCCCCCCCTGTGTGTGAGTGTCTCCCCCCCCCCCCCCTGTGTGTGAGTGTCTCCCCCCCCCCCCCCCCGGGCTATGGCTCAGGAGCTGCTGAAGGTGTTTGTGACCAGGAGGATCCCCAGGGAGGGGCTCAAGGCCCTGACACAGGCCGGAATGTGAGTCACACACTGGGGGGGGGGGGGGGGGTCACTCACACACAGGGGGGGGGGGGAGACACTCACACACAGGGGGGGGGGGAGACACTCACACACAGGGGGGGGGGGGAGAGACACTCACACACAGGGGGGGGGGGGAGACACTCACACACAGGGGGGGGGGGAGACACTCACACACAGGGGGGGGGGGGAGAGACACTCACACACAGGGGGGGGGGGGGAGACACTCACACACAGGGGGGGGGGGGAGACACTCACACACAGGGGGGGGGGGGAGACACTCACACACAGGGGGGGGGGGGAGACACTCACACACAGGGGGGGGGGGGAGACACTCACACACAGGGGGGGGGGGGAGACACTCACACACAGGGGGGGGGGGGAGACACTCACACACACAGGGGGGGGGGGAGACACACACACACAGGGGGGGGGGGAGACACTCACACACACAGGGGGGGGGGGAGACACACACACACAGGGGGGGGGGGAGACACTCACACACAGGGGGGGGGGGAGACACTCACACACACAGGGGGGGGGGGGAGACACTCACACACACAGGGGGGGGGGAGACACTCACACACACAGGGGGGGGGGGGGAGACACTCACACACACAGGGGGGGGGGGAGACACTCACACACACAGGGGGGGGGGGGAGACACTCACACACACAGGGGGGGGGGGGAGACACTCACACACTGGGGGGGGGGGGGGGGGGTCACTCACAGGCCTGTAACCCGGGCGGGGGGAGAGACATGGGTGGGGGAGACACAGAGAGACAGGGTGGTGGGGGTGGCTCTACATATACACACACAGGCCACAGAGACACACACACAGGCCCACAGAGACACACAGGCCACAGAGACACACACACAGGCCCACAGAGACACACAGGCCACAGAGACACACACACAGGCCCACAGAGACACACAGGCCACAGAGACACACACACAGGCCCACAGAGACACACACAGGCCACAGAGACACACACACAGGCCCACAGAGACACACAGGCCACAGAGACACACAGGCCACAGAGACACACACAGGCCACAGAGACACACACACAGGCCCACAGAGACACACACAGGCCCACAGAGACACACACAGGCCCACAGACACACACAGGCCCACAGAGACACACACAGGCCCACAGAGACACACACAGGCCCACAGACACACACAGGCCCACAGAGACACACACAGGCCCACAGAGACACACACAGGCCCACAGAGACACACAGGCCCACAGAGACACACACAGGCCCACAGAGACACACACACAGGCCCACAGAGACACACACAGGCCCACAGAGACACACACACAGGCCACAGAGACACACACACAGGCCACAGAGACACACACACAGGCCCACAGAGACACACACAGGCCACAGAGACACACACAGGCCACAGAGACACACACACAGGCCACAGAGACACACACACAGGCCACAGAGACACACACAGGCCACAGAGAGAGACACAGGCCCACAGACACACACACAGGCCCATAGAGACACACACAGGCCACAGAGACACACACAGGCCACAGAGACACACACAGGCCACAGAGAGAGACACAGGCCCACAGAGACACACACAGGCCACAGAGAGAGACACAGGCCCACAGACACACACACAGGCCACAGAGACACACACAGGCCCACACACAGAGAGAGACAGACACACAGAGAGACACACACACACACAGGCCCACAGAGACACACACACAGGCCCACACACAGACACACACAGACCACAGAGAGAGACACACACAGACCACAGAGAGACACACAGACACACACACAGACACACACACACAGACACACACACAGACAGAGAGGCCAGGGCTGGGTGACTGTTGAGTTTAGCTTCTTATCTGCTGCCATCTGGCCCCAGGGAAACCTGTGACTCCCACCGGCCTGAGCCGTCTAACCCACATCCCCCCCAAGTCACTATTTATTTGTCTATTTATTTCCTCCCGACGTGGCGGCAGGCGCTCCACAAATGTCATGTTGTTGTTGTTGTTGTTGTCTATTTGTCTATTTATTTATCTGTCACAGTAACAATAAACTTTGCATTTGATACAGCGCTTTTCACATGCTTATCAACGCCTCCAAGCGCTTCACAGAATATACTGTGAAGTGAATTGACTGGATATTTGTGGGCGATTTATTTATGAGAATATATATTTACCATCATCTCAAAGAAGGAAAGATCCGAATGACGGAAAGAAGGGAATACAACTCATTAGTGTCCCCCTTAACAGCAGCGCAACAGCCCAGAACCCCTTGTTGTGGGTCCCTGTATCCCTGTCTGGTGGAGGCAGGGACCAAGGTCACCTGGTCAAGGTCCCTGGATTCGATCACAGGTCTCACGCTTGGCGAGTGCTCTAACCGCTGAGCTACAGGACTCGCCAACAGGCATGTGGAAGGAATAAGGAAACTTGCGAGGCGAGCGCTCTCCATCCAGGACTCTACACCTGTTTGTTCAGTAATTACTGCACTTTCGAACTCTTTGGCCTCCTGAGCGAGTTTATTGCTTCTCTTACTCGCTGACCTTGGCGAGCTGTGTTAAGATTGTGCTGAATTTTGACTGAATGTGTCTCCAGTATGTGGGTGACCAGGTTTGCTGCTGTTGTTGATCATTCTGTGACTTGATGTGCAGTCGGAAATCTATTTATCTCGTCACCGTGTATCTGAATCAGCCGTTCTGTTCGGAATACTCCAGGCGCATTGTGTAATAATAATAATAATAATCTTTGCGTTTGATACAGCGCCTTATCACGCCTTCGAGTCGTCTCAAAGCGCTTCACAGAATACACTGCATAGGGAGTTGACTGCATATTTTGGGGGCAAAATGCGGCAGCCAATTACGCACAACAGTGTCCCATTGAGTAACCAAATTAATTATTATTTCAATGGATTATAATTCCCGGACAAGTGCTGTCGAATAACAACCGGGTTTCTACTTACTGCTCGTAGTCCAACAGAGGAAGGAAACTTGTCCAGCGTTTCACCCTGCCTGGGAATCGAGCCAGGGGGAGGGGCAAGGTGACCGTAATTGCGGTCGAAGGGAAAGGTCTTCAGGCGCGACCTGAAGGAGGGGGTGAGACGAAGGGGTTGAGGGAGGGAGTTCCAAAGTTTCGGGGCCTAATGGGTGAAAGCACGGCCGCCAATGGTGGAGTCGAGGAAGAGGCCAGACCCGGTAGAGCGGAGGCAGCGGGTACTGCTGTGAGGAGAGAGGAGGTTAGAGAGGTAGGGCGGTGCAGAGGAGTAGAGAGATTTAAACACAAGAGTGAGGATCTTGGAAGTCGATCCGCTCTGTGACAGGGAGCCAGTGCAGTTTGGCAAGGACTGGGGTTATCGGGGTATGGAGTTTGGTGCGGGTGAGAATGCGGGCGGTGGAGTTTTTGAAGGTGACTTTCCAGAGGATCAAACCTGACACATCCAGGATTCAACAGTTAACAAGTAATTTTCTGAACCTCACAAGTTAAACCCTCACATCACAGGAAAGCGGGTTTGGCATAAACTATAATGTCTAACACGTTCGTGAACACTTGTGGTATTTGGTAACTTTCTGTGCTGCAGGAATACAGTTTAACATTTACCCACCACTCCTCAAATCTTTCTCTTGTGTTGCTGCTCTTTTCAAACAGGATTAGTTATTCTCTTGAAGCAGAATCTACTGCGAAGTAATAAACTGAATAGGTTTTCACATGACTGTTTTTACTGACCCAGATTGCTCACTGATTGTACAGTGTAATTGTGCAGAATAAGCATGGAACAAGCACAGCTCAGCTATCTCAGAGATGTTGTCAGTGAGTGACTGGTCAAAGTTTGACGGGTGGCAGTCATATGAATCCTGTAGCTCAGTTAGAGCACTCGCCTTACAAGCATGAGATCTGTGTTCGAATCCAGGCAGGTCAGGGTGAAACCTTGAGCAAGTTTCCTTTTTCCACACATCTAATAATAATCCGTCCAAAAAAAACCCACAATAATAAAATTGATCATTTCAATCCACGACTGTTTCTGGGACACTGCTGTGCGCAATTGACTGCCACGTTTTGCTCACAAGTATACAGTCAATTCACTTTATAGTATATTCTGTGAAGCGCTTTGAGACGTCTAGAATGAACTCACGCTTGTAAGGTGAGTGCTCTAACCGCTGAGTCCAGGTCCTGTCACTTGCCAGACGAGGATGCTGCCTAATACACAACGAGACTCCCAATTACCGTCTTGAGAACACCGTCTGTGATGACATTCATTCACAACAACTGTACTGCGCCATCACTCTGTCCCGTCCCATCTTGTTTCAGCTGCACCATCAACCAGTGGGACTCGGACGAGCCAGTGACACGTCAGGAGCTGCTCGAGGGGATTTCTGGAGCTCACGGCCTGTACTGCATGTTAACGGACAAGATCGACCAGGAGATTTTACAAGCAGCAGGTACAGTACCTGAACTGTGGTCCCCACAGGCAGCTCCATGCTGATGTGTTGCACTGCGACACTCACCTGGTTGTGTTGTAATTGAGTCATTGGTGGCAGACCAGTCATTGGGAGTGGAAATTCCTTCCCACTCAAGTCCTGTTTATCCCTCAAACAACAACAACAGCGACGACTTGCATTTATATAGCGCCCTCCACGCTGGGCAGCGTCTCAGAGAGCTTCACAATGGCGGAGCCCAAGGCCGAGCCAGGGGGAGGGGAAAGGTGACCGTAAGCACGGTCAAAGGGAAAGGTCTTCAGGCGGGACTTGAAGATGGGGAAGGAGGGGGTTCCAAAGTTTCAGAGTGTTGTGGCTGAAAGCACGCCCACCGATGGGGAAACGCAGGATTCGGGGGACAAGGAGGAGGCTGGATAAGTTGAGGCAGCGGATACTGCTTTGAGGAGAGAGGAGGTTAGAGAGATTAGGGGGTTGCAAAGGAGTGGAGGGATTTAAACACAAGAGTGAGGATTGTGAAGTCGATCCGCTCTGAGACCAAACCAAAGCCTTAACAGGGAGCATAGTCCAGGCTGGACAAGCAAGGCAGAAGCTTGTCAGGCACAGCTATCAACAACAACAACTTGCACTTATATAGTGACCTCCATGCCAGAGACAGCATCTCAGAGCGCTTCACAATGGCGGAGCCTGACTGAGCCACTGTAAGGTTGGGTGGAGGCACTGTCGAAGTGGAAGGTTTTCAGGCGAGGCTTGAAAAGGGGGAAGAGAGGTGAGAAAGCGGGGGGGTCGGGGGAGAGTATTTCCAGAGTTTAGAGGCGTAGTGGCTGTGAATGGGATCAGCTAAAACATATTGCCAACACTTTAGCCTGGCTTCCACATCGATAGGCTGCAGATCATCTGGGTCTCTGCAGCTGGGGGGAGGGGGGAGAGAGACAGCTGGGGGGAGGGGGGAGAGAGACAGCTGGGGGGAGAGGGGGAGAGATACGGCTGGGGGGAGGGGGAGAGATACGGCATGGGAGAGGGGGAGAGAGACGGCTGGGGGAAGGGGGAGAGAGACGGCTGGGTGGGGGGGATGGGGTGAGGGGGAGAGAGACTGCTGGGGCTGGGGTGAGGGGGAGAGAGACGGCTGGTGGGGGGGGGTGAAGGGGAGAGAGATGGCTGGGGGGAGGGGGAGAGAGACGGCTGGGGGGAGGGGGAGAGAGACGGCTGGGGGGAGAGGGGGATAGAGACGGCTGGGGGAAGGGAGAGAGCCGGCTGGGGGGAGAGGGGGAGAGAGACGGCTGGGGAGAGAGGGGGAGAGAGACGGCTGGGGGAGGGGGAGAGAGACGGCTGGGGGGGGGAGAGAGACGGCGGGGGGGGGGGGAGGAGGGGGGGAGAGAGACAGCTGGGGGGAGAGGGGAAGAGAGACGGCTGGGGGAAGGGGAGAGAGACGGCTGGGGGGAGGGGGAGAGAGACGGCTGGGGGGGGAGAGAAACGGCTGGGGGGAGGAGGAGAGGGGAGAGAGACGGCTGGGGGGAGGGGGAGAGAGACGGCTGGGGGGAGGGGAGAGAGACAGCTGGGGGGAGAGAGACGGCTGGGGGGAGGGGAAGGGAGAGAGACGGCTGAGGGGGGAGGAGAAGGGAGAGAGACGGCTGGGGGGAGGGGGAGAGAGACGGCTGGGGGGGAGAGAGACGGCTGGGGGGAGGGGGAGAGAGACGGCTGGGGGGAGGGGGAGAGAGACGGCTGAGGGGGAGGAGAAGGGAGAGAGATGGCTGGGGGGAGGGGGAGACAGACGGCTGGGGGGGAGAGAGACGGCTGGGGGGGGGGGAAGAGAGACGGCTGGGGGGAGGGGGAGAGAGACGGCTGGGGGGTGGGGGGAGAGAGACGGCTGGGGGGGGAGGGAGAGAGAGACGGCGGGGGGGTAGGGGAGGGAGAAAGAGACGGCTGGGGGTGTGGTGGGGGAGAGAGACAACGGGGGTGGGGGGTGCGAGAGAGGGACGGCGGGGGGTGGGGGGGAGAGATGGGGTGGATGTGATAATATACAGATAGATAGAGATGGGGGGGATGTGAGAGAGGAGAGAGACACAGAGACACACAAACTTACATTTATATAGCGCCTTTCACGTCAAGACAGAAAAGCACAGAGATGGAGAGAGTGAGAGACACAGAGAGAAAGATATTTACCTCCTGAGAAGATAGGCCCTGAATGCGCGCGCACCCGGAACGCGCATTCGGAATGCGCGCGCTGCGCGCGCATGCGCAGTACGAAATACCCGAAAATATCGATATCTCGGTATAACTCGATATGAGCCCATCGATATATTTAATCGGAAAATTTCCATATCGACGGACCCTACCCTATGCTACAGTATACAAATGTAATTTTGTTGTTGTTGTTGTAGCTCAGTGTATATGTAACCACTAGATGGTGCTATCTGTTATATCTCTGAATTTGACCACCAGTTTGACCACAAGTTAGAGATGGAACACCAATCGAAACCTGATCATTTTGTTCAATTAAAACTAAAGCGATGCCATTTCAGAAAGGAGTTACGAACACATATGATCTATTTTCAGGACCAAATTTGAAGATTATCAGCACTCTATCCGTTGGCTTTGACCATCTCTCCTTGGACGAAATCAAAAAAAGGTAAAACTCACATTGTATGGAATTGATGTTGAAATTCTCAGCATTTTCAGTGGACAGCTAACAATCAGTTTGTGTGTGTGTGAGAGAGAGTGTGTGTGCACAATAGATTAGTATGTGTGTGTTTGAGTTATCACCCATTACCTGTGACTAGTATTATTGTGAATCTAACAATATAATCCTTACATTTGATGTGGCACCTTTCATGTAGTGAGCACTTCTCAAAGTGCTTCGCAGAGATTTACAGAACCACGTAACATTTGCAGGTAAACTCAGCGACCAGTTTGCCCACGGCAATGTCCTGCAGTCAACCATGATTGTACAAATGGCCAATATGAATTTCCACGACTGTTTGTGGGACATTGCTGTGCGCAACTGGCTGCCACGTTTTGCCCACCAAATACATAGTCAATTCGCTTTTTAGTATATTCTGTGAAGCTCCTCCAGATGCCTCAACCACGCTATAAGGCATTTGATCAAATGCAAGGATTATTAATACTACTAATAATAATCCTTGCATTTGATATAGCGCTTTTCACGTCTTCTAGACGTCTCAAAGCAATGCAAGGATTATTAATAATAATAACAATAATAACTTAATAATTATTATTATTATTATTTGAAAACAATGCAGATATAAGGGCATTGTGCGAAATATAAAAGTACAGTTGGTGCTTCCTTTGGAATCAGATGAAATATTTGGGGTAATTTAATGTGAAATGACCAAGTTTAGGTTTGAGTTTTATTCCGAGCGTCTTGTTTTAGGGGAATCCGGGTGGGCTATACACCGGATATCCTAACTGACGCCACAGCCGAGCTCACTGTGGCTTTACTCCTGGCCACATCCCGCAGACTGATAGAGGCGAATGAGGAAGTGAAGAGGTAAGTGTTGTGTGTCTGTCATCCTCCCAACATACCAGTGTGATGATCGGAGTGTGCTGTGCGTGTGTCTGGGTGAGAGCATTTGTGCCTGAGTGTGGAACCCATCGCCATGTTTTTAAGAGTATCCAAACCAGATGGAGAGCTCTGTGTATGTGTGGGTTGTGTTTGTCTAAGTTTGGATTCAGCTTCTCTCCCTAGCTCATCTGATCCGAGAGAGTGCAATTTGGCAAGAGCCAAAGTCGAGGAACCCCAGAGTGTGTATTGGGGGTATCGCTGGAGTGTAACCAGCTAACACTGTTCAGTTGTATGTGTGATCGATCAGTGTGTTGGTGTGTGTGATATGTGTGTGTGCATTGGGACGTCCTTTTGACGTGAAAGGCGCAATATAAGTGTAATTTTGTTGTTGTTGATTGATCAGTGTGTGTGGGTTTGATCAGTGTGTGTGGGTTTGATCATGTGTGTTTGTGTGTATGTGAAATCAGTGTGTGTTTGATCTTTGTGTGTGTGTATGTGTGATCAGTGTGTGTGTGTTTGATCTTTGTGTGTGTGTGTTCAGTGTGTGTGATCAGTATATGCGTGAGTGATTGATCAGAGTGAGTGTGTGTGATTTTCCAGGTGGTTAATTGAAGGGCATGTTGATGTGATTGTTTTGCAGTGGTGGCTGGAGTGCGTGGAAGCCCCTGTGGATGTGTGGCTATGGGCTAGCGGGGAGCACAGTGGGCATCGTGGGACTAGGAAGAATAGGTACGGATAGTTCCCACTCACATTCTTGCAGCTTTTCACATATCTAATAATAATCCCTCAAAAAAACATTTCAATCCATGACTGTCTGTGGGACACTGCTGTGCGCAATTGGTGCCACATTTTGCCCACAAATATGCAGTCAATTCACTTTACAGTATAAACTGTGAAGCATTTTGAGATGTCTAGAAGACGTGAAAACGATATATCAAATGCAAGGATTATTATTGTTATTCAATATGTTCCTTCACTATACTGTCATTATAGTACCTCACCAAGCCAGGCTTTCACCCTCCACCTGTGTCTGCCTCTCTCTCTGTCACACACACACTGGTCTACCCAGTGCCACAACACACACACACTATCTCACACACTATCAGCTGTCTATCTCTTTCTTGTCTCTGAGTTTGGACTAAATAGAGATTTGGGATGACTACAGACACTTTCCCCGGATAGTATACCTGAGATTACCTCCTCCCGCTACACTTTTCAACCTCAGCCTTTGTGAACAACAGGCTTTGAAGTGGATCCAGGCTCCGGCTTCCTCCATGTCCCCCACCCAACCTGCCCTGTCATCGCAGATGGGCTTTCAGCCTTTCTGCCCCCACACTCTGGAACTCCATCCCACAGTCCTTCGCCTCGCTTGTTTTGACTGTGAATTTTGTAGGTGAAACACGTCTACCAGTTTGCATATTAGCAGTGTCCCACAAACAGCTGTGGAGTGAGTGACCAGGACGAGGAGAGCCCAGAGAGTGCATTGGAGTAACTGCCTCCATCTGACAAACATCAACAGTGGCTTCTTTAGGGTGAATTGTCCAGGCCTCTGGGAGAACCTTTCCTCTTTAACATGCTCCCACAATAATTGACTGTCTGTCTGTCCACCTCAATCTCCAGAACAGGATCTCGGTTTAAACACACTATATTTCTGACTCAGAGACGAGAGCGTTACAGATCGATCATTCAATGGGTATTCTTCAGATTTCTTTTACACACAGGCTGTTGATTTTGTACTGATTGTTCTTTAAAGGTCTAGCGATCGCCAAGCGCCTTAAGCCATTTGGAGTGAAAAAATTCTTGTACACAGGACGACAGCCCAGGCCTGAATCTGCCTGCAAAATACAGGCTGAATACGGTAAGGAGCGGCGACAGTGACTATGGGGACGGTGACAGGTTTTTGTCTCAGGCTCATGGGTGAGGGGCTCTGTGAGTAAATTATTCAGCAAAAGCTAGAAGAAAATCAGAAAAAAATGAACATTTTTGGGCAATTCGGAGTCCTGTCACAAAGTGGTTAGAGCACTCACCTTGTAAGCGAGTGAGAACCTGGGTTCGATTCCTGGGCAGGACGAAACATTGGCTGCTGCGTTTCGTGCACAAAATATACAATCGATTCATTTTAAAGTATATTCTGGGAAGCGCTTTGAGATGTCTCGAGGGCTTGATGAAGCAATGTTATCAAGGATTATTATTATTATTATCGATGTACGATGTTAGATGTAGGCACCAAGCTTGATTTAAATTCTTAACTCCCACACAGTGCCTCTGGATAAGCTAGCCGGGCAGTCCGACTTCATTGTTCTGTCATGTTCCTTCACTCCTGACACTCAGGGAATGTGTAACAAAGACTTCTTTGCCAAAATGAAGAAAACAGGAATACTGATCAATTCTAGCAGGTAGGTAATGCACACTGTAATGTCTTGAATACTTTATTGGTCACATCACCACAGGCTGCCCTCACAATACCTGGACCCAGGAGAGATTTAATCTACAATTTAACCTCAACAAATTGTTCAATATGGGGAGCTCTAGTAGCTCAGTGGTTAGAGCATTCACCTTACAAATGTGAGACTTGTGTTCAAATCCAGGCAGATCAGGGCAAACACTTTGGGCAAGTTGCCTTATTCCACACGCCTAATAATAATCCGTCACCAAAAAACCACAACAATAAAATTGGTCATTTTCAATCCACGACTGTTTGTGGGACACTGCTGTGCGCAATTGGCTGCCGCATTTCGCCTACAAATCACTTTACAGTATATTCTGTGAAGCGCTTTGAGATGTCGATAAGATGTGAAAAGCTATATTAAATGCAAGGATTATTATTATGATAGGTGTCGTAATGTGTTAATTTGAGACCTGAGGATGTTAAAGATGGCCTTATAGAGTAGAAATAGTTTTCTCTGTGATTAATGTGATCACAGTGCACAAAGTGAAGTGTAGTGACTGTGCATTTTGTGGGCAGAACCTGGATCATTTCTCCCTGTTACCTTATCAACACTCCCAAGTGATGTTTTGAATATAATAATCTTTGAATTCGATATTATGATATTCGATACCTCTATCAGTTTTCCTCCCAATTGCCTCAGTTCGCTCCCTCGCTTGCCTTCTTCAAGACTCATCTGAAGACCCCACCCCCCCACTCTTTGTCCATGCATTCGATCACCCCCCCCCCCCCCCCCCCCATCCCTAGTCTCCCTGCCTTCCATCCCAACCACCACCTGACTGTCCAACACCTTGGGACATCCTCCTGACGTGAAAGGCAGTCAGTATACATCCTCCATTTGTTGGTCTGGTGTTTGACCACATCTCATTAATGTTAGACTAATCCTCTTATGCAGCCACTGTTTTGAGTGTGTGCTGTTGCTTCTGACTGTGAGAGTGTGTGTCTCTGATTCTGTTCTGCAGAGGAGCTGTGGTGAATCAGGAGGATCTTTACCAGGCTCTGAGCACCGGGCAGATCGCAGCAGCGGGAATGGATGTCACTGTTCCCGAGCCTCTGCCCACTGACCACCCTCTGCTCTCACTGAAAAACTGTGGTAAGTTTCAGTAGGGATGAGAGGAATGAGAGACTACAGTTATTGGGAGAAGCTAGAGAAGACACTTTAAAGCTAGAGAAGACACATATAAAACACTATATTGATGCGCCTAAAAATCCTCCAGTTTAAAGATGGAAGGACACAAACTATTCTTAATCTCAATTTTATTAAAAAGCCTTACTTTCTGCGGGGCTTTGTTGCTGTTGCTGTGCTGGTGACATTTAGTGACGAAAGTTGTGGACTGTTACAACACGACAGCCAGAATCTTGGCCACACAGTTGGCTTGCCAACGTCAGTCCTCCCACATCATTCCTGGTATCAGCAACAACAAAAACAAAAGTACATTTATAGAGTGCCTTTCATGTCGGGAGGACATCCCAAGGCGCTGAACGGTCAGGTCGGGACCCGAGCAAGGGAGAGGGGCAGGGAAGGGGGGAGAGGCGGGAGAGAGTTAGGAGGGGAAGGGAGAGAGTTGGGAGGGCAACAGAATCGGAGAATCGAAGAATCTTGCCTTACAAATCTGATTGAATTTTTTGATGAGGTAACGGAATGGGTGGATAATGGTAGCGCAGTTGATGTAGTTTACATGGACTTTCAAAAGGCATTTGACAAAGTGCCACATGAGAGACTTATTAGGAAATTAAAGGCCCACGGCGTAAAAGGGACAATGGCAGAGTGGATCCACAACTGGCTGCGAGACAGAAAGCAGAGAGTTGTAGTGAGCGGCTGTTTTTCAGACTGGAGGGAAGTGAGCAGTGGTGTGCCACAGGGATCAGTTTTGGGACCATTGCTGTTTGTAATCTACATCAATGATCTGGACTTGGGTGTAGGGAGTACAGTTTCCAAGTTTGCAGATGACACTAAGTTAGGGAGAATAGTAAATAGTGAGGAGGATAGTAACCATCTGCAAGAAGCTGTAGACAAATTGGTAAAGTGGGCAGACACATGGCAGATGAAGTTTAATGCAGAGAAGTGTGAGGTGATGCATTTTGGGAGAAGAAATGAAGGGAGGCAATATAGGCTAGATAGTATAATTTTAAATGGTGTGAAGGAACAGAGAGACCTGAGGATTTGTGTTAGTGACTCGTTGAAGGTGGCAGGACAGGTAGACAAGGCTGTTAAGAAGGCATATGGGATACTAGGCTTTATAAATAGGGGTATAGAGTTCAAAAGTCAGGAAGTGCTGACTAACCTCTATAAAACTTTGGTGAGGCCTCAGCTGGAGTACTGTGTACAATTCTGGTGACCACACTACAGAAAGGATGTGAAGACATTGGAAAGGGTACAAAGAAGATTTACTGGGATGGTGCCAGGATTGAGGGACTTCAGCTATGAGGAGAGGCTAGATAGGCTAGGGTTATTCTCTCTGGAACAGAGAAGATTGAGGGGAGACCTAATAGAGGTTTATAAGATCATGAGGGGTTTCGATAGGGCAAATAGAGAAAAACTATTTCCACTCGTGGGCGAATCTGTGACTCGTGGTCACAGATTTAAAATAGTTTCAAGGCGAAGTAGAGGGGAGCTGAGGAGAATTGTTTTCACTCAGCGAGTTGTTCGAATCTGGAATGCATTGCCTGAAAAGGTGGTGGAGGCTGATTCGATAACAACTTTTAAAAGGGAATTAGATCTTTATTTAGGGAGAACAGGTCTATTAGGCTATGGGGAGCGGGCAGGGCAGTGGGATTGAATCGCTCTTTTCAAAGAGCTGGCACAGACTAGATGGGCCGAATGGCCTCCTTTTGTGCCGTAAAATTAAATATGAAATAAATATAAGAGGGTCTTGAGACCGACCTTGAAGGAGGCAAAGGGGGATGGAGTTCCAGAGTGTGGGGGCAGAGAGGCTGAAAGCCCGTCCGCCGATGGTAGGGCGGATCAGGCGAAGGGCATGGAGCAGGCCAGAGCCCGCTGAACCGAGGGGGCGGGGGGAGTTTCATAGCGGGACAGCAGGTCAGAGAGGTGTGGTGGGAGGGCAAGACTATGAATGGCCTTGAAAGTGAGGACGAGGATCTTGAATTTGACTTTACTAAAGCACACGTTGAGTTCAGGACAAAATTATTTTGCTTTTGTTGTTCGCAGCTTTAATGATCTAATCTTCTGATATGTTTTGTTTCCAGTTGTTCTGCCTCATATCGGAAGTGCCACCTATGCGACTCGAATCGCCATGTCCGTGCTGGCTGCCAACAACCTGCTGGCTGGGCTCAAAGGGGAGCCCATGCCAAACGAACTGAAAATATAACTGGAAGAATCCTCATTACGTGCGTTCACACGGATGCGTCGATTCCCCCCCCACCCCCCCCATCACCTCATGGGAGCAGAAGTGGAATAAAGTATCTGTTCTTGCTGGATTTGTAGTTTGGAATATTAACACTTAACGATGGTGACACACTCGGGCGAGCTAAACTCAGGCAATTAATTTGTGAACATCGCCACCCAAATTGCGTTGATGTATTTGTTTTGACCCGATTCGTTCCTTGTAAAATATAGTCACTTTTAAAAGTCATAGTGTGAAGGTTTGAGGCCCCTCTGTGTAAGAACTGGTCAATGTTGATCATTGCTTGCAGTTTTGTGCTTTTACAGAGGTCCATACATGCAAGTTTTTTTCTCCTCTTGTTAATTTTCTCCTCTTGTATGATGTTTGGACCGCTGTTTCTTATTTGGGTGGGGTTCCTGACTGAGCACAGTCTCTCACCAACGAGCTATTTGTCTGTCAAGGACACCGCAACCTCTCCATGCATACACGTCTTCAGCAATGAAACTCGATTCTCCTCCCTCCCCCACCCCCCCTCTCTCCCCCCCACTCACTCAACCCAGCTCTGTCACATTTGATAGCTTTGATTAATCGTGCAAAGCTTTGGGCAGGTTTTGCCCCTTTTTATGAAGGCAGCACTGTCTCAGTGCATTACAAGGCACGGCTGTCTTCCACTCGAATATAAACCAGAGGAGAAATACTGACCAACTCCCTTAGATTTATATAGTGACCTTCATCCAGGATAAGGTCTCCAAGCGCTTAACAAGGAGTTGAGGAGGGGAAGAGGGCGACTTAAGGTGACTGATGTGAATTGTATATTGCTGTGTCGTTTCACACCCCAACCATTAGGATTGTTCCAGTAACTCCATGATTTTGTCCATTTCTGACTGTTGAACTTAACAAACCAACAAACATCTCCAGGTAACAGGAATCACTCTGTTCTATTTGCACTCCCAACTTGGTCCTCGGTTCAGACAAATTATCAGGATGTTTCAGCTTTTACCACCGTGTCAAAGGAATAAAATGGATAAAGAAATGAAGCAGAAGTGTTCCATTTCACCCAAACGAAATGTAATGCAGACATCACAAGTCAATGGCTCGTCACAACAGTTGATGGTGTGCGAAAGAAAGGCTTCATTTAGTTTCGCAAATGTAATGCTAACTGTTGAATATATTCATCTTGCATGTTTAGAGGAATGAATAACACTACCGACTTTTGCATTTATGTAGCACCCTCCACGCTTTCCCAGTGGTGGATGGAGTCTGACTGACATGAAAGGGAATACATCTGGTCAAGCAAAAACATTTGACCACGTGAAGCCAGGTTAACCACAGTGGTAATGAGTAACTTATGTGATAAATGTAGTGTTCGAAATGTTGACGAAAATAAACTTCCTCCGTTTTAAGCACTTTTTCACCATTGAATGTAAATTTTCCATAAAGCCCAAGGCTTCATCAGTTACTGCTCCTGTACCTGAAGCTCCTTTAGCACCTATCTGAATCTCCTGTTCAGGCTTATTGTGGAGCTCCTGTAGTTCAGTGATTAAAGCACTCGCCTTACAAGCGTGAGACCTGTGTTCAATTCCAGGCAGGTGAGGGCGAAACCTTGGGCAAGTTTCCTTACTCCCCACACCTAATAATAATCCGTCCAAAAAAAACTACAATAAAAATTGGTCATTTCAATCCATGATTGTTTGTGAGACACTGTGCAATTGGCTGCCACATTTTGCCCACAAATATACAGTCAATTCACTTTACATTGTATATTCTGTGAGGCGCTTTGAGACATTGACAAGATGTGAAAAGCGCTATATCAAAATGCAAGGATTATTATTATTCTTACCCAATGGGAGATCATTCTTTGATCCTAGATTCACTCCCCCAACTCTCAATCACAGCTCTATTTCACTTTATTTCGAGGCAGATTCAGTGTCAAACTGGCAATCCGTCTGGAATAGGTTGCTGAATATCTGACTTGGTTGTTCTTAGGTCATTCCGGGGATCATCATGATTAAATCTATTATGAGCTCAAATGTGTCCCATAGGACAGGCCAGGCCAAAAGCATCTTGTATCAGTTATCTGACAGTCACAAACATAGATTGGAACTGACTGCCATGTAGTACAGTACTTGTCCGCCCAGATCCATACACTACAGGTTTCTGATAAATAGCAATCCTTGTATTTGTACTGTACAGTGAAATCCTGTTATTACATCTTATTACATCACATCACAATACATCAACAAATTACATTTGTATAGTGCCTCTTATGTCAGGAGGACATCCCAAGGCACAAAAGGGGAGTAAATGGTGACAAAAGTTAGGACATAGATTTGGAAGGCACGACGCTGACCCCATAACATAGAAAAGAGAACATCGAAACATAACAAGACAATGTAGATCATGACAGGCTGTTTCAACTTCTCCAGAATACAGAATAGTCAAACCAGAGGACACAACCTACGAATGAAAGAGGGTAAATTCAGAATAAATCTTAACACAAAATCTGTTTCAAAGAGCAAATAGTGAACATGTGGAACAGGCTTCCTAGGGAGACGCTTGAAGCAATTTAAGTGTTGATTCAAACACGGACTAGATCGTTTTCTTTTAGAAAATAGCATTAAGGGATATAGTACATAGGAACAACAACAACTTTGATTTATACAGTGCCCTCCATGCTGAACGGCATCTCAAGAGCGCTTCACAGTAACGGATCCTGGGACCGAGCCAGGGGCAGGGGTAGAAAGGTGACCAAAGGCGCGGTCGAAGAGAAAGGTCTTCAGCTGGGATCTCAAACTGGGAAATGAGGGGGTGAGGCAAAGGGAGTGAGGAAGGGAATTCCAGAGCCTTGGGGCATAGTGGCTGAAGGCATGGACATATAGGACATATGTACTGTACATGCGACCAACAGGAAGGTGGAAGGCAAACTAGATGGACCTGGTCTATTTTCATCTAGCATTTCTTATGTTCATATCTGGAAATTGATCCGTTCAGTGTTTGGGAGCCACTGGAGCCTGACAAGGACTGGAGTGATGGGGATACGGAGTTTGTTCAATTTAGATGTCGAATGACATCCTGCATAAAAAAAATTGTGACTTTCTCGAAACCCTGATGAAAGTTCATTTGCGAAAGAATTAATCCACACAGCGGCATTCAGATTAGTGGCAGCAAGTATGAGGAACTTGAAATGGGTCGTTAGACTAGAAAGCTGATAAAACAATATCAAATCAAATTATACAAACGGTAAAGGTTGCATTTCACTTTTGAATAAAGTACAGACAAATGTCATTAGCTCACTCTTATCTTCAAAGCTTTAGAACCACCCCCCACCATCAAATCATCTACAATCACCAAACTGTATTGTAGAGAATGATGGGAGAACACATCACAAGATTGTTTCTGAGATGGAGTCAAGTATTAAACATGTTGTGATGAGCATAAAGACCTGAGGGGTGGGGGTGGGCTGTGCTGGTTGTGGTAATGTGTACACCACTGACAACATCTTAATTGCAATCATAATAATAATCTTTGCATTTGATATAGCTCTCTTCACATCTTATCGACGTCTCAAAGTGCTTCACAGAATATACTGTAAAGTGAATTGACTATATTTGCGGGCGAAACACATCATATGTTACAATAATACTGTGCTTTATATTCTCACTAAATTACTTTTAATTTGTAATGACATTTAGAATAATACACCCACAACCTCAAATAACTGAAAACTTTTAATTAATATCAATGCTTTATAACTGAATGGCTTTTTCTATTTACAGAGAAAGAGGTACCCTCAGGATTTGTGGCCATATAGCTTCCAGTGCTACATAGTCTTTGCTATGTATAAATAAAAAGCTTAAAAACACTAGCTGGAAAAATCAAGGAACTGGGGTGGATGTGAATTTTATTATTCATTACACAGTATATTGACCTTATTTTACAGAGACCACAAGTTCTCTTTACACTACTGTACAAAAATTACTTTAAACTACATTGTAAGTATGCTTTGACTTTCTTTTTAAAACCATTATTTCTTCCGAGTCTTGTTCCTTCGCAAGTTTTTGGCATATTTATTTATCTTGGTTCAGGATGTCCAGCAGCTTAATGCTCTTCACATTTTCTTAGCACAGTATAACTACTACAGTATAACTACTACAACGCTTCCATTGCTCCAGATTTTAATACGCTGTTTGGCATAGGATCCATGAGACTGCAGCTGTTTTTGGAGGTTAAAAAAGGTGCTGGCAACTCAGCCAAGTCCCCATAGCACAAGAGAATGTCTGAACTTTAGGTTACATATCGGCAAGTGACAAGGTTTGTAACACATGATAATAAACTACCTTACGAACAGACTTAAGAGTTACCTTTCAAATTCCCATGGTCAAAATATTTCTTGTTAAAAACGATAATAAAATACAGTTACAGGCCAGTCGGCATGGATAGATTTCTGTGCACTAGTTGTCAATTTTTAAACAGGTATTTTAGTAGTTTTTAGGAGCTTGTAGATGCCATTTTCACTCGAGCCCTTAGATAATACAGTAAAACACACACAAGTCTTATCTTTATAAATCGTATAATCGCCTACAACAACAACTTGCATTTATATAACGGCCTTCAAGGGGGGTAGAGTCCCGGAAGGCTTATAATCATCCCGAGTCTCATTCAGCTCCTGTCAAAACCACTTTGATTTCTTTGCACTACTTGTATAAATCACCTCCCAATTCATAATACCGCATTGAATCGTGAGAAAAGACCTTTTCGCCCGTCAATGCATGCACACTTACTGTCCAGCTGCACTGAATCGCGGGAAACACAGTCTTGATCCATTGATGTATGCACAGAGCTTAATTTCTCGAGAGTCAACGCGATTTGCTGCGTTGACGGGCGAGGGTGTATTATTAAATCGCTGAAAATGTCGTCTTCACCGGTCATTGCGTGCGCACTTACTGCTGCATTAAATCAGCATTAAACAGCGTAGATTATTGATTAAATCAAATTTTCTCCGACCTCTCCTGTTTGCCTGCAACGTGGACTTTACGCAAGTTATTTGAAATGTTGTGGTCCGGATTGATACAAGTTATGTCAGTTTTACTATACTTTCGATGTTCCTGCCGGATCTATCCTATGAATAAGTTAATACTCCAGACCAAAAAACACTGTAAAAAATTGGGATTCTAAACAACACTAACACTTTCCTATACTCCGAGAACATAAAAAGACATAAGTGCAATGTAAACACAGAAGGTTATAGCAGCCGGAATTCTTTGTGATTGCACATAGGCTGATTTTCTATTACACTATTATTGAAGAATATTTCTTTTTTTTAAGAATGATTTGGATTAACCTGGTACACCGGCCGGAATTCATCTGTTTGAAATTTGGGGTGGGGTTTTTTTTCGTAGAAGAGGAAATATTCGCACTTTTGCAGTCAGGTATCACAATCCAGGTTAATACAATATCGGGTGCAATATAAAGCTTCCTTTACACTGTCCCAACCCAACAACATCACCCTCCAAATCACCCCTTTGACAGTTTGAACTCTCACACCAATGAGATTGCCAATTTAGTAGAAAATTATGGCAATCCGTGTTGTGCTGTCAATTTAAACTCCTTGGGAAACGGCTCGAGGCAATTAGAATCACTTTGCTTCACTTCAGAATGCATATAACCATCAGAGAGAGAGAGAGAGATCTGTCCCATTAGCTTGGCAGCTTCCAATGTAAAATTCCACAGTTGAACCTCTTTCGGGAATCAGAATTGATAAGAATGTGGATCGCTTTGCGGCAACACTAACGGTACTAAACTTTGCGGACGAAAAGAGATCATCTAAGAATAAAGCGCGTCTGATCTGCCGCACAGTGGTGTTTGGTGGATTAAAGATCAGTGAACAGCAGGTGAAAACTAGCGACGCTGCCCTACGCCAGTGTTGAGATAGGTTTGCATCCTGACTGCTATTCAGATTGCCTTACTGCTGGGTAACACAGACACAATTCTGCACTAATCTCTCTGCAGATTTGCAGTAGTGTGCACCTACCGAAATATAACAGTTTTAAGAGCATATAAAAGTGCAGTTATGTACATTTACTAAATACTACAAAACATCAGTCGGCCTCCGTTCAACTCAGCACCTGAATAACGCAGCAGTCCAAAAATGGCCATCGTCGGCTTTCACCTTCTCTACAAGAAGTTTACGCGCACCATCGTTAAAATCGTCACCGCATGAGCCTCAAATAAGTCTGGCTGAACGTTTGACCTTACAGCAGAGTACTGGGCAGGCTGCTGCCGTGCCACCTGAGGCAGGTGGTTTTGGAATGCTTGTACAAGTGACTGGATTGACTGAACCTTTTCCCACATTTTAGACAGGCGTAAGGCTTTTCACCCGTGTGAACACGGATGTGCTTCTTACAATCTGTCAGAGTCAAAAAGGTCTTGCAGCAAATTTTACAGGCGTACTTCCGGGCACCTTCCACCACCAGCACGTTATGTTCCGACATGGCTTTCTTACACTTGGAGAGTACGTCAGCGGAGGCCCGGGTGAGCTGCGGGGCGGCCGAATGGAACGAGTGGTTGTTTTCAAAGGAGGACGAGGTGCTGTTTAACAATCGCACCTGGGAACTGGAGCCAATGTCCTGGGAGTGCGATCCTCCGTCGCTCACCGAGGTCACGATGGGCATTTTGGGAGCGATACGTCGGTAGGAAGGGAAATTGTTGGCTCCTCCTCGCGATGAAATGATAGATTGCCTGGTCACAGAATGTAATCCAGAGCCAATCTTGGGAAAGTCTAATCTGAAGGGTTCTCCTCCTCCTCCTTTGTACCCTGAAGGCTGCACGCACGGTAAACTCAACATATCCTGCATCGGTCGCATGAAATGAGAATTGGGGGGGTCGTGAAACGGGTTCTCCAGCCGAGACGCCGCGGCAGCCGAGCTGTTGCCCGCGGCCAGAGACGACATTGGACTCATTAGATAACAGCCTTCGCTTTCCATTCTGCCATCGCTGGTTGTGTTCGGAATGTTGTCCTCCACGCCCAAATTGCCACCGAATCCAATCCCCCGGCTCTTGTTCAAGAAGCTGGAGATGTGGAAAGGGGTTTTGCCATCGGGGTTATTTGTGGACTCCAGCATGTGCATGTCCGCGACCCGGTCGGTGGTGGACTGAGGATCGGAGAAACTCCGGTCACTGCTCTCTGGGCTGAGCTCCAGTTTCTCTGCGTTCGGCATCCCCCCTTCCACTTCGACCAACTCACTGCCTTCGGCCTGGGAGGCCACGTCGCTCGCCTCGTCCTGTGGCTCGGGCGAGCTCAGTGGCTCGGCCTTCACCACCACCCGCACGTGCACCTCGCCCCCATTCAGCTGGAGTTCCGTGGTCTCAGTGTGGAAATCCAACTTGTCGATGGGATTATCCTGGTTGAAAGCGTTTTCCACCTGCGTTCCTTGCGAAGCGACCGATTGCGAGAGGACGACTCCGCTGTTGTCTGACTGACTCGGTACCTGGTTGTCGTCCACCGAGCTGAAGGTTTGCTCGAACATGATCGCGTTTTCCTCGTGGCGTTCACCCAAAGCGTTGGCTTTAGAGTCGTCTCCCAGCTTCAGCGAGTCCGGTGTAAACAAATCCTCGCAGGTATGTACCACTGCCTGCCCGTTGTCCGATGTGCCTTCGGTGATAAGAGACCCGTCCACAGATGGCCTCATCCTCTGCTTGGATCGCTCGTCGGGAATGGCCTTTCTCTTTTGGAGGCGTCTGACTGGGAACGTGCTGGACTGGTCTTCCAAGTGATGCCTAAGTGACGAGTTCACGTTGACATGCTCCTCCATTGTCTGAGTGGAGCTCAGCGCAGAGCTTACCAAACTCAAACCCAACTGCTGAAGAAGAAAGGATCTCTGCATTCGAGCATTCTGCTCTTGCAATCGTTCGCTTGTCGGAGACATGGGGACAGTCCTGGTGGTTAAGTAATGTTTGCACGCCTTCACCACGGAATTCAAATGGAGATGAGATGCTGCCAATAACACATCCATGACATTACTCTCTCCCAACATGAGAGTAGATGTGTACATCATTTCAACAAGGGCAGCAAAGGCCTCTGCTGTCACCACTTCGCTGTCTAACTGAACCATGTTGAGGGATTGGTCGCTCTCCGGGACTGTGAAGAGCGCTCGGAAATGGGTGCTGCAGGCTGCAAGGACAGAACGGTGGGCTTTAAAGTGCCGGTTCCCCACAACAATCACACAATCACACAGTTGGCCATGAAGCCGCTGATAGTTCAGCTGTTGGAACACTTGTTCAAAGTGCCCTGGAAAATCCATGACCCTGTTAAAACAGAAAAGGCAGAAGTCTCTTACGACCCAGTGAGAAATCCTCCTAATATATTTTCACCCACAAAATGTACAGTTCACTTTACAATATATTCTGTGAAGCGCAACAAGACATCTCGAAGACATGATAAGGCACTGAATAAATGCAAGGAGTATTATTATTACTATTACTGCAGAAACTTTTATTTTTCTGGTATATAATTGCTCTTTGGTCGGATACAAACCAGGTATATATCTCAGCTGCAAACACACAATAGGTAATGTCATCAAATTATAAGGAATGGGTTCAAATGACCAACTGCACTTTATGACTGTAATAATAAAATGTCATTTATGAAAATCATTCTGATAAATCAGTGAGCCAATTGAAACCCAAGGTTATCTGGGAAATAACAACAACAATTTCGATTTATATAGTGCCCTCCACGCCAGACGGCGTCTCAGAGTGCTTCCCAGACCAGCTGTTTGTAATAAATTGTACAAATAAATTACACTGAGATAACGGTACAGATCAAAACCATTATAATGTGCTTCATTATAATGCAGATTCACGTAGTGTGTTTGTGGTGAGGACACGTTTGCAGGGCTATGCAAAAGCCCCATGATGAGATTTTGGTCTCAAACAGGCCAGCGATGGTTGACACTCCAGTGTCCTTTGAAAAAAGCATTAAACCAACGTCCAAGATTGATGTTAAAGGTCCCATGGCATTATTCATAAAGAGGGTTTCTTCCGGTGTCCTGGCCAATTTAAAAAAAAGTTATTTACTTTACGTTTGTTTGCTCAAATTACAGTTGAGGTTGTCGACAAAATACAGTCATGACACTTCATAGAATTGGCTACATAATGCTTTAAACACGTTGTTGTGATTTAGCACAAAAGCCAGGACAAAATACAGAACAAGGATTATTAAATTAATAGTGATTGGAATGTGAGTAATCCCAAAATTTTGGGTGCAGCCTTTAAATTAATACACAGCAGCTTTGCGAGGTTGGTCCTTAACCATTCATTGACAAGTTTATTTTAACTTGTGTGAATAATCACTTTACTGGGTTGAAAACTGACTGTTTACACCCCCACCCGTAGAATGAAATGTTATAATTTCCAGACATTTTCTAGGTCTGAGTTATATTACCTGCACATTACAAAAGTTCAAGTGCTCTGGGGAACTATCTTGCATGAGGGGACATACATTAATGGAGTCCTGTAGCTCAGTGGTTAGAGCTGGGTTCGATTCCCAGCAGAGTGAAACCGTGGGCAAGTTTCCTTACTCCACACGGCTAATAATGCGCCTCAAGAAAAAAACAACAGTATATTGGTCACTTCAATCCAAGAGTGTTGTGGGACACTGTGCGTAATTAGCTGCCGTGTTTCACCCACAAATATACAGTCAACTTACTTTACAGAATATTGATATGAAGGTGTGAAATATCAAATGCAAGGATTATTATTATCAATAATATAAATGCAAATTGTTATTGTTGTTGACTTAAGTTCTCAAAGAAGATATAAACATCACTGTTTAGGGAATTACTGCTCTAATTACAACAGAATGTACACTCACTCATAGAGCTTGTGCTCTCTAATTTCCTGAGACAATATTCTAGGTCATCAGGAGACTAAGCCGGTAGAAGATCCAAATTCAGTGCTACTGTTTATGCTTTAAAAGAGATTTATGTTGGTATTTGTTAGATGGTGAAACTGATTGTACTGAGAGGTACTTTTCCACAGTGAGCACAAATGAACAGCCATTTGTTTTGAAGACTTTCTAATGTCTTGAGGATATTAGTACTGTACTACAATGCAAAGATCCCACACCCATTTCAAACTGTGTGAGCATCAAGTGCTCTGAGGACAGATATAGCACAGTATCACACAACCTCTACTCAGAGGCATGCATCTAGGATTACTGAGGGACATTGGAGAGGAGATAGCAAATACTCTTAACTACAACCTTTCAAACATCCTTGGGTATGAGAAGACCGGGAGGTTGCCATAATAATACCTCTGTTCCAAAATGGACAACATGATAAGCCAAGTAACTATAGACCAATCAGCCTAACATACATAATAAGCAAATGTTTAGCGGCCCTAGTACAAAATTCTTGGTTGGCTAAGTGTCTGAAACACGTGGAAACCCAGCACTGTACTTAACAGTATCAAAACTAGAAAGCGTTCCACATATGCATGCCACCTAATACACGGAAATATTCTTGTGTCTATAATAATAATCATAATCCTTGCATTTGATATTAACTGTCTTAAAGACATCTTAGTGCTCCACAGAATACACTGTAAAGTGAATTGACTGTATACTTTGTGGGCGAAAAGTGGCAGCAAGTTACTCAGAGCAGTGTCCTACAAATAACTGTGGATTGAGTGACCACATTTCTACTTTTTTTAAACTCCTGTAAAACCAAGCCGCCAATTAACTAACAATCATATGGGTTATTAGTACATTTAAACTGGGGCGAAGATAAATCATTTTCTTTTGCATTCTTGAAAGTTAGAATCTACACACTTCATCATTTTAATCTGTTGGTTTGCATAACACTAACTGAGACAGAATACTGGACTTGGCATGTTAAGCTAACCTGCTGCTTTTGATAATTTATTTTCTGCTTTGGTGTTCTTACAACAGGACTCAAAAAGTCACTTCAAAGCCAACAAGTGATGAAAGGCACTGTCAACCAAATAATCCATTTACTGGAAAATGTGCTGAAATGCTAGCTCCATTTGCACACATTCATTACCCCCATAGATTCCCTGCCCTCATTTCAAATGGAATGCAATTTGTTGCTGTTGCAATGAACTGTGCCACGGAGCGATAATAGGATACTGTCCATTTCACACAAAGCACTTCTTGATGTTGGCTGGATTGAGTTGGGGGAGCACGGGGGAAAGGAATAAGAGTGCTACATGAGGTTTGAGGAATGTGCATGAGGTTTGCAGATAAGGATGAGAACTTTACATGTGGAGCTCCTGTAGCTCAGTAGTTAGAGCACTCGCCTTACAAGCAGGAGACCTGTGTTCGAATACAGTCAATCCACTTTACAGTATATTCTGTGAAGTGCTTTGAGATGTCGATAAAATTGAAAAGTGCTATATCAAAATGCAAGTATTATTATTGTTATTATTATGCACTTCTGACAGCGCTCAATAGAAAACTCAATGCCGAGCAAATTTCAAATGTTGGAGAGTGTGTTTGTGTGTGTTGGGGTGATGCTGAGATGGAGGGGAGGAGGAGGATGAAGATCGGATGTACATAGGAAAAAGGAAATTATAACATTCCTACAATAAAATTTGAAGTCCTTTGAGAAAGTGGGCTTTACGTTGGCACTGGACAGGCCAAGCACATACCTGCACAGTCTTGCTCAGTTCAAGTATAGTTGCTGTAGCACATCAAATTGACTGCTGTGAGCAACAGCTATAACAGATCACATTTCTTCAATCGTTGGCCCACCTTCCAAAGCCCTATTCGAACAGGAAAAAAAAAGTTATTTTCAAAAACGACGTGAATGTACCACAAAGAAACCAAAACAAAAATGAAAAAGGGTCCTAAGATATTAGTTAAGTCATCGCAGGCCAGATTCAAACCTGCAGTTTGGTCTGCATGGTCTATTGCCGTTCCAAACAATGCTAACAACAACGACTTCAAATTATATAGCGCCCTTCATGCCGTATGGCGTCTCAGAGCGCTTCGCAATAACGGATCCAGGGACTGAGTCAGGGGCAGGGGTAAAAAGGTGACCAAAAGTGCGGTTGAAGAGAAAGGTTTTTAGCTGAGATGTGAAATTGGGAAGAGAGGGGGCGAGGTGAAGGGAGTGAGGAAGGGAGTTCCAGAGCCTCGGCGCGTAGTGGCTGAAGGCACGGCCGTCACTGGTGGAACGGAGGATTCGGGGGCCAGACCCGGTGGAGCGAAGGCAATGGGTGCTGGTTTGAGGAGAGAGATCAGAGAGGTAGGGGATTGCAGAGGAGTGGAGGGATTTGAAAACAAGGGTGAGGATCTTGGAATCGTTCCCCTCTGGGACAGGGAGCCAGTGGCAAGGACTAGGGTAATGGGGGAGCGAAGTTTGGTGCGGGTGAGAGTGTGGGCGGCAGAGCTTTGAATGAGTGAGGAACCGGATGTGGGGGAGGAAGGACAATTGGGGGTCGAACCTGACTCCTAGGTTGTGCACTGGTTCGGAGAGTTTTAGGGGCAGGCCGGGAAGGTGGAGGAGGTGAGAGCTGTGTGATTGAAGACATTGTCGAGAGCCAAAGAGTATGGCTTCTGTCTTGTCAACATTCGGCTGCAGGAAGTTCACACTCATCCAGCTCCTGATGTCTGACAGGCAGGCTGACAGAACATCAGAGGACTGGGGGTCGCAAAGTCATCCGCATACATGTGGAAGTGTACCCCATGTCTGCGGATGATGTCCTCAAGAGGGAGCATATAGATGAGGAAGAGGAGGGGGCCAAGGATGGATTCTTGGGGTACCCCACAGGTAACTGGGTGAGAGCGGGAGGAAAAGCCGTTTGTGGAGATGTACTGCTGGTGGTTTGTGAGGTAGGACTTGAACCAGGCGAGTGCGGTACCACTGAGGTGGATGATGGAGGACAGGCGGTGGAGGAGGATGGCGTGTCGACTGTGTTGAACGCAGCGAACAGGTCCAGGAGGATAAGGAGGCAGAGGGAGCCCTGGTCACAAATAGAGAGGACATCGTTTGTGACTTTCACAAGCGCAGTCTCCGTACTGTGGGCAGGACGGAGGGGTTTGAAACGGGAGTGGGAGGAGAGGTGGGCGCGGAGTTGGTTTGCAACATGTTCAAGTGCTTTGGCAAGGAAGGGCAGGTTCGAAATAGGGCGTTGGTGGTTAGGGTTTGAGGGATCTCGGGAAGGTTTTTTAAGGATGGGGGTTGATGGCAGCAGTTTTGAGGGGGGCAGGGACTGATCCTGCGGAGCGGGACTGGTTCATGATGTCAGCCAGCAGTGGCAGAGGAGGAGCTGGGTGACCAGTAAGTTGATGGGAAGGGGGTCGAGGCAGCAGGTAGTGGGCTTTATTGAGGTGATGGTGCGTGAGAAGCAGGAAGGAGAGACGGGGGAGAAGGAATGTAGGAAGGGGGTCGTAGTAGGAGCTGATGACGGGGAGGGTGAGGGGGACGGAATGGTGGTGGGCGACGAGAGGCAGAAAGATGCGGCTGCCTGGAGGATATTGCCTACCTAATGCCTACCACCCACCAAAGTCGATTGGGCGGGAGAGGGAAGTGTTAGGATTTCCGATCCTGAGAGTTCAAAATAATGACCCAACAATCCTTAATAAAGGTATAGTGATTTAATGATTATAAGTAATTTTAGAATGATAGAATAAAAGAATCATACTACCAGTTCTATGTAGAATACAATGCTGGATTCAGGCTGTTACACCATAAGTCAGGTTCAGGCTTCTCACAATACTCACTCCTTCTAACTTTCCTTCTCTAACTGACCCTTCTCTGCCTGTAAAACAGAACAACTGGAACCATGACCTGTTCCAGTAGTTCTGGACAACAGTGGCAGGCTGGAGATCTCGGTTTACCCTGAGACATTCCCCAACTGTTGTAATGAGCCACTCTTTCTCTCCTATCTTTATAATTCTCCACCATAACTAACTCAGTCAGTTGATCACTTGGACATTGTCCAGAAGTGATGTCAAAACCAGACTATCTAAAGGCCAGAGTTGTAGGGAGTTGTTCGCCTCCCTTCTTTTCCCAGACCTTGAGATGGCTCTCCTGCTACTCACTTGGCAATTTCCCAAATGAGTACAATCCTTTGCGCCTTTGTTAATTGAGTCCTCTGCCTCTATCTATATCTCGAGCCGCTCTCCTTCAATTCTTTATTTATCGTAGAAGCTATTGAGGTTATTGCGCTCCTTGGATTATTGGCATGGACCAGGATCCAAGGTTTCTCTCAGCACAGGGGAATGTGCACCTGATGTTTTGCGTGGACAAGTTGTTTCTCTCCTTTTGCTCAAGATTGCTGACCATTCATGTGTTGTGGATAGCTTGTTTTAATTGGTGCCTGATTGGAACTATAATTAATTTTTAATACAGAAACTCCATATCCCAACAGAAGTATTTGCAGAAAGTTAACACTAAGGTTACATATTTCAGCAATATCCTATATGAATGTTTTAAGGTTACTGTGTTCTCTCCAAAGCCACCTCTAAAAAAAAGTTACAGGACATTTTTATCAGTGTTAGATTTTCCTGCAAGTCAGACTGTGATTGCAGCTTAAACCACAGGACCAATTTGTACACTTTGATGGCCTGTCGCGACCCAGTGAAAGCTTTACTACGGAAAACATCTGGTTAATTAAACCCTTCTTATCCATAATATACACATTTACGTAATAACTACTAAATGCAGTATTGTACAAATCCTAGGTATCAATTAATGAGAAACCTGAGCTTGCTTCTCTTTGATAAGCTTATCAAAGTTTGGTGTAAACGTACAGTATCACTGCTACCCAAAAGGGACAGTTCAAACATTTCTCCATTTCATTGCCAACAAAACCCACTTCTCTGTCTAAACTACACTCCAAATTCTCCACTGCAAGATTACAGTAAAAGGATCGTGGCATTCAATTCGTTGATCACTGGCAGTTGCTGCTGTTTAAATAATTTAAACCTTGCATTTGATACAGCGCCATATCACGTCTTTGAGACGTCTCAAAGCGACTAACCACTAGGTAAACTGAGGCTCGTGGAGTACGGAAACGTACCCATTGTTTCGCCCTGCCGGGAATCAAACCCAGATCCTCCCACTAGCGAAGGCGAGCGCTCTAACCACTAAGCAGCTGGACTCCACAGGATAACAGCTAAATAACTTTATTGCTCAGTATCTATGGCAAGAACCACAATTTCTGAATTTGCGATGCTCCACAATAACCCCCACTGATTGAATTCATTCAACAAAGGGCTGTGTAATTATTGCCTGGCCAAGACAAGTTGTAAACTGATCTTTACGATTGTCAGTTTTCTTTAGGAAAACTGAGTTTAGAACCTGCCAGAAGTCCATGTACACGATTAACATGCAGTGTAGCATTAATGGTATTCATTTACTTCTAAAAATAAAAACCTTGTTCCAGACTATTCTAGCAAAGAATTTGGGGATACAAGCATACCACAATAGGATGAATGAAATACAACAAATCCCCTTGGATATCTGGGTCACAAGAGAATAAGAATAACCAACCACTTCATGTAATTCATTAATTTATCTGAGAAAACTGCATTCAAAACAAAATGTCATGCTCTTATTTCTTGATACAGAGTATTCAGTAGCCACTTAAAGCTCTATTCATGATAGAATGTAATGCATGTATACAATTAGGCACATTTATGTGTGTATCAGACAAAAAAAAATGAATTTCAGTCAATCTACACTGAATAACTGAACATGAGAGTCCAGATTTACGCTTGTTACACTATATTGTTATAATATACAGTAAAAGCCCATTTATCCAGCACCCGATCAACCGTAACTTCCGTATAACCAGCATCACAAAAAAAAGCCCGCATTCGATTAACTAGAATTTATCCGGAAAAATGCATGAGATTTTTTTTTTTTGCGTTTTGGGCCGATAATCTGGCTCGCGCTTTAACCGACATTGGCCAGGTCCTGAGGGTGCTGGATGAACAGACTTTTACTGTACTCAAATTTGCCTTGCTCACATCAAAGGGTATTCAAAAAGGGGAACCATACTCCAATATTCTTTAGTCGACTTGAAGCTTTTAGAAAGCAAGTGACTCTTGGACAGAACTTTTTAATCTTGCAATGTAAGTACAAATAGTGAACATATAATAAGAATAATCCCTTCAATTGAGTTTAACACATCTCAAAGCATTTCACAGAAATAATGTAAAGTGGATTGATTGTATAGTTTGTGGGTGAAAGCGTATTCTGAACATACATATTGCATACCTAAGAGTTCTTGTGATTTTGCAGTCAGACACAAGAGATCTTTGATGTGTTGTATTCTCCCTATTTCTTCGTCACAATACAGCATTCTAGACATTCACCTGAAACTGTTCTGAAGCTGATCGCTGGGAGACATGCAAGAGCAAAATGAAGTTTAGTTTTGAATTTACCTCTTCCTCCATCCGAGGGCAATGACATGTTTCCTATCACCCTACAACAAAAGAATGGAGCAGCTTGTCAACATTTCTCTCCTTCCTTCCCTCCTTCTTTCATTCCTTGGAACGTCCTCCTGACGTGAAAGCTGCTCTACCAATGTAATTTTGTTGTTGTTGATGCTTCCTTCCTATTTTGATGTACTGTATATATTTATGTATTTATTAATGAATCAATTATCTCATCTCTGTTCCTTTCCTTGCCTCGTTTACACAGGTTCTGATTCACTGGCTGATCCACTCAATCATAATATTTACTATGGTATTATCTTCAAGATTATTAAAGGCTCTTTAGTTCCAAACCCCCCCCCACCCCCCCTTATATTATTACAGTGAAACCTGTAAAACCCAAAATGCTTTAGATAAATCGATATAAGCAAGTCACCTCTTGCACCATGAAGACCCAACAAACCGTAGGTAAGTGCATCTCAGTTTATAATAATCCATGCACTGGATATAGCACCATATCACATCGTCGAGACTCCGTGACTCCACATCTGAAGAGTCAAAGCAGTTGATTTAAGTATTCTAGCATGCTTTTTAACTTCATATAGCAATAAAGGCAATTATTTTCCAGCAGCCCTCACACACTGCAGGTTCAAGATGGAGCTGGGAAAGACTCAATGGTCAACTTGTCCTGAAATTTACACAAATTCTTGAGGCTCCGTGTTTGATAAACTAGTTTGATAAACTAGTTGAATGATCTACCTCAAAGGGTTTGGCTATTTGATTAGGACATCCCCGCGACATGAAAGGTGCTCTATAAATGTTATTTGGTTGTTGTTGTTGTTATAAACAAGCAAATCTACCTCAAAGAAAGTGTTAGTTTTAATCTTTTCTATCCTCGTTGAAATATTTTGGGTTTCACTCGAGAAACAGCAAGAAGCAGAAACATCACAACTGATGCCACTCAGAAAGTGTTTGAACCAGGAAAGTAAAACATCATGCCAATCTGTGTGCTGACACAGGTTTATAATTAAATCTACACATTAATCTGCTTCTTTTAAGAGCCAGATGGAGTAATGTTTTATTCAATTACCACAATATACAGTCTTAAATGAGGATGATTTTACAAATCAAAAGATCGACACGAGGGAGAAGGGAATAGGAGCTTGAGGGAGGGAGGGAGGTTGTAGAGTACCTCTGTCCTGTACAATTTATCTAAATCTGTCTTTGAAAGAATGTCCTTTGTGTTACAGTTAAGGCATGCGGCATCTATTATGTAGAAATTGGTCTTGGTCGCACTTGGCTTTTCAGTAATGCACCTTTCGGGTAACAGAAAGTTTTTCATAAGTATTGGACAAGTGGTTCTCAAACTAATTTTTGGGTGGCCTCAGTGTGCAAAGAGGCAGGGAGGGGCAGGGAGGGAGAGAGCTGGCGTCTGCCAATCCTCGTGCCTCGTGGCAACCAAACCCCTCAAAACTATAAGCAAAACAACAACAACAAAATGACACTTGTATAGCGCCTTTCACATCAGGAGGACGTCCCAAGCCGCTGGACAGTTACTGCTTCAGACCCGAGTCGGACCAGGCCAGAGCCTGCTGAGAGGAGGGGGCAGGCAGGTTGGTAAAGGGATAGGAGGTCACGAGTGTAGGGTGGATTTAGGTTGTGGAGAGCTTCGAATGTAAGGACCAGGATCTTGAATTGGATGATGAGGAACCAATGGGTGAAGATGGGAGAACGGAGAAACAGACTTTTAACAAGCTAAAGAAAATTGAAACAAATAACAGTAATAACGCTGTCAATCATTTAAAGAAATTGAAAATAAACACTTAAATGCTTAATAAAGAAACGCAACGTTAACTGATTTTCCTCTCTCCATAGATGCTGCCTGACCTACTGCATGTTACCAGCAACTGCTGTTTTTATTTCAGGTTCGAGTTTGGAATGGTAGAGGACATAGGCCGCAAAGTTCTGGATTATCTGCAGCCTGTGGAGGGACGTACACACACTCTCCCTCTTGCCCCCACCCGCATCAGAATCATGTAGAGTACTAAATACATTCCAGTCTCTCCCAAAAGATGGAAATACGTATTAGGTGATGGCACAAGCTTTTCCCAATCAATCAATCTAAAATGACACCTATATGATAGGGTAACTAAATAAACCAGCCAGAAGCAACAAATAAAAGCTCTCTACCTGATACCAATGTGAAGGCCATCTAACATTCTATTGTTCATGAGATCCCCTATACAAATACAAGTTGTTCATCTCTGAAAAACCTCCAACTAACTGTGAAATATTAAAATGAATATGTTATTCAAATCCTTTTTGAACTACAACAACAACTTTGATTTATATAGCGCCCTCCATGCTGGACGGCGTCTCAGAGCATAAATAAAAAAGAACTAAAAATATACGAAAGAGTGAGTAGGATCAGAATTTCTGACCGACATCCCAGTGATTGCTTTGTTTTTTCCAAATAATTTCGGGAATCGAACCCAACCGGTCCTCTTGCTTGCGAGGTGAGTGCTCTAATGACTAAGCTATAGGAATCCATAAGATCCTTCACTTCATGCCCTTCCTTCTCCACCTTTCTCAGCCTGGGCTCCCAGTCAACTCTGTGAAGCGTTTTGAGACATCACCTGGATATGAAAGGCTAACATAAATGTAAAATTGTTGCTGTTAACACAGCTATTTAAAACACAATGCACAATATTTTCTGTGCAAATCAACTGTGCAAATCAGACTTACGAACTTGCAGTAATTAAATCAGTCCTTCACTATGAGAGTGAAAGCACTAACATACAAAAGTAACTAGGGCAAAAGTTATTGCATATATTAAAATGGATACTTCCACCTCCCCATGTAGTAATCCAATCCACACATTCAGGTGAAAGGTACAATTCACACAACAACAACAACAACTCGCATTTACATAGCGCCCCTCACGCGTAGTACTTTACACTCTGGTGCTTTATGAACTGAACACTTGTACTATAATACAGCTTTGTATTCAGTCAGTTATTCATTATTCAAGACATCAAAATATTACAGAAAACTGGAGTCTCACATGTTTCCCATTAACTAAATATATCCTCCCGCTTGGGAAATCTACTGCATTTCTACTACAGTGTGAATAATCAATAGAACAACATGAAAAGACACAGGCGAGAGGGACTCTTTGAGGTAGGATTTAACCCGAGGAACTGCTTGAGCCTCTGATAAATGAAACAAAACACATCTCCCGAAATGAAACAGCACAAATTCCGACAAAGTGAACCAAATATCAAGCAGGAACACGATGTGCAAAGCTACATGAAAATCAAAGCACGTTAAAACCCACACCTTTCCTGCCGCCTCTCTCAATAACTGCGAGCTGGCAGGCACTCATGCAGGCAGGCAAATCAAGTTAGTCAGGGCAGTCGCATTAGCCAGGGCAAGTCAGACAGGCAAGTTAGGCAGGGCAGTCAGGGCTACTGGTTATATTCTTTTTCGCTGGCGCCCGGATACCTTTCCCACCAGCCTACCTCTCTACACCTAATAATCCCTCAAAAAAAACCACAATAATAAAATTGTTCATTTTCAATCCACGACTGTTCGTGGGACACTGCTGTGCACAATCGGCTGCCGCATTTCGCCCACAAATGTAGAGTCAATTCACTTTATGGTATAGTGTATTTTGTGAAGCGCTTTGAGACATCAACAAGATCTGAAAAGCGCTATATCAAATGCAAGGATTATTATTATATTACACCTGCACCTGCCCAGTTTCCACTGAAGGTTATCTCAGGGATACAGACAGACAGACAGACACTGCTGCTGGCTGCAGTGACTCCAGTAAAACGAGACCAAGGCCTATCATTTCCTGTGTGTGCAGGGCGTTCATGGAGCAAGTGCACCACGTTCTCAATGGCCTCTTTGGTGATCAACCCGAGTCACGGTCAAGGCGATGCATGTCACTGCTCAGTAGTGTCTGGGTTGTATAAGCTCAGCAGTGGGGCAGATCGCCGCTCAACAGTGGCCTGACCGTCAAGGGAAAATCTACGGCCAAGGCACAGACCCGTGGATCACGGGGGGAGCATGGTGCAGACTCCCTCGGGGAGGGGAGGAAGACGTGAACCTCGTTCCCCCGGGTAGACGGGACAAATTGCGAAGAATTCAGGCAATGGAAGGGAAAGCAACAAGTTTTTGGGGGGTCAATGGGATGGGTGCCTCACACATGAACAACATGAAAACACCACAAGTGGGATTTAATCCCATCATGAGCATGGATCAAATGCAAAGCCCATGCGTGATTATCCAAACCAGGCACATTCTTCCACAAACACACGGCATCTACAAATGGAAATTTCCCTTCTACCGGCCACAGCGACTCCAATAAAAGAGGAAGTTGGTTGCCCGGTAATTATCTGCATGTGCAGGAGGCTTAACATTCAATCCCCATTCAATATAAATGAATGATTAAATATTAAGTGCATCCCTCTCTCGCCCTCATGTTACCACGGTGCGAGGACCCCCAGAGTGTACGTTGGGGTACTACTGGAGTCTACCCAGCTAAAACCATACGGTTTGCCATTGATATTGCTACCTGTCAAGCTTTCCCACTGCTTCGCCAGCGAAGACCACTCTAACTATTAGGGCTTTGGCTTACAGGGTTAACAGTTACTAAGTGGGCTGACTCCCTGCCGCCAGTGACTGGTCTGCCCTTCCAGGTCCTGTCGATGAACCAGGCTGAGAGGGAGGCGGACAGGCGGACTGGCCTGGGGGTCTGGGCTGTGGGGGGGCGGGGGCTGGGCAGAGCTGTGGGGGGGAGGGGGGAAATGTGTTGGAGGGGGTCTGTGTCAGGGACACACATACAGAGCACAGACTCTATAATATAATAATCCGTGCATTTGATATAGCCCTTTTCACATCTTATCGACGTCTCAAAGCGCTTCGCAGAATATACTGTAAAGTGAATCGACTGTATATTTGTGGGTGATTGTGGACTCTCCGGGACATATACAGAGCACAGCGGGAGGTGTCTGTGTCAGGGGGGCTGTGTCAGGTGAGAGCTGTGTGTGAGGGGGGGGGCTGTATGTGGGGTGGGGGTTGGTGTTTGTATGGGGGGAGGCTCTGTGAAGGTTGTGGGTGCTGAAGTCTGTGTGTGTGTGGGTGTGTGTGGGAGGGGGGGGGCTGTGTGGTGTGGGGGGGTAGGGGAGGCTCTGTGGGGGGGGGGGGGGGAGAGCCTTGTGGTGTGGAGGGGGGATGAGGTCTGTGTGTGGGGGAGGCTCTGTGGTGGGGCAGTGTGAGGGGCAGTGTGGAGGCTCTGTGAGGGTGAGGAAGGCACTCTGAGGGGTGGGGAAAGCTCTGTGAGGGCGGATGTGTGTGTGTGGAGGGTGGGGGGAGGCTGTGTGTGGGGGGGGAGCCTGTGTGTGTGTGTGTGTGGGGGGGGGGGGGGGCTGTGTGTGTGTGGGGGGGCTGTGTGTGTGTGTGTGTGTGGGGGGGGGGGGGGAGGATGTGTGTGTGTGGGGGCTGTGTGTGTGTGGGGGGGCTGTGTGTGTGTGTGGGGGGGGGGCTGTGTGTGTGTGTGTGGAGGGGGGGGGCTGTGTGTGTGTGTGCGGGGGTTGTGTGTGTGTGTGGGGGGGGGGCTGTGTGTGTGTGGGGGGGGGCTGTGTATGTGGGGGGGGGCTGTCTGTGTGTGTGTGTGGGGGGGGCTGAGAGGGGGGGGTGGGGGCTGTGTGTGTGTGTGTGGTGGGCTGTGTGTGGGGGGGGGGCTGTGTGTGAGTGTGTGTTGGGGGGCGGGGGGGCTGTGTGTGTGGGGGGGGGGCTGTGTGTGGGGGGGGCTGTGTGTGTGTGGGGGGGGCTGTGTGTGGGGGGGGGGCTGTGTGTGTGTGTGGGGGGGGCTGTGTGTGGGGGGGGGGCTGTGTGTGTGTGTGGGGTGGGCTGTGTGTGTGTGGGGGGGGGCTGTGTGTGTGTGGGGGAGGGGCTGTGTGTGTGTGGGGGGGGGCTGTGTGTGTGTGTGTGTGGAGGGCTGTGTGTGTGTGTGGAGGGCTGTGTGTGGGGGGGGGGGGCCTGTGTGTGTGGGGGGGGGGGCTGTGTGTGTGGGGGGCTGTGTGTGTGTGTGTGTAGGGGGCTGTGTGTGTGTGTGTGGAGGGGAGGCTGTGTGTGTGGTGTGTGTGTAGGGGGCTGTGTGTGTGTGTGTGTAGGGGGCTGTGTGTGTGTGTGTGTGTGGGGGTGTGTGTGTGCAGGGGGCTGTGTGTCTGTGTGGGGGGGCTGTGTGTGTGGGGCGCTGTGTGTGTGTGTAGGGGGCTGTGTGTGTGTGGGGGGGGGGCTGTGTGTGTGTGTAGGGGGCTGTGTGTGTGTGTGTGGAGGGGAGGCTGTGTGTGTGGGGGGGGGGGGCTGTGTGTGTAGGGGGCTGTGTGTGTGTGTGTGGGGGGGCTGTGTGTGTGTGTGGGGGGGGGGGCTGTGTGTGTGTGTGTGGGGGGGACTGTGTGTGTGGGGGGGGGGCTGTGTGTGTGGGGGGGGCTGTCTGTGTGTGTGGGGGGGGCTGTGTGTGGGGGGGTCGGGGCTGTGTGTGTGTGTGGGGGGGGCTGTGTGTGAGTGTGTGTTGGGGGGCGGGGGGGCTGTGTGTGTGTGTGTGGGGGGGCTGTGTGTGTGTCGGGGGGGGCTGTGTGTTGGGGGGGCTGTGTGTGTGTGTGGGGGGGCTGTGTGTGTGTGTGGGGGGTGGGGGCTGTGTGTGTGTGTAGGGGGCAGTGTGTGTGTGTAGGGGGCTGTGTGTGTGCGTGGTGGGGCTGTGTGTGTGTGTGTGGGGGGGGCTGTGTGTGTGTGTGGGGGGGGGGGCTGTGTGTGTGTGTGGGGGGGGCTGTGTGTGTGGGGGGGGGCTGTGTGTGTGTGGGGGGGGGGTTGTGTGTGTGTGTGGGGGGGGGGCTGTGTGTGTGTGGGGGGGGGGTGTAAGGGGCTGTGTGTGTGTGTGTGTGGGGGCTGTGTGTGTGTGTGTGGGGAGGCTGTGTGTGTGGGGGGTGGCTGTGTGTGTGGGGGAGGGGCTGTGTGTGTGTGTGGGGGCTGTGTGTGGGGGGAGGCTGTGCGTGTGTGGGGGGGGGGGGGGGGGCTGTGTGTGCGGGGGGGGCTGTGTGTGTTTGTGTGTGTGTGGGGCTGTGTGTGTATGTGGAGGGGAGGCTGTGTGTGGGGGGGGGCTGTGTGTGTGTGTGGGGGGGGAGCTGTGTGTGTGTGGGGGGGGAGGCTGTGTGTGGGGGGGGCTGTGTGTGTGTGTGGGGGGGCTGTGTGTGTGTGTGGGGGGGCTGTGTGTGTGTGTGGGGGGGCTGTGTGTGTGTGGGGGGCTGTGTGTGTGTGTGTGTGGGGGGGGGAGGCTGTGTGTGTGTGGGGGGGGCTGTGTGTGTGTGTAGGGGGCTGTGTGTGTGTGTGGGGGGGGGCAGTGTGTGTGGGGGCTGTGTGTGTGTGTGTGGGGGGACTGGGTGTGTGTGTGGGGGGGGGGCTGTGTGTGTGTGTGGGGGGGGGGGGGGGGCTGTGTGTGTGGGGGGGCTGTGTGTGTGTGTGTGGGGGGGCTGTGTGTGTGTGTGGGGGGCTGTGTGTGTGTGTGGGGGGGGCTGTGTGGGGGGGGGGTGGGGGGGCTGTGTGTGTGGGGGGAGGGGCTGTGTGTGTGGGGGGGGGGGGCTGTGTGTGTGGGGGGGGCTGTCTGTGTGTGTGTGTGGGGGGCTGTGTGGGGGGGGGTGGGGGCTGTGTGTGTGGGGGGGGCTGTGTGTGGGGGGGGGGGGCTGTGTGTGTGTGTGTTGGGGGGCGGGGGGGCTGTGTGTGTGTGGGGGGGCTGTGTGTGTGTGGGGGGGGCTGTGTGTGGGGGGGGCTGTGTGTGTGTGTGGGGGGGCTGTGTGTGTGTGTGGGGGGGCTGTGTGTGGGGGGGGCTGTGTGTGTGTGTGGGGGGGCTGTGTGTGTGTGTGGGGGGGCTGTGTGTGTGTGTGGGGGGGCTGTGTGTGTGGGGGGGGCTGTGTGTGTGTGTGTGGGGGGGGGAGGCTGTGTGTGTGTGGGGGGGGGCTGTGTGTGTGTGTAGGGGGCTGTGTGTGTGTGTGGGGGGGGCAGTGTGTGTGGGGGCTGTGTGTGTGTGTGGGGGGGGACTGGGTGTGTGTGTGGGGGGGCTGTGTGTGTGTGTGGGGGGCTGTGTGTGTGTGTGGAGGGGGCTGTGTGTGGGGGGGTGGGGGGGCTGTGTGTGTGGGGGGAGGGGCTGTGTGTGTGTGGGGGGGGGGCTGTGTGTGTGTGGGGGGGCTGTCTGTGTGTGTGTGTGGGGGGCTGTGTGGGGGGGGTGGGGGCTGTGTGTGTGTGGGGGGCTGTGTGTGCGGGGGGGGGCTGTGTGTGTGTGTGTTGGGGGGCGGGGGGGCTGTGTGTGTGTGGGGGGGGCTGTGTGTGGGGGGGGGCTGTGTGTGTGTGTGTGGGGGGGGGGCTGTGTGTGGGGGGGGCTGTGTGTGTGTGTGGGGGGGCTGTGTGTGTGTGGGGGGGGGGCTGTGTGTGGGAGGGGCTGTGTGTGTGTGTGGGGGGGCTGTGTGTGTGTGGGGGGGGGCTGTGTGTGTGTGTGGGGGGGCTGTGTGTGTGTGTGTGGGGGGGGGAGGCTGTGTGTGTGTGGGGGGGGGCTGTGTGTGTGTGTAGGGGGCTGTGTGTGTGTGTGGGGGGGGCAGTGTGTGTGGGGGCTGTGTGTGTGTGTGTGGGGGGACTGGGTGTGTGTGTGGGGGGGGGGCTGTGTGTGTGTGTGGGGGGGCTGTGTGTGTGTGGGGGGGGCTGTGTGTGTGTGGGGGGGGGGCTGTGTGGGGGGGGGTGGGGGGGCTGTGTGTGTGGGGGGAGGGGCTGTGTGTGTGGGGGGGGGGGCTGTGTGTGTGGGGGGGGGCTGTCTGTGTGTGTGTGTGGGGGGCTGTGTGGGGGGGGTGGGGGCTGTGTGTGTGTGGGGGGCTGTGTGTGGGGGGGGGGCTGTGTGTGTGTGTGTTGGGGGGCGGGGGGGCTGTGTGTGTGTGGGGGGGCTGTGTGTGTGTGGGGGGGCTGTGTGTGGGGGGGGCTGTGTGTGTGTGTGTGGGGGGGGGGGGGCTGTGTGTGTGGGGGGGGGGCTGTGTGTGTGGGGGGCTGTGTGTGTGGGGGGGGGGCTGTGTGTGTGGGGTGGGCTGTGTGTGTGTGGGGGGGTGGGGCTGTGTGTGTGTGTGGGGGGGCTGTGTGTGTGGGGGGGGGGGCTGTGTGTGTGGGGGGGAGGGGCTGTGTGTGTGGGGGGGGGGCTGTGTGTGTGTGTGTGTGTGGAGGGCTGTGTGTGGGGGGGGGGGGGCTGTGTGTGTGGGGGGGGGGGCTGTGTGTGTGGGGGGCTGTGTGTGTGTGTGTGTAGGGGGCTGTGTGTGTGGGGGGGGGGGCTGTGTGTGTGTGTAGGGGGCTGTGTGTGTGTGTGTGTGGAGGGGAGGCTGTGTGTGTGGTGTGTGTGTAGGGGGCTGTGTGTGTGTGTGTGTGTGTAGGGGGCTGTGTGTGTGTGTGTGTGTAGGGGGCTGTGTGTGTGTGTGGGGGGGGGGTGTGTGTGCAGGGGGCTGTGTGTCTGTGTGGGGGGGCTGTGTGTGTGGGGCGCTGTGTGTGTGTGGGGGGGGCTGTGTGTGGGGGGGGGCTGTGTGTGTGTGTGTGTGGGGGGGGGGCTGTGTGTGTGGGGGGGGGCTGTGTGTGGGGGGGGCTGTGTGTGTGTGGGGGGGGCTGTGTGTGGGGGGGGGGCTGTGTGTGTGGGGTGGGCTGTGTGTGTGTGGGGGGGTGGGGCTGTGTGTGGGGGGGGGGCTGTGTGTGTGGGGTGGGCTGTGTGTGTGTGTGGGGGGGTGGGGCTGTGTGTGTGTGTGTGGGGGCTGTGTGTGTGTGGGGGGGGGCTGTGTGTGTGGGGGGGAGGGGCTGTGTGTGTGGGGGGGGGGCTGTGTGTGTGTGGAGGGCTGTGTGTGTGGGGGGGGGCTGTGTGTGTGGGGGGCTGTGTGTGTGTGTGTGTAGGGGGCTGTGTGTGTGGGGGGGGGGCTGTGTGTGTGTGTAGGGGGCTGTGTGTGTGTGTGTGGAGGGGAGGCTGTGTGTGTGGTGTGTGTGTAGGGGGCTGTGTGTGTGTGTGTGTGTGTAGGGGGCTGTGTGTGTGTGTGTGTGTAGGGGGCTGTGTGTGTGTGTGTGGGGGGGGGTGTGTGCAGGGGGCTGTGTGTCTGTGTGGGGGGGCTGTGTGTGTGGGGCGCTGTGTGTGTGTGTAGGGGGCTGTGTGTGTGTGTGTGGAGGGGAGGCTGTGTGTGTGTGTGGGGGGGGGGCTGTGTGTGTGGGGGGGGGGGGGGCTGTGTGTGTAGGGGGCTGTGTGTGTGTGTGTGTGGGGGCTGTGTGTGTGTGTGTGGGGGGGGGGCTGTGTGTGTGTGTGGGGGAGGGACTGTGTGTGTGGGGGGGGGCTGTGTGTGTGGGGGGGGCTGTGTGTGTGGGGGGGCTGTGTGTGTGTCGGGGGGGGCTGTGTGTTGGGGGGGCTGTGTGTGTGTGTGGGGGGGCTGTGTGTGTGTGTGGGGGGGAGGCTGTGTGTGTGGGGGGGGCTGTGTGTGTGTGTGTGGGGGGGAGCTGTGTGTGTGTGGGGGGGGAGGCTGTGTGTGGGGGGGGCTGTGTGTGTGTGGGGGGGGGCTGTGTGTGTGTGTGGGGGGGCTGTGTGTGTGGGGGGGCTGTGTGTGTGTGGGGGGCTGTGTGTGTGTGGGGGGGGGAGGCTGTGTGTGTGTGGGGGGGGCTGTGTGTGTGTGGGGGGGGGGAGGCTGTGTGTGTGTGTGGGGGGGGGCTGTGTGTGTGTGTAGGGGGCTGTGTGTGTGTGTGGGGGGCAGTGTGTGTGGGGGCTGTGTGTGTGTGTGGGGGGGGACTGTGTGTGTGTGTGGGGGGGGGGCTGTGTGTGTGGGGGGGCTGTGTGTGTGTGTGGGGGGGCTGTGTGTGTGTGGGGGGGGCTGTGTGTGTGTGTGTGGAGGGGAGGCTGTGTGTGTGTGTGTGTGGGGGGCTGTGTGGGGGTGGGTGGGGGGGCTGTGTGTGTGGGGGGAGGGGCTGTGTGTGTGGGGGGGGCTGTGTGTGGGGGGGGGGCTGTGTGTGTGTGTGTTGGGGGGCGGGGGGGCTGTGTGTGTGTGGGGGGGCTGTGTGTGTGTGGGGGGGGGCTGTGTGTGGGGGGGGGCTGTGTGTGTGTGTGTGTGGGGGGGGGCTGTGTGTGTGTGGGGGGGGGCTGTGTGTGTGGGGGGCTGTGTGTGTGTGGGGGGGGCTGTGTGTGGGGGGGGGCTGGTGTGTGTGTGTGTGGGGTGGGCTGTGTGTGTGGGGGGGTGGGGCTGTGTGTGTGTGTGGGGGGGCTGTGTGTGTGTGGGGGGGGGGGGCTGTGTGTGGGGGGGGGAGGGCCTGTGTGTGTGTGTGTGTGGAGGGCTGTGTGTGTGTGTGGAGGGCTGTGTGTGTGGGGGGGGGGGCTGTGTGTGTGGGGGGGGGCTGTGTGTGTGGGGGGCTGTGTGTGTGTGTGTGTAGGGGGCTGTGTGTGTGTGGGGGGGGCTGTGTGTGTGTGTGTAGGGGGCTGTGTGTGTGTGTGTGGAGGGGAGGCTGTGTGTGTGGTGTGTGTGTAGGGGGCTGTGTGTGTATGTGTGTGTGTAGGGGGCTGTGTGTGTGTGTATGTGTAGGGGGCTGTGTGTGTGTGTGTGGGGGTGTGTGTGTGGGGGGGCTGTGTGTGTGTCGGGGGGGGCTGTGTGTTGGGGGGGCTGTGTGTGTGTGTGGGGGGGGGGCTGTGTGTGTGTGTAGGGGGCTGTGTGTGTGTGTGTGGAGGGGAGGCTGTGTGTGTGTGTGTGGGGGGGGCTGTGTGTGTGTGGGGGGGGGGGGGCTGTGTGTGTAGGGGGCTGTGTGTGTGTGTGTGTGGGGGCTGTGTGTGTGTGTGTGTGTGGGGGGCTGTGTGTGTGTGTGGGGGGGGGACTGTGTGTGTGGGGGGGGGGCTGTGTGTGTGGGGGGGGCTGTCTGTGTGTGTGTGGGGGGGCTGTGTGTGTGTCGGGGGGGGCTGTGTGTTGGGGGGGCTGTGTGTGTGTGTGTGGGGGGGGGCTGTGTGTGTGTGTCGGGGGGGGGGCTGTGTGTGTGTGGGGGTGGGGCTGTGTGTGTGTGTGGGGGGGGGGGCTGTGTGTGTGTGTGGGGGGGGGGGCTGTGTGTGTGTGGGGGGGGGGCTGTGTGTGTGTGTAGGGGGCAGTGTGTGTGTGTAGGGGGCTGTGTGTGTGCGTGGTGGGGCTGTGTGTGTGTGTGTGGGGGGGACTGTGTGTGTGGGGGGGGGGCTGTGTGTGTGGGGGGGGCTGTCTGTGTGTGAGTGTGTGTTGGGGGGCGGGGGGGCTGTGTGTGTGTGGGGGGGGGGCTGTGTGTGTGTCGGGGGGGGCTGTGTGTTGGGGGGGCTGTGTGTGTGTGTGGGGGGGGGGCTGTATGTGTGTGGGGGGGGGGCTGTGTGTGTGTGTAGGGGGCAGTGTGTGTGTGTAGGGGGCTGTGTGTGTGCGTGGTGGGGCTGTGTGTGTGTGTGGGGGGGGGGGCTGTGTGTGTGTGTGGGGGGGGGGCTGTGTGTGTGTGTGGGGGGGGCTGTGTGTGTGTGTGGGGGGGGGGCTGTGTGTGTGTGTGGGGGGGGGGGTTGTGTGTGTGTGGGGGGGGGCTGTGTGTGTGGGGGGGGGGGTGTAAGGGGCTGTGTGTGTGTGTGTGGGGGGGCTGTGTGTGTGGGGAGGCTGTGTGTGTGTGGGGTGGCTGTGTGTGTGGGGGAGGGGCTGTGTGTGTGTGTGGGGGCTGTGTGTGGGGGGAGGCTGTGCGTGTGTGGGGGGGGGGAGCTGTGTGTGCGGGGGGGGGCTGTGTGTGTTTGTGTGTGTGTGGGGCTGTGTGTGTATGTGGAGGGGAGGCTGTGTGTGTGGGGGGGGCTGTGTGTGTGTGTGTGGGGGGACTGGGTGTGTGTGTGTGGGGGGGCTGTGTGTGTGTGGGGGGGGGGCTGTGTGTGTGGGGGGGCTGTGTGTGTGTGTGGGGGGGCTGTGTGTGTGTGTGGGGGGCTGTGTGTGTGGGGGGAGGGGCTGTGTGTGTGGGGGGGCTGTGTGTGTGGGGGGGGGGCTGTGTGGGGGGAGTGGGGGCTGTGTGTGTGGGGGGGGCTGTGTGTGGGGGGGGGGCTGTGTGTGTGTGGGGGGGGGGCTGTGTGTGTGTGGGGGGGGGAGGCTGTGTGTGTGTGGGGGGGGCTGTGTGTGTGGGGGGCTGTGTGTGTGTGGGGGGGGGGCTGTGTGTGTGTGTAGGGGGCTGTGTGTGTGTGTGGGGGGGGTGTCTGTGTGTGTGTGTGGGGGGGGGGGCTGTGTGTGTGGGGGGGGGCTGTGTGTGTGTGGGGGGCTGTGTGTGTGTGGGGGGGGCTGTGTGTGTGTGTGGGGGCTGTGTGTGTGTGTGGGAGGGAGGCTGTGTGTGTGTGGGGGGGGCTGTGTGTGTGTGTGGGGAGGCTGTGTGTGTGTGTGTGTGTGTGTGTGTGGGGTGGCTGTGTGTGTGTGTGGGAGGGGCTGTGTGTGTGTGGGGGGAGGCTGTGCGTGTGTGGGGGGGGGGGCTGTGTGTGTGGGGGGGGGGCTGTGTGTGTGGGGGGCGGCTGTGCGTGTGTGGGGGGGGGCTGTGTGTGGGGGGGGGGCTGTGTGTGTGTGTGTGGGGGGGGCTGTGTGTGTATGTGGAGTGGAGGCTGTGTGTGTGGGGGGGGGGGCTTGTGTGTGTGTGTGTGGGGGGAGGCTGTGCGTGTGTGGGGGGGGGGGCTGTGTGTGGGGGGGGGGGGCTGTGTGTGTGTGTGGGGGGCTGTGTGTGTGTGTGGGGGGCTGTGTGTGTGTGTGGGGGGGGCTGTGTGTGTGTGTGTGGGGGGGGCTGTGTGTGTGGGGGGGGGGGCTGTGTGTGTGTGTGGGGGGAGGCAGTGTGTGTGGGGGGGGGGCTGTGTGTGTGTGGGGGGAGGCAGTGTGTGTGGGGGGGGGCTGTGTGTGTGGGGGGGGCTGTGTGTGTGGGGGGGGGGGGGCTGTGTGTGA
>CM068742.1:84438255-84514600 GCA_035084275.1 Hydrolagus colliei
TGGGGGCTGTGTGTGGGGGGGGGAGGCTGTGTGTGGGGGGGGCTGTGTGTGTGTGGGGCTGTGGGGGGGGGGGGGGCTGTGTGTGTGTGGGGGGGGGGGGGGGGCTGTGGGGGGGGGGGGGGGGGGGGGGCCGTGACAGACACTAACCTGAGACTCACTGTGTGGAGCCGTCACCCGGAAGCGGAAATAGTCAACACCTGACAACGCGACCCGCCCACAGTCCGAGACTGACATCCGGGCAACACCACATCCGGTCTGAGCACAAACACAGACACAGGGAGAGAGAGAGGGGGGGAGGGGGAGTGAACGGCAGTGAGAGTGGAGGGGGGTGGGAGGGGAGTGAGAGTGGAGGGGGGGTGGAGGGGGAGTGAGAGTGGACGGGGAAGGGGAGTGGAGGGGGAGTGAGAGTGGGAGTGGAGGGGAGTGAGAGTGGGAGGGGAGTGAGAGTGGAGTGGAGTGAGAGTGGGAGTGAGAGGAGTGGGAGGGAGGAGGGTGAGTGGAGGAGAGGGGAGGGAGAGAGGGGAGGGAGTGAGGGGAGGGAAGACTGATAGGGAGGGGAGGGAGAGTGAGGGGAATAGGAAAGTGAAGAGAGAGGAAAGAGTGAGGGGAAGAGAGGAAAGGGAGCAGAGATTGAGGAGAGGAAAGAGGGAATGGCAGTGGTAGGGAGTGGTGATAATGAAGAGGAGAACAACAACAGTGGAGATTGGGCTCACCATGGAATGCAGGGAAGGGAGTGACAGAAATTGGATAGAGAGCAAGGTCCAGATGGGAATTTACAAAGAATGGCCAGGAATGAGTGGTTTGACCCGAGAGCAGGGTGAGGAGAAATGGGACTCATTTTCATCGGAATATTACTTGAGGGGAACCTCAGAGGTCTTTGATTGCGCAGGGACTTGGTCATGTCAATATTTACAATACAAATTTACATTTATACAGCGCCTTTCAGGAGGAGAATCATGTTGATGAGGAGAAATTATTTCAAATGGTCAGTCTCTAGCAGGCATCAATTTAAGATCAATGTAAGGTCTACCTAATGATGTATGTAGGGGCACCATCTGTCTTTGATATTTTATGTACCTGCTTATTAAACCAGCTTTCTTCATGTCTTTGTCTGCCTTTTATTTAACTTGGGACGTCCTCTCGACATGAAAGGTGCTCTATAGATATCGTTTTGTTATTGTTCACTGCTTAACTGATTCGCCACAGTGGTTACAGACCGAGCTTGTCACTCCCACTGGATCAAATTCAATATCCTCGTCCTCACTTTCAAGGCCATCCACGACCTTGCCCCTTCCCACCTCTCCAACCTGCTGACTCCCTCCCTGTCAACCTGCCCACCCCCTCTGTTCAGCAGGCTCCGGTCTGCTCCACGTCTCTCACCTGACCCGATACTACCTTTTCAAGAAAGCTGGAATACTAAGAGATTATGGTGACACTTCCCAAAAGTACCGAGTTATCAACAGTTTAAATTTTTGTGTGAAAAGCAAGGTAGATTATAAAATCTTGGACATGAATCTTGATTATTTGGGTAAAAAGGTAGGACAAAGAATCGGGTGATTTCTCCCCCCTTCTTTCTATCCCAACCCCCACCATCCAAAAAATAAAACCAAGGGTATACACATGTAACGCCTTTGTTTCTTTCACCTAGATTGGGACAATTGACAAATCTGGTTTAGCATGCTGGGTGCATACAGTTTTCACTGCAACAGCAGCAAAGAAAGGCCACAGAATGAGATCAGTCATATGTGTAAGAAAATTTGAAAAGGTTAAGGAAAGACATGGTGTTTTCTAGCCGAGATAAAAATAAAAAACCGTGGACATTGGAAATCTGAAATTAAAACAAAAGCTGGTGTAAATGAACAGCAGGTCAATTAGCATCTGAAAGGGACAGACCAGTAAACGGTGTGGGTGAGATTTTTCACGTGAACTCAAAGGTCTCAGCTGAAGCGTTAAGCTATATTTTTCTTTGAGATGCTGATTGGCCTTCTGTCCATTTCCACCAGTTTCTGTTTTGTTCTCGTCTCCTTTTGTGATTTTAAAGTGAATGTAGAAGTCTAACTTAGCTGAAGCCCCCTTTGACAACAAAACCAATTTTAAAGTGATAATTCCTAACAAATTGCCCAAATTCTCACAAGATAGCTCAGTTTTAAATGGTTCATTTTTTTATTGGAATGGATTCATTTTTATATTTATCAATATAATTTTTTCCGGGATGCACTTTTTGAGTAAATTGGTTTGTTTCTATAAATAATATTCCTTACATTTGATATAGCATCTTATCAAGTCTTCAAGACGTCTCAAAGACATCTATGAATGGAAAATAGGAAGTACGGAGTTTCCCCGATTCTGACTTGACATTTAAACCTCAAATATCCGACAACATGCATAGTGTCTCTGAATGCTTGACAATGGTGGAATCTGACGCAGAGCTGGGGGAAGTGACTGTGGTGACTGAAAAAAAAATAGTGGAATGGAAGGCACGTGGGACATGCAGGAGGCTGGAGACAGTGGAAAAGGGGCTGTGCACAGGGAATGGGGGCAAGGCGAGGGTTGGTGGTTCCTCAGTTCCTAATACATCCACAGAACAGAACAAACCTGCGATTGTCAGACTCCAGATAATCAGTAAAATCAGTAGCTCAGAATACACAACAAAAAATTACATTTGTGTAGCACCAATCAGAGGATGTCCCGAGGCGCTGGGCTCCCTCTGGTGCTGAATGGAGACTGTGGAGGGCACCTGGGCAAGAAGCCAATCCACAAATAAGTAGTTTGTGTTGCTCTTTGTGGGCTGTGAGGGGGGAGATTTCTGACTCCCTTGGTTGTTCAAGAGATTTTCATACGTGAAGCAAATTTCTGAGACTGTTAAATAGTAATGTTCTCGGTGTACAACACAAGCTTTAGTTTGATAATGTTTTTTGTTTGAATGCACTAATTGGTATCTAAATAAGGGGAGGATATGAATGTGGGTGAACATTACAGCGGGGAAGAGGGAAATTGTGGGGAAGGTAGTCCGTTAGGGAGATGGCATAGAAGGGAGATCAATAGGCTTGCAGAATGGTCCCTCACCTCACCCCCATTCCTCACCTCGCCCCCATCCCTCACCTCGCCCCCATCCCTCACTCCCATCCCTCACCTCGCCCCCATCCCTCACCTTGCTCCCATCCCTCACCTCGCCCGCATCCCTCACCCCATCCCTCACCTCGCCCCCATCCCTCACCCCCATCCCTCACCTCGCCCCCATCCCTCACCTCGCCCCCATCCCTCACCCCATCCCTCACCTCGCCCCCATCCCTCACCCCCATCCCTCACCTCGCTCCATCACTCACCATCCCTCGCCCCATCACTCACCATCCCTCGCCCCATCACTCACCATCCCTCGCCCCATCCCTCACCTCCATCCCTCACCCCCATCCCTCACCTCCCCCCATCACTCACCATCCCTCGCCCCATCCCTCGCCCCCATCCCTCACTCCCATCCCTCATTCCCATCCCTCACCTCCCCCCATCACTCACCATCCCTCGCCCCCATCCCTCACCCCGCTCCCTCACCTCGCCCCCTCCCTCACCTCGCCCCCATCCCTCGCCTGCATCCTCCACTTCTCCCCATCCCTCGCCTCGTCCCTGTCCCTCACCCCCAACCTTTTCCTCCTCCAAGACCCATTTCAAGTCCCTCCTCTTCGACCATCACATCAATCAACCTCCTTCTGTACCCCTTGGAGCTGCCTGTGGGGGGCGGTGTCGGGGGAGAGGCTGGAGCTGCCTATGGGGGGCGGTGTCGGGGGGGAGGGAGAGGCTGGAGCTGCCTGTGGGGGGCGGTGTCGGGGGAGAGGCTGGAGCTGCCTGTGGGGGGCGGTGTCGGGGGGGAGGGAGAGGCTGGAGCTGCCTGTGGGGGGCGGTGTCGGGGGAGAGGCTGGAGCTGCCTATGGGGGGCGGTGTCCGGGGGGGCGGTAGGCTGGAGCTGCCTGTGGGGGGCGGTGTCGGGGGAGGGAGAGGCTGGAGCTGCCTGTGGGGGGCGGTGTCGGGGGGGAGGGAGAGGCTGGAGCTGCCTGTGGGGGGCGGTGTCGGGGGAGGGAGAGGCTGGAGCTGCCTGTGGGGGGCGGTGTCGGGGGAGGGAGAGGCTGGAGCTGCCTGTGGGGGGCGGTGTCGGGGGAGGCTGATGTGGAGGGAAGGGAGAGGCTGGTGTGAGGAGCGATGGCCGCTCTCGGTGTGTGGAAATATAAGGAGAGGCCGGAGTCGGACCCCCCGGAGCCCGTGTGTCTCGGTAATAAACAGGGTACAGGGGGGGGTTTAGTGTTTGATCAGCCGGGTGCCTGACCAGTCACCGAAGCTGTTGCTCTCAGCCCCCAAACCGGAGACCCGGGTTCAGGGCCAGGCAGGTGGAGGCCGCTCGGGTGACTTTCTTACTCCACACACTCGGTAATCGTCCTTCGGAAACAATAATAATAAAACTGGTCGGTTGCCGCCCTCGGTAGGCGCCCCTTCCGTCAGATGTTTTTCTGTCCCGAGGCTAAAAAGTTTCCATTTGTGTAGAAAACACCACCAGTAAAATCTTAGGTAATTTGAAGCTGGTTTAGGTGGGCCACCGTGGCTTAACCCTTTAGTTACCAGCAAAATATTGTTTTATGGGGGATTTGTGTATAAAGCTGGCGCATTATTGCGCCTTTGGTACTGAAAGGGTTAAAAAGTAAAATACAAAACCAATTAAGTCAATTAAAAGTTACTCAATTGTCAAAATATGATTTCTACACCTAATATTGATAGTTAAAAGTCCTAATTAAAACTATATATTTTAAATATGATCATTCAAAACAATACTTTTACAGAAAAATGACTAAAATGCCAGATATATAATTAGAGCCTTGAATACTGTGTTGGTGCCAAACTGATGTCTGATAATGACATTGTTCTTGCATTCCAAATAATTTCAATATTTGAAGCCATTTGCAGTCTACAGTAATATAATAGGACTCAAATAAAACAATCTCACAATTGGAATTCACCTTTGTGGTTTTGTGTTTCCCATTAGTAGTTTCCTTCGGAAACAATAATAATAAAACTGGTCGTTTGCCACCCTCGGCTGTTTGCGGGGCCGCCGCCGAGCACCATCGGCCGACCGCGTTTCGCCCACAGATATACAGTCGGTTGACTCCTCTGTGTATATTCCGCGAGGCGCTTTCAGGCGCCCGGAGGACGCGAAAAGGCGCCTCGCAGAATACGGCGGGAAGGCCGCTCCGTGGTCGCTGTGTGTAGTCAGTCAGTTACCCGTTGGTCGATTCGATCCGTTTTGTTTCCGATCGTGTGCAGTTCAGTTCTCGAACGGGAAGCCGCCCACTTCTCAAAATGTGAAGTTTCAGCTGCACAAAAGTACACACGAGGATAACCCGAGGAAGAGACATCACCTCGTCTTGGTAAGAGTTGCATTAAAAACAAAGAATAATCCGCGTGCGTAGTTGTCCTTCACGTTGGGAGGTAACGCCCCAAATCCATCTCATAGGATTGTCTGAAGTGCAGTGGTTGTGTTTCTCTAGGTGAATCAGACGGCTGGTTTGCGTCTAGCAATGTTCTACAAACAGCTACGCACCATTTTTGTGTTGGGGGGGTTGGCATTGTTGGCCCTCACTGGGAGAAACTCCTTCCTTTTTCGTTCATCTATCCTTTCTAACGTCCACGCCGCGCCATGACCTGCTCTGCCTTCTCCCACCTCCGCAACATTGCCTGGTGCTGCAACTACCTCACGTCGCGGGCCGCCCAAAACTCTCCTACGTTTCATTTGTAACATCCAGGCTCGACAAAGCAAACTCCTTCCTCTTCGATGGACCCATCAACAACTCCCTTCCCCCCCCCCACCCCTTTCGCCCCATCCCCAGCTCGGATCTGAAGCAGTGACTGTCCAGCGCCTTGGGACGTCCTCCTGATGTGAAAGGCGCTATACAAGTGTAATTTTGTTGCTGTTGTTGTCAGCCTCCCCAACCTCCCTCCACATACTGTTAAGAACTCTGCAGCCCATATCCTCTTCAGCGCTAGACTCTGCGACCCTATCATCCCCATCCTCGTCTGACTCTACTGGCTTCCCATCACCTGTAGGATACTATTCAAGACTCTGGTCCTCACCATCAGAGCTCTCAATGGCCTAGCTCCCCACTCCCTCTGCAACCTCCTAACCCCCTCCCAACCTGCACACTCCCTCCACTCAGTGGGCTCCGGCCTGCTTCAGATCCCCCGCCCCGGCATTGGCATGTAGCCTTCAGCCATTCTGTCCCCACCCTCTGGAACTCCATAATGGTAGCCTCAGTGGTTAGAGCACTCGTCTTGCAAGCGAGAGACCTGAGTTCAATTCCAGATGGGGCAATATCTTGGGCAAGTTTCCTTACTCCACACACCTAATAATAATCGCTCGAAAAAAAACAATTGTTTGGTCACTCAATTTACGACTGTGCGCAATTGGCTGCTGCAGTTCAACCACAAATATACATTCAATTCACTTTACATTATATTCTGTGAAGCGCTTTGAGACGTCTAGAAGACGTGAAACGCGCGCAATATCAAATGCAATGATTATTATTATTATAAAACAGTACATTGTGGTTCTGATCTTTTTTCTACAATCAAGGAATAAAGTTTGTTTCTTTCCCTTCTCCTGCAGGCCGCTGAAACTGATGGAATGACATATGTTGGAAACAATTTTGGCCCATGTGCTCTAAAATGCAACTCATTGTGCAAGTAAGTCTCTTTATTTACACTCCTACAAACAGTCGTGGATTGAATGACAAAATTATTATTTTATTTTTATTTGATTCCTTGAGGGATTATTGTCAGGCATGTGGAGTATGGAAATGTGCCCAAAGTTTTAACCTGCTGGGGATCGAACCAAGGTCTCTCACTTGCGAGGCAAACGCTCTAACCACTGAGCTACAGGACCGAACACTTACGGTAATTACTATCATCATCAAAGGTTGGGAATTTATAATAAAAAAGGCATCCTATCATTTAAAATGACCGGAAATTGTCAAGAAATAAATGACCACCTCCGCCCCTCCATTCGTTATTTCAACCCTCACCCACCGCCCCTTTCATACTTTCAACCCCACCACAAAAATAATCACCTCCATGAAACTAACCACGTGTTCATTGGACCCCATCCCCACCCCCCTCCTCCGCACCCAGCTCCACCCTTTGGCCCCGCTCATTTCTGACACCATCAACCTTTCCCTCTCCTCAGGCACCGTCCCTACCTCCCTTAAAACAGCCACCATCATCCCTATCCTGAAAAAACCCTCCATTGATGCGTCGCAGCCATCAAGCTACCGACCCATCTCCAACCTCCCGTTTATATCTAAGGTCCTTGAAAGAGTGGTTGCCTCCCAGCTCCGCTCTTTCCTCTCAATTCACTCACTCCTTGAACCCCTCGTATCAGGTTTCCGCCCTGTTCACAGCACGGAAACTGCCCTGGTCAAGGTCACTAATGACATCTTAACCACCTGTGACCAGGGCTCCCTCTGCCTCCTCGTCCTCCTTGACCTGTCTGCTGCGTTCGACACAGTCGATCACACCATCCTCCTCCAACGTCTTTCCTCCCACCTCAACCTTCAAGGCACAGTCCTTGACTGGTTCCATTCCTACCTGACCCACCGCTTACATTTTGTTTCTTCCAACGGTTTCTCCTCAAACCCCCGCACAGTTTCTCACGGCGTCCCTCAGGGCTCTATCCTTGGCCCCCTCCTTTTCACCATTTACACGCTCCCTCTGGGCGATGTCATCCGCAAACATGGAGTAAATTTCCACATGTATGCGGACGACACCCAGCTGTACCTTTCTGCCTCATCCCTCAACCCCCAGACCATCGATGTTCTGACAGCATGTCTGTCCGACATTGAGTCCTGGACGAGGGACAACTTCCTCCAATTGAACGTGAGCAAGACCGAGGCCCTCCTGATTGGCTCAAGCCAGCGCCTCCGCACATCGGGCGCTGCCAGCCTCAACATCCAAGGCTGCACTCTCCACCTCACAAAGCCAGTCAGGAACCTCGGCATCACGTTCGACCATAAACTCTCCTTCCTCCCCCACATCCTTGCCTCGACCGGCACCGCTTATTTCCAACGCACAACTTTGCCAGGCTCCGCAACTACCTCACCCCCCATGCTGCCGAAACACTCGTGCACGCATACATCACCTCACGGCTGGACTACGGAAACTCTCTCCTCGTCGGCCTCCCCAGTTCCTCCGTTCACAAGCTGCAGGTCATCCAAAACTCTGCAGCCCGTGTACTATCCCGCAGCCACCTCCGCGACCACATAACCCCCACCCTCGCCCGTCTCCACTGGCTCCCCATCCTCCAGAGGATCGAGTTCAAGATCCTCGTCCTCACCTTCAAGGCCTTACATGGCCTTGCCCCACCCTACTTAATCGACTTACTCTCCCCCTATAAGCCCACCCGGACCCTCCGTTCAGCAGGTCTTGGCCTGCTCCAAGCCCCCCGCCCGAACCGCCCCACCATTGGAGGCCGGGCTTTCAGTTTTTCCGCTCCCACTCTGTGGAATTCCATCCCCCAATCCCTCCGTCTTGTTTCTTCCCTTTCTTCTTTCAAGGCCGGTTTGAAGACTTTCCTTTTCAACCGTGCCTTTTATTCCCCCCCGAATTTTTTGACCTCCCCTACGTGTTTCACCCCTTCCCGAACACCCCCCTCCCAGCTCGGGTCACACGCTTCCTGTGCAGCGCCTTGGGACGTCCTCCCGACGTGAAAGGCGCTATATAAGTTTAAGTTGTTGTTGTTGTTGATGGTAATATTTTATGAATATAGCTGGAGTCCTGTAACTCAGTGGTTAGAGCATTCGCCTTACAAGCATGAGACCTGTGTTCGAATCCAGGCAGTTCAGGACGAAACCTTGGGCAAATTTCCTTACTCCACACGCCTAATAATAATCTCTCCATAAAAAACAATAATAATAAAATTGGGTCATTTCAATCCACGACTGTTTGTGGGACACTGCTGTACGCAATTGGCTGCCGTGTTTTGCCCACAGGTCAATTCACTTTACAGTATATTCTGTGAAGAGTTTTGAGATGTCTGGAAGACGTGAAAAGCGCTTTATCAAATTCAAGGATTATTATTAATAATATATTATTTTCAGGTACTTTGTTGGTGTGCTGAATAAAACCACAGGGGTAATGAAAGTTCATGATGCTCAACTGTTCAACATGCAGCCTACGTTTCCTGGTAAGTGCACACCGATTATTGTACAGGTTGCATTGGATCATACTTCTCTTCCCAAGAGAACAAACTGAAGGAATTTTTCCTAGGTCTTTGCCGCTGTTCTTACCATTCACCGCCAGCTGTGGCTCGAGCAGCTCCTCACCCACCGCATCCCCTTTCACAGGCCATAACTGACTTTTACTCCAAAGTCATCTTGGAGACAAACAACAATCCAAAGACACTGTTTTCCACCGTCCATCACCTCCTGTGATTTCCAGCTCCCTCTCTCCTCACATCCGACACCAAGAAAACATCTGCTTCGCTGCATCGTCCACTCCACCACCCCCCTCCCATCCCTTCCCTGTTCCTTGTTCAACACCTGATGCCTCGACCCCCTCCCTTCCCAGCTGCTGGTCATTAAACTCCCCCTTTCTCTCCACTCTGTCTCCCCACTCCCCACCCTCTGGCTATCCTCTCTCCTTGGACTATGTTCCCATCCCCCTGAAAGCCGCTGTCACCACACCCCTCCTCAAAAAACCCACCCTCTAATCTCTCCCACTACGTCCTATCTCCAACCTACCCTTCCTTGCCAAAACCTTAACCACAGTGTTGTTGGTTGCACTTTTGCAGTCGGGTTCTCGCCCTGTCAAAATCACAAATGACATTCTCTCTATCTGTTTCCCTCTGCCTCCTCGTCCTCCTGGGTGTCTCTGCCACGTTCAAAACAGTCGATTGTGCCATCCTCCTCCAGCGCCTCTGCTCCCTCATCTACCTTAGTGAGACCGCACTCGCATGGTTCAAGTCCTACTTAACCAAATTTGCCCTTTTCATCTCAGCAAATGGTTTCTCCTCCTGTGCAGGCTGGTCACCCGCAGGATACCCCAGGGCTCCATTTTTGGCCATCTTCTTTTCTTGGTCTATCTGCTCTGGGCAATATCATCCGGAGACACGGGGTAAACTTCCGCAGTGTTTTCAGTGTAAAACACTTTAGCATTATTACCTGTGACACTAACTAGGTCTGTGTTGTAGTAGACTTTCAGCCCTACTGACAGATGTATTTTGAATGTATATTTGGTCAGATCAAAGTATTGATTGCAGTGTTGTGTTTTCAGATGAATCGCTTGTTGAGGTTGATGCTGGCGAACAAACTACTTCTTACAGAGATAAGGTATGTATTTGCCAAGTAATGGATAACAGGTTAGCTCATACTCCCCTCAAACAATTATGTTTTGGAGGTTGGAGGAATGGAGTGGAACCCATTTAGATACTTCTGATAGGAAGCACAGTGAAGCCTCCTTCCCTGGTTCGATAGAGCCCATATTATTGCAGATTGCTCACAACCTCTTGAAGAAAGGTTTGGTATAAAACTCATCTGAATTCTGAAGGCACACAACAGAGTTGCAGACTGACTTCCCTCATGTTTAAACCTCCACATGTTGCACCATCACAGCTCAGCATGCGAACAAAGCCTCTTAAGCTGGACAAAACAGACGTCCCCAGTGAGTCCGGCTTAACTGTGTTCCACTGTACAGGCAGTCCTCGCTTAGCATTGCTTCAGTCAATGTTGTTTCATTATTACGTTGCTGATACATAGGGGAACATATATTCATTTAACGTTGCGACTTTTGCTATTGCGTCGTTCGCAGGGGGTGAACACGAACTGCTTTGGGTAGAGTAGGCGTACATAGACGCTGAACGTCCGGTATGTTTTTGTGCTTAATGTCGTTTCGCTTAAAGTCGTTTAGCTGAAAGTCGCACTTTTCGCGAACACAACTGCAACGTTAAGTGAGGACTAAGTGTACAAGATTCCACTTTGTAAAAATTTTAAACATCACAGATTTTTGCCTAGTTTGTTTTCTTTGGCTGCATCAATAAATGGCGAAGATTTTTCTGAAAGAATAAGAATAATAATCCTTAAAAAAAACACAGTAATGAAAGAATGCTCTGATTTCACACTGAGATAAATTCCCTTAATCTTTCCCCAGGTTACAAATTAGATTTTTGGAAGATAAAATAAAAAGTAGGTTTTTCATCTGTCCCAAGCGAGAAAATGTTTATTTGTGTGAAATGGGCTGAAAACTGTAGAGAAATCTATTAACCTCCACAGCTGTAAAGCATCTATAAAGTTTTGGCAAAGGCTACAGCCCCTCTTTCCAAATTTTTCTCTGTCACTCGGGGAATTGAGAAAAATAGGGTCAAAAGTTTATAAACTATAACCACAGCCTATTTTGTAAGGACTTAATTAGAAATATTAGAAATATTAGAATTAGAAATATTTTTAGCTCAGAAAGTTTTAGGGAAACCGTTGTTTAAAAAAAACACAGAAAAATGAGGGGAGGTGGATGAAACATGTATATGAGTGAATGTGAGTTAGCTGTAAGAAAACTAAAAAACAGGAGAAGGAGTGTCAAACAAGAGAAAGATATAGAGTGTGAAAGAGGGAAGAGTGTGAGGGAAGAGAGAAACTGGAAAAGCAAGTAAGTGAGATACAATTTGCAAGTCAGAGAGAGAGAGAGGGAAGAACTGAAGAGAGAGTCACACAGGGACAGATACAAGACAGAGTTCAGCCCAGGCAAAACATTCACACAGGGATACAGGCTGGATAGGGATAGAGCATAGGGTCCGGCGATATGGGAATTTCCCGATATGGATATATCGGTTGGCTCTTATCGAGATATACCGAAATATCGATATTTTCAGTTTTTTCGTACTGCGCATGCGCATCGGAGTGCGCGCGCATTCCAGGTGCGCGTGCATTTCGGGGCCTATCTTGTCAGGAGGTAAATATCTTTCTCTGTGTCTCTCACTCTCTCCATCTCTGTGTTTTTCTGTCTGTGTCTCTCTATGTCTCTCTCCCTCTCTCCTCTCTCACATCCCCCCCCATCTCTATCTATCTGTATATTATTATCACATCCACCCCATCTCTCCCCCCCCCCCCCCCCCCCCCCCGCCGTCCCTCTCTCGCCTCTCGCACCCCCCACCCCCGTCATCTCTCTCCCCCCCCCCCCCCCCACCACCGTCTCTCTCTCCCTCCCCCCCCAGCCGTCTCTCCCCCTCCCCCCCCCGCCGTCTCTCTCTCCCCCTCCCCCCCCAGCCGTCTCTCTCCCCCTCCCCCCAGCCGTCTCTCTCCCCCTCTTCACCCCCCCCCCCCCCAGCCGTCTCTCTCCCCCTCTCCCCCCCCAGCCATCTCTCTCCCCCTCTCCCACCCAGCCATCTCTCTCCCCCTCTCCCCCCCAGCCGTCTCTCTCCCCCTCTCCCCCCCCCCCAGCCGTCTCTCTCCCCCTCCCAGCCGTCTCTCTCCCCTCTCCCCCCCTCCAGCCGTCTATCTCCCCCTCCCCCCAGCTGTCTCTCTCCCCCTCTCCTCCTCCCCCAGCCGTCTCTCTCCCCCTCTCCTCCCCCCCCGCCGTCTCTCCCCCTCTCCTCCCCCCCCCCCCAGCCGTCTCTCTCCCCCTCTCCCCCCCACCCCAGCCGTCTATCTCCCGCTCCCCCCAGCCATCTCTCTCCCCCTCACCCCCCCCCCCAGCCGTCTCTCTCCCCCTCACCCCCCCCCCCCCCAGCAGTCTCTCTCCCCCTCACCCCCCCTACCCACAGCCGTCTCTCTCCCCCCACCCCTTGCATACCTGTATATTGTATTCGAAGACTATGAATACAAGATGGCGGCTTTGCACCTCGGTCTGTGCATTGTGTATAGAGATGAGCATTCTGGGTCTTGTAGTTGATTGTGCTCGCATCCCGATTTTTTACCTCGATATATCGTTTTTTCGATATATCTATATTTTTTAAATGTCTCTATCGGCATATCGATATGAAAATTATATCGGGTTTTAGCGATATTTCGATATATCGCCGTTCCCTAATAGAGCAGGGACAGGGAGTGGAAGGCAGAAAGATTATTAGAGACAAATAGAAGCAGATGCTCATTCACGCAAAAAAGTAAAGTTATGTTCACTACCAAAAGCTTGCTTCTACAGGTCCGCATTCCCAGATAAGCCCTCCTCCCTGCCTATTCTGGCACAAACCACTTTACCAGTTAGATATATTAAAAGTGAAAACTTTTAAATGGATATTATCTGCAAAAGCACACGATCTACGGAAGCAAATATATTAGAAACAGTTTAAAATAAACGACTATATCAGCTATAATCATTTGCACTTTCTTACTCCCCCAACCCCCCTGAATATACTGCAAAGCGAATTGACTATATTTGTAGCTTCAACTGCTTGGATTATTTTCTTTCTGAGTCTTATCTAAACTGAATGGATGGTTGTAAAAACATACTTATTTGTGTTGGTTTTTAGGTGAATTCCCTCATTGAGGCCTTTGGTACGATCAAACAGAAGCGTGCTTTGAGCTCGCGAAGATCAAACGAAGTTGGAAATGATACTTTGCAGAAAGCTGTGGCCAAAGCAGCAGAACATGTGATTGAGAAAAAGGGGCTAACAGGTAAGGAGCGATTTAAGAGCCATAAAAATGTACAGAGCAGAGCCTGACTGCTTAACACAAGTGGTTGAGATCAAAATGTTTCCAGATAACGGAAGGGAGTTGATCCGTTAATCCTTCATTCTTGGCAAATAATCCCCCAAACAAAATTGGTCACTCACTCCGTGACTGTTTGTAGGACATCACTATGCCGAAATTATCTCCTGTGTTTGCCACAAAGTACACACAGTCAAACTATTTGACAGTATATCCATGTGAAACGCTTTGAGACATCTCGACAGTGTGGTAAGGTGCTCTATCAAATACAAGGCTTATTATTGTAAGAATTTTCTTCACAGTGATCAGAGTTTGTGCTCTGAGGCATGATGTTGGGGGATGTTTAGTCCAGTTTGTGAACTTCAATAAATTTTAGATGGTGGCCAGTGCTGTGTATTGGAGGTATATTTGGGCAATGGGGAAGGGTAGCTAAGGAGAGGGAGGGTTGGCAATGGATTTCTCTATCTCATCCAATCTGAGATAACTAATTTTGTCTTGTACATTTCTGGCTTGGGAAATTTAGAAAGCCCAGCTTCCTTTTTCTGTGTCATGCAAATATATACCACAATTCTCCTCAACGTGTAATTTTTTTCAACCTGTTCCAATTAACTTCCGAAGCTTTATCCAGCGAAGCAGCTCAGTTTGACTCCCAAGGTATGTCAGCCTTTCTTCCACCGTGCCACGCCGATGCGGAGAAACCCGAAGATGTTTACCGGTTTGAGGATCGTATCCTTTACACGTTGGCGTATTGTGCTTGTGCTCAGGACCCAAGGTTAGGTTGCTGTGCCCATCATATGGTGTTTTGCAAATGAGCACAATGCAGTTAGGCTGACTCGCAACGTTGCCTTTGGACAAAATGTTACAGTGAGGAACAATCAACAATTTACGTTTGCGTCAGGAGGACGTCCCAAGAGGCTGGACAGTCAGAGATCTGCACCTGAGCCGGTGGTTGGGATCAGGAGGGGTGGAAGGCAGGGGTAGGAGGGTGACTAAAGTCACATTCAAAGTGGAGGATCTTGAAGATGCATGGGAGTGGGGGGAGAGGTGGAGGGATTGGGATGGAGTTCCAGAGCGTGGGGGAAGAGAAGCTGAAAGCCCTCTGTGGGTTAAGCAAGGTGGGGGATGTGACGCATGAGAGGACAGGTTAATAGAGGGTGAGGAAGCCACAGAGGTAGGTGGGAGCAAGGCTATCAGAGGGCAGGACAGGCCTGGTGCAAGGTTTGGATAGAATGTTGGAATTGGAGTGCAGTCAAACTCCCCTCAGGCCCTGCATCAAAGAGTCTTATCACATCTTTAAACATAAGCTGGTATTGTTCACACATTCAGAAACTTTTAAAAATATATACAGTATTACAAAAAAAGTGCCTTGTTATAAGTGATTATTTGCTAAGCAGCAGCAATCATCATCAGCTTTTTTATTTATTGAATATTCTTTCCAAATTTTTAAGAGGGAGTTTGAACAATGGAATTTTGTTTTCTATGTTATAATGCATTGTCTAATTATTTGGACCCGAAACTCTGCATTGTAACAAGCTAAATTGTATCTGTGTTGTCACTAGACCTGTTTAGCATAGGGTATTAATATATTGCAGACAAAATATATGTGCCCCCCAGTTTTGATCCTTGCATCGACCAACAATGATAGACCTGTAAGGCACTATCGCCTTAGCTCAATGTTATATAGCCATCGGTTGGCTTGACTGAGTTGCTTGTTTGGTCACACTTGTTTGGTTCCTTAATTCATAATTAGTTTTCTCTGATGTTGAATATCAAGCAATGGAAGCTCTCTCTGAAAAGTTGAAGACAAGCACCTCAGAAGATATTAGGAAACTAGAAAAGAGTGACAAGTGAGTATGACAGGGCAGCAGCCATAATAACTATAATAATAATAATCCTTGCATTTGATATAGCGCTTTTCACGTCTTCTAGATGTCTCAAAGCGCTTCACAGAATATACTGTAAAGTGAATTGACTGTATATTTGTGGGCGAAATACAGCAGCCAGTTGTGCACAGCAGCGTCCCACAAACAGTCGTGGATTGAAATGACTAATGTATTATAAGTTTTTTTGGACAGATTATTAACTATACATTATGATTACACTGTGGCTGTACAGTTCTACTTTTATTGCTAGAACTAACATTGGACTTTTTGACTTGAAGGTAAAGTAGTCTTGAGATCCTAGCACTGCAGGTTGTCCATTTGCTGGTTAGTGAGTGGGTTGGTGGGTGGGTGGGTGAGGTGAGGTGGTGTTGGGATCACGGTGATCATAGAGAACATCCTTCAAAGCCATAGGAAGTTCTATAGAGCTAGGAGACAGATGTGAATTTTATTGTTAACAGCAAGTATTTTCCTGTTAATAAAATGCAGCCTATACAAATACACTGTAGAAAACCTGAGAAAACAAGGTCCAAATGTGAGCTGTAGTTCATAGCCCCACTTATCAATCTTAGGTGAGAAGCTAGGCGTAAGCTAAGATAATCGATGCCATGGTTTTAGAACCGATTAAATGCCTACCACGGCGCTCTTTATTCCCGGTACATCCACTGGGTCACTTCATCAGATTCCGTTACACGTTCTATTAAGTAAGTCAGAGTTGAAGATGTAGAGGTTGATAGAGAGTTGTGGACAGGGAGGTTGCTTCACGGTGGTCTCATGTGTTTAATTCCGTGCTTTTCAGTTATTCGTCCTTTGTTGTGGAGGCCCTACAATCATTACCTCGGGATGAGGAGAATCGTGATCACGTGACTCGCTGTCTGGGTTATATACAAATTCTGATCAGATTGCACAACTTAAAGAAACAAGAAATTAAATATAAAGGTAAGGCTGGTCTCACTGCCTTTGTTGGTGTTAACATGAAACTTCTAGACGACTCTGTTGTATTGATTCGTAATGAGATTTTAAGAGAGAGCTTTAAGCGCTTTAACCCTTTAGCACCACAGAATCATCTTTGCAACCAAATTATGACAGTCTTGATTGACTGGATTTTGTGAGCAGTACTGACTGCATTCAAATTCACCTGCACTTCTGTAAACTGTGTTTCAGGTTCTCTTGGTAGTGATGTTGCAGATGTTGTGAACAACAAGTTAATGAGAAATTTCACTATGCTGGCCTACAACAATGGACGGTAAATATATTTTTACAGAAGAATTTCTTACATGGAGTGATACAGCATGGAAATAATCCATGCTAGTGTGCACACTCCACACAAGTCCCCTACCTCTCCCCCCGCTGTTTGCTTCTTCTATGTTTTCTCTTGCTGTTTGTTTTGACCACAGCTTTCGACAGTGAGTTTCGCATTCTCACTATTTCACCTTTAAAATACACAGTTCATTTTACAGTGTATTCTGTTAAGCATTTTGAGATGTCTCTAAGACGTGATAAAACTGTATGTCTAATGCGAGGATTACTATTGTTCTCATGTATAAGTTCCTCTTAAACTCTTACGAACCATAGAAATTTACAGCGCAGAAAGCCGTTTAGCCCATTGTGATTGTGCCAGATCCCTCAAGAACAATCCCTTCAGTTCCACTTAATCTTCCATTTCCCCGTACCTCATAGCTGACTCTTTAAGTCACCTGTGAACTTCCCTCTTTAAGACCAATATGGATATTGTCTCATCTGGATGTTCCTGTGTTAAATTACTCATTCCCAATATCATTCGAGTAAATCCCTGCACCCCCTCTGTTACCTTGATGTGTTTCCTAAAGCAGAATATGCAGTTCTGACACTAGGAATCTGAGAATACTGACTGTGCACTAAACCTTGTGGCCTTATTGCATTTTATGGGTGGGGGGAGCACTGATTTACAGGAGTTAGTGAGAAGAGTAAAGTTTGAAGTTGATTGGTCACAATATACTGGACACAATATACTAACTAGATCCGATGCTAGCTACCTTATATTTATGTCCTCGAGTTGTGGACTCTCCAACAAATAGTAAGACTCCAGTTCCTAAACAGTGGAGTTCTGTAGCTCAGTGGTAGAGCACTCGCCTTACAAGTGTGAGTCTGGTATTCGAATTCAGGCAGGGCAAATCCAGGGCAAGATTCCTTACTCCACACGCCTAATAATAATCCCTCAAATAAAACAATAATAAATTGGTCATTTCAATCCACGACTGTTTGTGGGACACTGGTGTGCGAAATTGGCTGCTGTGTTTCGCCCACAAATGTACAGTCAATTCATTTTACAGTATATTCTGTGAAGCGCTTTGAGACGTCTAGAAGATGTGAAAAGGGCTATATCAAATGCAAGGATTATTAAATATTATTATTATAAACATCTATTTTATCAAATCCTTTCATAATCTCAAATTGACAAAATTTGTAACCAAAGTCCTAGCAGTGATATTTAGGTGTGGGATGGCAGTATAATAACAATGGAATCTTAGAAGTGGTTTACTTGGAGGACCTGGGGCAAAGTACAGCCCAGATTGACGGACTAAAGGCTTGTGTGCCGGAAGGTTCGATATGGAATATGTGTGGGCACCCTCCTCAGTCACTGCTTAAATAAAGCATGTGCTTACAGCACGCAAATGTTCTAATGTAGCACTATAGAAGCAATCTCAGACAAGTTGACTATTATACGCAGTGGGAGAGTCCCGGTGGTGTAGTGGCAGTCTGTGAGTTTCTGTTAAAGCAGAATATTTGTGACACTGCTATTATATAGTTTTCACAGTTTATTTAAAACTCTTTTTGATGTATTTGCTCTCAGTGTAAAAAACATGATGCCAGACACAATGAAGGCTAAGATAGCAGCGTACGTTATCGCCTTGGCTTTACATATCAACGGCTTTCAAACCGACCTGACACATCTGCAGAGAAATTTAAAGCTCAGTGAAAACAGGTAAGCCTCATTAAATAAAACGTGTTTTAGATATTCACTTTGGAGATTTCCTCTCTCTCAGACTATTCTGTGGTGTAGAGGACTGTAAATAATGTTCATTTCTGAAAAGAGCTGTTTTTGCGCTTCACAGAATGTTGGAAATCGCCAGAGCATTGAAGTTGAAACTCGGAAAGCAGAAAGTGGATGTTCCAGGAGTTGGTGTGGAATCCCATAGAATAGGAACTCTATCATTGCCTTTACCTGTGCCACATTTATCCCATGGTTTGGGTAAAAAAAGGAAAATTAGATAAGAAAAGTGCAAGCGGTGATGTCAATCCAAGATGACGAAACAGCCTCCATGAGGAATCCTGTGTTAGTGTTTCACACCAAAGAAATGATTTCTAAGCCAGCTACAAACGTATGTTTGTGCAGCGCCTTTCATGTCAGGAGGACATCCCAAGGTGCTGAACAGTCACGGATCCGCCCTTGAGCTGGTGGTAAACAGGCTAAAATAATAGCTAACAATGGCTTTGAATTATTTGGTAAAAGGTGGTATTCACTTGTTTTATTAACAATTTCAAAGTACCTTTACTCTTGAGACATCAATTGTGGCTGAGTGTGTAGGAGGATTATCAGCAAATGAAATGTGGAAAGGATCAATGGCACAATAAAAATGGTCAATTTTCAGATTTGTAATTCATATATTTTTTTAAATCATTTTAGTTTCTGTTTTAATGTCTGATTTCAATGAAAACGCTCAACACAGATATAGAAATCCTGAAATAATGACCAGTTTGATTTGGGGAATCATGGTTGTCTTTAATTAAGGACTCAAGAATTTTCCCTACCACTGATGTCAGACTAACTGGTCTATAGTTCCCCATGTTTTCTCTCCCACCCTTCTTAAAAGGTGGAGTTATGTTTGCAATCTTCCAATCAATGGGGACTTTTTCAGTATCCAGAGAATTTTGGAAGATAATAGACAAGCCATCCACTATCTCAGTAATAACCACCTCCTTTAAAACGCGAGAATGCAGGCCATCCAGTCCAGGGGATTTATCGGTTTTAAGCCGCGACAATTTACCTAAAACCATTTATTTACTAATATTAATCTCCCTAAGTTGCTCGCTAACATTGTTTTCTTGGTTCCCCTCTATTTTTGATATGTTTCCAGGTGAAGACAGTAGAAAAATACTTGTTTAATGACTCTGCCATGTCTTTGTCCCTTATTATAATTCCCCCTTTCTCTGCCTGTAATGGACCCACATTCACCCTTGATAGCCTTTTCCTTTTTATATACTTATAAAAACTCTTGCAGTCTGTTTTTATGTTCCTCGCTAGTTTGCCCTAATATTCTATTTTCTCCGTTTTGATCAATTTTTGGTTCTCTTTTGTTGTTCCCTAAAGTTCTCCCAATCCTCGGGTTTAGTACTCATCTTAGTTGTTTTATACGCTTCTTCTTTTGACTTTATACTTTCCCTAACTGCTCTAGTTAGCCACGGCTGGACCACTTTTCCCACGGCATTCGTATTCCTCAAAGGAATACTTGCTCGCTGGGAATTTTGCACTATCTTCTTGAATGTCTGCCATTGTGGTCTACAGTCAAATCCTTAAGTTTAGTTTCCCAGTTTATTCTGGCTAAATCCTCTCTCATACCAGCAAAGTTGGCTCTGTTTAAATTGAAGACCTTTGCTTCGGACTTAACTACTTCCCTCTCTAACTTGATACTAAATTCCATAATTTTATGATCACTTTGCCCTAGAGGAGCCTTAAGTTCCAGTTTGCTGATCAGCCCTGTTTCATTACACAAAACAAGGTCTAAAATGGCCTGTTCCCTGGTTGATTCCTTGGCATACTGATCTAGAAAATTATCCCTAATACATTCTATAAACTCCTCTTCTATCTTACCTTTCCCAACTTGGTTGTCCCAGTCTATATGCAGATTAAAATCACCCATAATTAGTGTTTTTCCTTTGCTACATGCTCTGTTGATCTCCTGATTTATACCTTGAGCGATACTTTGACTGCTGTTTGGGGGTCTATAAACTACTCCCGCTAGAGTTTTCTGCCCCTTGAAGTTACGTACCTCTACCCATACTGACTACATCCTGCTTTTCTGATTTTAAATCTTTCCTCTCTACTATTTTTATCTCATCAGGGCCACCACCCCTCCTCGTTTACCACATTGCCTATCTTTCCTATATACCATGTACCTGGGAATATTTAGTTCCCACTCTTGATCACCCTGTAACCATGTCTCGATGATAGCTACAAGATCATACTGGTTTGTCTCTGTGCATTTAATTCGTCTATCTTGTTTCGAATGCTTCGTGCATTCAGATATAGTGCCCTTAAATCTGACTTCCGGCTGTTGGCCCTATTCACCAGCACCCTATCACTGGACTTCCTTTCCCCGCTTGACACACTCTGCTCTTCTCCCTTGTTAATCTGCTCCCTGACTATGTTTTTACCTCTGCATCATCCCCATTCAGTAGTTTAAAGCCCTGTCTAGACATCTCAAAGCGCTTCACAGAATACACTGTAAAGTGAATTGACTGTCTACATCTGGGTGAAATGCAGCAGCCAATTGCGCACAGCAGTGACCCACTAACAGTCATGGATTGAAATTACCAATTTTTTTTTAGGGATTATTATCAGGTATGTGGAGTAAGGAAACTTGCCCAAGGTTTCGCCCTCCCAGGAATTGAACCAAGGTCTCTCGCTTGTAAGGTGAGTGCTCTAACCACTGAGCTACAGGGTGCACTGTTGATTATGTTTTGCCCACAAAATATAGTCAATTCACTTAACAGTATATTCTGCGAAGCACTTTGAGGCGCCCAGAAAACATGATAAAGACCTATATCAGGTTATTATTCTGAGCAAGGATTATTATGATTATTATTATTAATTACAGTCAACTCCTGCCTTCATTCCTGTGTGTTGACGGAAAGTTAAGAGAATCCCTATCCCCCATCAGGCTATGTCACCTACACTCCTCCTTCCATTCCATCTCAGACTTATCTGTCCTCTTCTCTCTAATTCACCCTCATATTTTTGGAGTCTGGTAGCTCAGTGATTAGAGCACTCGCCTTACAAGTGTGAGACCTGTGTTCGAAATCAGGCAGGTCAGTGCAAAACCTTGGGCAAGTTTCCTTACTCCACACGCCTAATAAAAATCTATCCCCTCAAAAATACACAATAATGAAATTGGTCATTTCAATCCACGACTGTCTGTGGGACACTGGCTATTGGCTGCCGCGTTTCGCCCACAAAAATAGTGAATTCACTTTAGAGTATATTCTGTGAAGCGCTTTGAGATGTCTAGAAGACGTGAAAAGCACTATGTCAGACGCAAGGATTATTATATTAACTCCCCTACCCACATTCATGCCCACCTCTTGATCTTGTAATTGCTCAAGATCTCGCCATCTCTGATATCACAATCATTGAGACTCTTGTCTGACCACTTTTCCCATTTCCTTGGTTCCCTCTCGATTGACAAACCCACCAAACAGAAGCTACAATTTGAGGTGGAAAATCCCCAAATAAAATATTAATAATGATAATAATAATCCTTGCATTTGAAGTAGCGCTTTTCACATATTACTGATGTCTCAAAGCACTTCACAAAATATACTGCGAAGTGAATTGACTGTATATTTGTGGGTGAAATGCAGCAGCCAATTGTGCACAGTAGTGTCCCACATACAGTCATGGATTGTAATGACTAATTTTATTATTGTGTTTTTTTGGAGGTATTATTAGGCGTGTGGAGTAAGGAAACTTGCCCAAGGTTTCGCCCTGACCTGCCTGAATTCTAACACAGGTTTCATGCTTGTAAGGTGAGTGCTCTAACCACTGAGCTATAGGAGCTCCATTCATCATTCAATGCATTCTTTGACCATTCAGATGGATATCAAACCATGACACACTGTTTGAAAAAGATGGGAATTTCACAGGAGGGCTGGCAGAAATACTTGGTGTATATGGAAAGACAGTGGGGAGCAAATATACTAAAACAGCCTTCTTCAACTGCACTTCATTTTTGACCCTTAGAAATCAAGATACTATTCGGTATTTTAGATAATACAATCCAATCCAATGTGTGGTCTATTTCACAGTTATATATTAGTTAAATATGAATTAGTTATATACTGTATTAGTTATATATTATTTTGGGTAATCTGCATTTACCAACCCTCCAGCGCTTTACTGAAATGAGTTGTGAATTGTGAACAGTATTGAGAGAACGCTTCAATTCTCCCCATCAGCAAATATGTACTTGTTATGCGTGGTGAAACATTGCACCAAGATCTTTAATCTCTGGCTGGTCAACAGAATACTCAAGGATAAGAGAATTAAAAAAAAACTTTTATTGTTTTCAATTACAGACCAATACAAGGGTAAGCAATGAATATGATGCTGACACTAATGTGGGGAATATTGCAGAATTATAGGACAACGGTTAGCAGCCAACACAGCATCTACAACTAAGTTTACAAAAATGGTTAAATCAGCAGCAGAGTGATCGTTTAACGTTTTAGCTGGAGTAAAAACCCCCAGTTTAAGATTTGTACAAAATGTGTTTACAGATTTAATTTTCAATCATTTTACATTCTAATTTTTGCCATTATGTGATTCATTCTTCCTCCCCCACCCCCTCCACCACCAACCCGCAGAAGATTTAAATATACAAGTAGAATATTACACAATCAACCTGCAAAGGACTGAGAAGAAAAATGCATTCAGTAACAGTGCAGACATGATGAGCTAAGTTACCTCCTTCTGTGCTGATAATTTCTCTGCACATTCAGTGACGATGCACATCGTTGTGAGACCAAGCTTTACACCATCTGAACCATCCCATACATCTGTGTCCTTGGGAGTTGCTCTATTCTGTAACTTGGCTGGACAGGGATTCGATGTTGCCCTACTGAGTGCACAATTCTAAAGCATCCACAGTTCTCATAAAATAAAGTATACGCTACTTACATCAATATTTTACATCTTAGATGAAGGAGTCGATTCCAATTCCACACAGCTAGAATTTTAATCTTGGGTCAGAGGATTCAACTCTCAATTATAACTTGTGTTTGATTGCAGGTCTGAGCAAGGACAGATTCATTAAAAAAAATTCTTATTTTAATTGGTCCCTTGAATACCCGCAATCACATGAGCTGCCCAAATGCTGCTCTGAGGCCAGTCAGTCCAATGGAGGCGCTGTACAGAAGGTTCTCTGACACTTCCCCTCTGCTCAGTGTCTTTCTGGTGATGGGGCTTAGATTTGATTTTAATCAATTAAAACCCAAGACTTTTATTGTTCGGATTGGCACATAGAGGTCATTGTAACCTCTGAGGTTCAGATGAATGATCCACAAACTAGACATATATCAGGCTTCAGTATCACGTTAGGAAAAGATACTGACATATAACTTGGTGACCTGCCAGTACATTGGACACATCCTTAAACCCTTGTCCCATTTTCTCCCCTCTCCCCTCTCATACACAAACTACCACACTCACCCACACAGGATCTTTCTCTTTAATCCTTCTTTTCCTGAAGACCCACATTGTTGTACAGTTTCAGGAGCATTGATACCTCCTACAAATGGCCATTCTTCAAGTCTGCATCTGGCCATGAGTATCAGTGAGATATCTGACTGATATCTACACTACACTAACGCTAACCCATGGACATGGAATTCAATTCAGCCCCTCGCTCCTGCCCGAACTCAGGCCACTGAGAAGAAAAAACAAGCATCAAAATCTGAACTGCCTAATCTGCACATCACACAAACCAGCACAAAGGGCATTTTGCCAAGTGAGGAATAAACAAACAGAAGTGCTTTTCAAATTATTGTGCACATTTGGACAGGTGTGAAGTTATAGTAGCAACAAAGCATTTAGTCTTACACTTGCCTCAGCCTTACAAATCCTAAACTCTTTTGTGACTATAATACCACGCCTCTAATAACAAATGTACTGTATTTCATAAAAATAAATTTAGATATGGAACAGTATAAACAAAATATCCCATCAGTCTTTTTGTCCTAGAATTGTATTTAGTAACATTCAGGAAGACTGAAAGGTTAGAGAAAATGCTAGTGTGAATGACACAGAATGAAAAGGATATTCAGGGCAAGAGTGGGTAAAAGATTTGTTTTTTTGGAAAAGCACGACATTATCCAGGTGAAAGTGCAGGTGAGAGAATTGGCAGCTGTTAACAATGCACAGATTTTGATGCTTTTATGAATTAAGAAATCTAATTGGGGGGTGCGAGACTCATACCGATAAACAGATGCTCACACCAAATGCAAATGGAGGAAACCCCACTGCAGAGTTTTATTGAGGCGTAAAGCGTTTTTTGCAAGAATAGCATCAAGGAATTCTCCATTCCTTAAGCAAGAAATTCCATTTCTATCCCAGAATTGACAGTGTGTTGGTGCACTCCTAGTGGAGGTTCGAGAAAACAGCCAAACTTGATTAAATACCTTCGTGTCTAAGCTAACCAAATCCGTTACAAGTCCAATGTTTGCGAGTGAAAGAATGAAGTGCACTTACCAAAGCAGCCCCATGTTTCTTACCCATTACTGAAACAGACGTTGGTTGATCGATACACAAAGTGAGGCGAGAGGCTATCTATCTCTATGGCACATTCCGTACCAGTGTTCAATTGCATCACGTTAAACAATAGTACAGAAAATGCTTCCGTTGTTGTGGCAGCCGCCTTCCACCCTGGCAGCTATCCTGGTTGTCAAGGATGCACCTCTTTGACTGGTCTGAACCGATGAGACGCCCCTGTTTGCTCCATCAATCAGTGGCCTCGCCGGAGGGTTCTCCAGTTTCCAGGCTGCACCAGATCTGCAGGCACTAAACCAAGAAACAATATTAGTCGGAGACAATACTGATATTTCATCTCCTTTTAAGAGACCGGGAGTGAGTCCTCTAGTGTTATTGTCCAGCAAGGTCTGAGAACATCTACCAGGCTCAGCGAACAAGATCAGACTCATGAAGCAGCTCCTGTAACTGAACCAAAGTAGGTCTGCTTAGAAGTGAAGTGGCTACAATCATACACAGACAGCAAGCGGCTCACACTGGCATCACCGTTAGTGCATTCTCTTTATGCCTTGTGATGAGACAAATCTTCCGATGAAAACAAAATTAATAATATGAAACCTTGCATTTGATATAGTGCCTTATTATGTCTTTGAGATGTCTCAAAGCACCTCATAGAATATATTGTCAAGTGGATTGACTGTCTATTTTGTGGATGAAACACAGCAGCCAATTGTGCACAGCAGTGTCCCACAAACGGTAGTGACCAAATTCTTCTTATTATTTTTCAATGGAATTTTACCCCCGGAAAATTGTTAGTTGCCAATCGACTAACAACTGAGTTCCTATTTACTGCCGGGTAAACAGCGGAGTAACGAAACTTGTCTAAGATTTCGCCCTATCCGGGAATCAAACCTGGGTCCTCTCGCTTGCGAGACGACTGCTCTAATTGCTATGCTACAGGACTCCACTTAGGCTGACAGCTTGAAGCACTGCACTTCTTACTCAGGAAAACCAATTGACACCAACCACAGGAAACAAGCAGGAGGCTGAATCACAGCCAAGAATTGTCACTTTTAATCCATCAAAGGCACTATATAGAACCTGCACACAATATCCAATGACCAATAGAGTTCCCTCTCTTTGTGCCTTCAAAAGTCTCCTTTGACTGTGATTTAATCGATATCTTAACTCTCCGTTCTTTCCCATTGACGTTCTGATATTTCTTAAACGAGTCAAGATGCTGATCTTGCTGTGAGAGGTGCTATATAAATGCAGTGTTGTTGATGATCAGCCTTTAAAGCACAGCATAGTGTAGACAGAATCTTTTCACATAGCTCAACAACTGATTCTCACTGTGTAGATTTAAGGTTTGTGCTTTTGTTCTCCCCCGCCCCCCCCACCCTTAAATTTGGGCAAAACCTTGGATGTTTGGGTTTTATGATAGTGGATTCTTGCTTTTGTTGTTGTTCAAGACTCTCCTCTTCGATGGACCCATCGGCAACTCCTAATTTCTCCCCCTTCCCTCCTCCCCACCCCCCGGTCCCGTCCCGTCCTCAGCTTGAGTCTGAAGCAGTGACTGTCCAGCGCCTTGGGACGTCCTCCTGACATGAAAGATGCTATACAAGTGTAATTTTGTTATTGTTGTTCAGCCAAGCCACATGTGGAAACCCATCATTGTATTTAACAGTAACCAAATATATTTGTTGAAGGACAAGGCTTGGAGACTCAAGGTATAACTGCTGGAGTCTAACCAGCTAAAAGCATGAGCTCGCCATTGATATTTCTATCTGGCAAGCTTTCCCGCTGCTTGTTGAACAACAACAACAACGATTTATATAGCGCCCTCCATGCCAGACGGCGTCTGCTAGGACCACCATACCTATTACACTTGCTGGGTTAACAGGAGCCGAGTGGGTTGATTTCCTGCCTTCAGTGACTGGTCTGCCCTCCAAAGGCTGGGCTATGCTGTTATCATCAGTGCCCTGGAATACTGTGGACGTGTCTGGTTCAGGAATTCAACTACCGAGACCGCCCAGAAGGTGGGCTCGATTCTTACATTCTCTTGCCAGTTCAGCTCCAAGTTCCTGCTTACCTTTTGGACCACACCTTTGGCCACCTTCCTATCCTCTCTGCCCTCCACTCTCCCCGGTTACTCCATTCCCCACGCCCGCTTGGGTTCTAATCCCTCCCCTTCCTCAACAAGGAGGAAGTAGTCACTAGTTCAGATTTCAAGATGTTCACACTTACTTACAAATCAGTTCAACAACAACTTTGATCTATATAGCGCCCTCCATGCCGGATGGTGTCTCGGAGTGCTTCACAATAATGAATCCCGAGCCACGGGCAGAGGGAAAAAGGTGACTGAAGACGCAGTCGAAAAGAAAGGTCTTTAGCTGAGTCCTGAAACTAGGAAGAGAGGGGGCGAGGAGAAGGAAGTGAGGAAGGGAGTTCCAGAGTTTTGGGGCGTAGTGGCTGAAGGCATGGTCGTCGATAGTTGAGCGGAGGATTCGGGGGACAAGGAGGAGACCAGAACCGGAGGAGCGAAGGCAACGGATGCTGTGTTGGGGAGAGAGGAGGTCAGAGAGGTAGTGGGGTGCAGAGGAGTGGAGAGATTTGAAAACAAGAGTGATGATCTTGAAATCAATCCTCTCCGGAACAGGAAGCCAGTGAAGTCTGGCAAGGACTGGGGTAATCGGGGAGCGAAGTTTGGTGTGGGTGAGAATGTGGGTGGCAGAGTTCTGAATGAGCTGAATTTTTGGATTGTGGTGGAGGGGAGACCAGCTAGGAGTGCATTTGCGTGTTCCAGCCAAGAGGTAACAAATACATGGACCAGAGTTTCAGTGGCTTTTGGGGCAAGGTATTGCAGGAGACGGTTGCACATGGGTTCAGAGAGTTTCAGGGGCAGGCAGAGTATGGCTTCTGTCTTATTAACATTCAGCTGCAGGAAATTCGCGCTCATCCAGCTCCTGATGTCTGACAGGCAGGCTGACAGAACATCAGGGGACTGGGGGGGTCACAAAGTGAGGTGGAAAAATAGAGTTGGGTGTCATCCGCATACATTTCACCACTTTAGTAATTCATGAAGTGTTGAGCATTAAAAAAAATTGACCACTCTCAGAGAGGGCAGCAATTGTGGGTTACGTTTAGCTTTAATGATTGCCGCTTGTGAATGGCTGGAGAAGACTGTCAATCAATGACAGTGTGACACCTCCCAACACAGCAGAGTCCCACATATACAGCTATGGATTGAGCAACCAAATTATAGATATTTTTAAGAGATTATTACCCCCGGAAAAGCGATCCACCAATCGAGTAACAACCGGGTCTCTACTTACTGCTAGGTAAACAGAGATGTGTGGAGGAAGGAAACTTGCCTCACATTTCGCCCTGCCCGGGCTTTGTGAGGTGAGAGCTCTGAACGCTAAGTTACAGGACTCCATATACTGACCACGTGAACCTCAGACAGAGCACCGCCAAAGGACAATGGGAGCAAATTAGTTGGAAAAGGAGAAGAATTCAGTGAAAGTTTTTTTTAAAAAAAACGTGATTTAAAAACTTACGTTTTGCTGTAAGTCACAATTTCGTTGTGTTGAATTGTACACTTTTCAGCATTTCCGGTTTGCTGCAAAATAGTTTTTCCTACTTTTCCTTTAAAGATTTGGTTTTCTTGCACAGTTCCCTTAGCCTGATCGAGGATTGCAATACCATAGTTATGGAGTGACTGGATCCTATTCTTCATCACCTGCAACAAAGTAAGTCCTACTGTTATTAGGTGAAGCGTAACCATATCCATAACAATGATAATCCCCTATCTCCCTTAAGATCCCCAACACATTGTTCATGGTCTTACATATCTTGATCAGCTCCCCTCCAACCACCTATTCAATGCTTCTCTGTAGCTGTATCTACTCACTCTGTTATCTCTCTCAGGTTCCTACCGTCCTTGTTATAGTTGTCTTCTTTATTCTTCACAATAAAGTCAATCACTTCATGTTTCCCTCTATTAACAACATCAAACAACCACAACAAATTAAAGTAGTTTAGGGCCTTTCACATCAGAACATGCCAAGATGCTGGACAGTCAGGGATCCGTTTCAGAGTCAGTGGTTGGGATCAGGAGGGGAACGAAGGCGGGGACAGTAGAGGTAGGGTGGTGACCAAACACACAGTCAGAAATGGGTTTTTGAAGGAGGCAAGGGAGGGGGAAGGTAGAGGGAGGGGGAAAGGTGGAGGGAGGGGACAAGGTGGAGGGAGGGGGCAAGGTGGAGTTAGGGGGCAAAGTGGAGGGAGGGGGCAAGGTGGAGGGAGGGGGCAAGGTGGAGTTAAGGGGCAAGACGGAGGGAAGGGGTGAGGCAGTGGGAGAGGCAGTGGGAGGGGGCAGGGTGGAGTTAGGGGGCAAAGTGGAGGGAGGGGGCAAGGTGGAGGGAGAGGACAAGGTGGAGTTAAGGGGCAAGACGGAGGGAAGGGGTGAGGCAGTGGGAGAGGGAGCGGGAGAGGCAGTGGGAGGGGGCAAGGTGGAGAAGGGGAGAGGAGGAGGGATTGTGATATGGAGTTCCAGAGGGTGAGGGCAGAAGCTGAAGCCCATCTGCCAATGGTGAAACATCATCTGTCATTAGCCACCCATTCTGCAAGCCTATTGATCTCCCTTCTATGCCATCTCCCTAACGGACTACCTTCCCCACAATTTCCCTCTTCCCCGCTGTAATGTTCACCCACATTCATATACTCCCCTTATTTCGATACCAATTAGTGCATTCAAACAAAAAACATTATCAAACTAAAGCTTGTGTTTGTTGCAAGCTTGTACACTGAGAACATTTCTATTTAATAGACTCAGAAATTTGTATCACGAATGAAAACCTCTTGAACAATCAAGGGAGTCAGAAATCTCCCCCCTCACAACCCACAAAGAGCAACGCAAACTTCTTATTTGTAGGATTGGCTTCTTGCCCAGGTGCCCTCCACAGTCTCCATTCAGCACCAGAGGGAGCCCAGCGCCTTGGGGCATCCTCCCGACGTGATCGGTGCTATACCAATGTAATTTTGTTGTTTATTTGTTGTATATTCAAGAGACTGAGCTACTGATTCCCTGAAGTCTGACAAGGTAATTCCTTGCCCTACAATCAGCAGGTTTGTTCTGTGGATAATAATAATCCTTGCATTTGATATAGTGCTTTTCACATCTTTTCATCGTCTCAAAGCGCTTCACAGAATAAACTGTAAAGTGAATTGACTGTATATTTGTGGGCGAAACGCGGCAGCCAATTGCACAAGCAGCGCCCTACAAAAGACGTGGATTGAAATGACCAATTTTTATTATGGTTTTTTTGGGGGACGGATTATTATTAGGCGTGTGGCATAAAGAAACTTGCCCAAGGTTTCGCCCTGATCTGCCTGGATTCAAACACAGGCCTCACTCTTGTAAGGCAAGTTCTCTATCCACTGAGCTACAGGAGCTCCACAATGGACTAGGAACTGAGACAGCGTCACCATCCACAACCCTACCTTCACATCTGCATTCTCCAACAACTGCAAGCCACACCCATGGTTTCCAAGGATATCATTCTCCAAGATAGACCCTTCTCCCTTTAAGCTGATGCCGTGGCTGTTGTTGTCATAGATGCCATTGCCCCGCAGTTCAACCTTGCAGCCGGCTTCAATGAGGACTCCGCTGACACTGTTGCAGGTGACACTATTGTTGGAGATGTGGGTGAGCTGACTGCTCTGATAAACTGCAATCCCATTGTCATGGTTGGCATGGACTGCATTGGCCACGATGTTCAGAGTCTCACTGCTTTTTACGTAGAGTCCAGCAGCTAAGCACAATTGGGAGCAACAGGAGAGGACGGATCACTCAACGGTTATGATAATCATGATTAAATTAACAAACGCTTATGTAAACAATCCTCTCAAATCAGTTGACTTCCTCCTAAGTGCTTCCACCCTCCTCTTCGATCATGCCTTCTGCTGCCCTCCCAACTCTCTCCCTCCCCTCCTAACTCTCTCCCGCTCCTCCCCTTACCCTGTCCCTCTCCCTTGCTCGGGTCCCGACCTGACTGTTCAGCGCCTTGTGACGTCTCCTGACGTGAAAGGCGCTCTATAAAAGTAATTTTATTGTTGTTGTTCCACAACTGAAGTTGACCTTAATACATTTTCAGTCCAGCTGGTACGTACACTGAAAAGCCAGAAACATTTTAAGCACAGTTGCAATGCCCCAAATCGATTTCAACAAAGACATGTTGTGGAAATCACTAGCCTATTTGGCTAAACCACAACATAGTATTATCGTAAACATTCTAACATAAGAAAGGATGCTTAAAAAACAAATTGCAGCTAGTGAACAAAAAGGGACAAAGGGATTTAAAAGCTTTTAGCCCAGCATGAGCCAGCAAAATCAAGCATCAAAAAAGGCTCAGGAAACCTCATGTATTTATCAAAGGGGTGATTACATGATCTTCACAGTACAAGCGAGCGAATCCACAGAGAGCAATTGCTCAGTGATATTCACTGAAGGACTCTTCTGAAGGAAGAAAGGATGTGAAGAAATGAGATTGGCTGAATGGAGAGTTGCGTTATTTTTTTTCACGCGCAATGGTGCAATGTCTCAAATAATAATAATCCTTGCATTTGATATAGCGCTTTACACATCTTCTGGATGTCCCAAAGCGCTTCACAGAATATACTGTAAAGTGAATTGACTGTATATTTGTGGGTGAAACGTGGCAGCCAATTGCACACAGCAGTATCCCACAAACAGTCATGGATTGAAATGACCAATTTATTATCTTTTTTTGGAGGGACTATTATTAGGCGTGTGGAGTAAGGAAATTTGCCCAAGGTAAACGGAGATGGGGAGTAAGTGCTTGTGATTTCTTCTCATTGATCACTTTAGTCTGTCAGCACCACCGCCACATGTGGGGAGAGAGCAAGTCATGCACTCTCCAACTGTACATTCACATGCAAGGCTTATTATTATTATTATAAATAGGCTTATATAGGTTGTTACTCGATTTGCAGATCGCTTTTCTGGGGCAAATAATTCCTTCCAAAAAATATATATAAATGTGAATACTCAATCCATGACTATTTGTGGGACACTGCTGTGCAAATTGGCTGCCGCGTTTTGCCCACAAATACAGTCAATTCACTTTACAGTATATTCTGTGAAGCGCTTTGCGATGTCTCGACCATCTGATAATCCTTGCATTTGATTTACCGCTTTTCACGACTTCTATTAGACTTCTATTCACACTACACTTTATATTAAATGCCACTTGAAGCACTTTGAGATGACTTAATGTGATACATCACTGTATCAAAAGCAAGGAGTATTATTAAAATAATCTTCTTGACTAATAGTTTTAATGGCAGCTTGCAATCCCAACTGCTTCATCATACAACATCACTGGGAGAGCATTGATATGCAGACTCTTTAAATCAATTATACAGTCTCCAAGCAGCTGTTACAATTCAATGAAATTAACATTTGGCTGCCGAGTTTCACCCATAAATATACAGTCGGCTTTCCTGCTCTACTTACCTCTACCCCGACGCCTCCCCTTGTCATCTTTCCCCCCCTTTTTCCCCTAATCCCATTTCCATGACTGTTTGTGGGACACTGCTGTCAGCAATTTGGCTGCCGCATTTCACCCACAAACATACAATTCAATTTTCCTACTTTTCTTCATCCTGCCCTGACCCCTCCCCCCCTGCTCTTGTCCCTACCTAACTGTACAGCACCTTGAGATGTCCTCTTGACGTGAAAGGCGCTATATAAATGTAAGTTTTGGTTGGTTGGTAGGTTGGTTGATTAATTGATTGATTGGTTGGTTTACACAGTGCCTTTCTCGTCAAGAGGAAGTTTTACACAGCTAAGTAAGCTAGTCAAAGGGAATCTGGATGGATGGAGTTCCAGGTAGTGGGGGCTGAATGGCTGACAGACCGCTTGCTGATCAGTGGTGCACGTTAGTTTCAATGTGGCTCCTCCACTTACCACCATTCTGATTGATGTTGTTGAACTCAATGAGTGCCACGGTGATTGGCTTGAGCGATATGTATCTATCCTCTTCACTGTCCAAGTCAGTTTCCCAACTGATCATCTCCCCTTCGTCGTTGAAGTTCTCATTGCCTCCTTGGTTGCCAAGGTAGTCGTTTGCATCGTCTTTACGACAGAACACAGCCACACCGTAGATATTGTTGCGGCTGATCTGGTTATTGGTGATGTGTGGGAGACTCGATGACATGATCCACACACCACAGCCCTTGTTACCTACACACACACACATTCATGAAATCTGTGTTACTGTTTCAGAAAACAAGAACAGAAGAATTCAAACAAATCGGTTTACATTTCCGACTTTCTCCCTTTACTCATCTTCCGAAGCTAATCCCAGAGGCAACAGAATCATGGAAAATGGAAATTGACACAGCAAAAGCCTGTTTGTCTGGCACCCACGGGACCTGGCCAATGCCAGTTAAAGCGCCTGCCATATATTCGGGCAGCCCGCGGCCAAAAACCCACAACAACATTTTTTAAATTCTTTTAACACACACCATACACACCGGACTAAATAATAACAGATAATAACAGAATATTGTATTGGTACTTATTGTTAAAACTACTCTCTTGTGCTTCTCACCTCTACTGGTTGAGGTTTATAGTCCAGCGATTCTTTTTAAAATGGAGGATGCCAAGCAGGTGAAAAAAACAGCAGCGCGATTTTAAAGCCTTACTAGCAGCAAGCCGATAACCCGAGAGTCCACTAGAGTCAAGCCAAAATACCGCATCTGCGTGACCATGTGAGTTATCGGCTAGCATTATCGGCTTGCCGCTTGTAAGGCTTTAAAGTCGCGCTCTGTTTTTTTCACCTGCTTGGCGTTCTCCATTTTAAAAATAATCGCTGGACTGTAAACCTCAACCGCAGCATCACAGCTTCAAGCGCAGCATCTACCAGCAAAGGTGAGAAGCGCAAGAGAATAGTTTTAACAATAAGTGCCAATACAATATTCTGTTATTATTTATGTATTCACAAATGCTCCACCGCTATTGTTCCGGATAAGTTCTGATTTATCGAATGGAGACTTTTTTTTTGGCGTGCCGGTTATACGGAAGTGCCGGTTCATCGAGTCATGGATAAGCCGGCTTCTATCGTACAAAAATATGTGAAGTCGGGAATTTGGGGCAAAAAAAATATGGATCGGAATTGAACCCTGGATGATAGAATCATCAATGTAGAGGTGCGGAGGGATGGGCGGTGAGCTGGGGGGAGGAAAATGGTAATTCAATCTATTTATAATAATAATCCTTGCATTTGATATTGCGCTTTTCACGTCTTCTCGACGTCTAATAGCGCTTCACAGAATATACTTTAAAGTGAATTGACTGTATGCGTGGGTGAAACGCAGCAGCCAATTGCGCACAGCAGTGTCCCATAAACAGTCGTGGATTGAAATGACCAATTTATTATATAACCTAGACTCAAGATAATGCAGGTTGTTTTTAACAAAACAAATCGCAAAACTCCTATCAAGATTAGGCTGCAGATTGTTACCATCACGACAGACCGCTTACTGCTGTTTACCGTATATAGTGTTTCCTTCTATCAGCCCTTTCCCTCGTTCACCAACAACAACTCCATCTGAATAGCCATGGCAGATAAGGTTGTTTCTAAGGATAGGATCTCCCCCTCGCCGAATGTCAGCACCGCCCCACTGATTTTCACGGATAATATTTTCTAGGTACAGGAGAAAGAAAGCATATTTAAACACACTTTTTGAAGCGAGGAACAGACATAGAATGGTGTAATTACACAAAACAAAGCATAATCCAAATGTGGTGTAATACTGTTAATCTTTCACTGTTGAGCATGATGTCAATCAATAAACGGTCTGGTGTAGGTTAGGGATGGGGATGCAGAGGATTGTTACCATCACAACATGTAAAACTATATACAGGTAGACCTCGCTTACCGAACGCCCGGTTAACAAAACTTCATTATAACGAAGGTTTCTATTTGTACCACTTCTCCGCTTAACAAAGGCTGCGTTCACTATAATGAATGTTAACACACACTTTAAATCTCGTGGGCTTCTCGTGCGCACCTTTTCATGCGCAGCTTCTCTCTGGTTGCCCCAGCAACGCACACTCAGTCTTTAACGTGCCTCAGTTAAGCAGTGCAGTGCAGGCCCTCCCATGTGGGAGGAGCTTAAGCAGGCAGGATGCTTCGTGGCTTCAATAATAATAAGTCAAGATATGGGGTGGGGGCGAGGAATAGAGAGATAGAGAGGAGGGGGGGATAGAGAGATAGGGGGGGATAGTGAGGGAGGGAAGGGGGATAGAGAGGAGGGAGGGAGAGAGAGATGGCGGGGGATAGAGATAGAGAGGAGGGGGGGATAGATAGAGAGGAGGGCGGGATAGAGAGGGAGTGGAGGGGGGAATAGAGAGGGAGGGGAGGGAGCATAGAGAGATAGAGATGGAGGGGGGGATAGAGAGATAGAGAGGGTGGGGTAGAGAGAAAGAGAGGAGGGGTGTAGAGAGAAAGAGGGGTGGCGGGGGTAGAGAGAAAGAGGGGGGGTGGGGAGGAGGAAAGAAGCGCGTCCTGAGTCAGGAAATGCCTGGGATATTTCAGTCCGGTGACCATGAAGACCTGTCCTGGAGCAGGTAGGATTGGAGTTTTTATTCCTGCAATTTTTGTCACATTCCGGTTTCCGGAACTCCAGATTTTTGGCTGCTCAACCTGTACACCGAAAATGTTAGAGCTGGGAACCGCTAGGAACTAAACTGATGTTAGCGGGGAGGCTCGGGTTGGGGCAGCATTTTGGCCGCAGCCAAATACAGTAATACAGTTAAACTCTCGCTTAACAAAATTTTCGCTTAACGAAGGGTTTTAAAGTCCCGACCCCTTCGTTAAGTGGGGGATACCTGTATAAATATGGAAAACAGACTGTTTGTGGGATGCTGCTGTGCGCGACTGGCTGCCACTGTTCACCCACAAAATAAGTTACTTCACTTTACAGTACATCCTGTGAAGCACTTTGAGACGTCTCAAAGACGTGATAAGGCACTATATCAAATGCAAGGATTATAATTATTAATAATATGACTGTATTATTAAAACAACTCTCTAACTTTAGAAAGTCGACAACAAGAAAATCTGTGGGATGATGAATGGTTATTTTCACCAACAGTTGCAAGAATTCCAGCTCCTTATCAATCATCCATGGCAAATCTATCCCTGACTACTGCACGTGGGTAGTGAGCGAGAAATAATTAGAATCTGATACACGGCAGTGTTGAAAGATTATGAATATTGAATATAAAGTTATTTTGTATTTGTATTTAGCGCATATATGTGATGGAAAGGGAAAAAAAATGTCATGTGCAATGAAAAAACGCATTTAAAGCAAACCTCTGTCAGTCTCTGAAGATCTCATCAGTAACGCGGTGTGTACGCAATCCTTAATATATGGCAGGAATATATGGAAGGAAAAAAAAATGCTTCTGCTAACAATGTGCTCAGATTTAAATATTTATGCACTGGGTTTAGCAGAATGAAACTGGGCACTTTGCATGCTGTTAAGCTACAGACTGACCTATTATTTGGCCCCTTCCATTTTCATTCACAGCTACACCTGCTGCAAGTCCTTGGTAGATATGGTTCCCGCTGTGAAGAGACAGATTGTCAAAGCAACAACTTGGAAATTCATACAGCACTCAGAGGGTTTTTAAACCGAGGCGAGGTGGCAGGGGAGAAGAATATATACTCGTGCTCATCAATGTGAAGGATGTCAATGTGAAGAAAGGAATCTTTTTTTTTCCATTTGGGATACAGAATCTCAGCATCAAATGCATCCCAGACAGATACAGAGTAAACCTTTCTCTACTCTGCTCTAATATTAATAATAATCCTTTCATTTTGATATAGCGCTTTTCACATCTTTTTGACGACTCAAAGCACTTCACAGGATATACTGTAAAGTGAATTTGCTATATATATGTGGGCAAAACGCGGCAGCCAATTGCACACAGCAGTGTCCCACAAACAGTCATGGATTTAAATGACCAATTTTATTATCGTGCTTTTTTTGAGGGATTATTATTAGGCGTGTGGAGTAAGGAAACTTGCCCAAGATTTCGCCCCGATCTGCCTGGATTTGAACAGGTCTCACGCTTGTAAGGCGAGTGCTCTAACCACTGAGCTACAGGAGCTCCATTCTGCTCTAAAGGGCTAAACCTCAGAAGGGTACGACTCGCACTGTACCAGTGTGTTTTTGTCCAGTTTTTACAGCAGCGATCCTTATTAACTTTCAGAGACTGCAAACTGTTCAAAGATAAAGGATTTCTGTGGGCATTGTGTTGTGGGCTTGAGAGAGTAATAATAATAACAATAATAATCCTTACATTTGATACAGCGCTTTGCACATCTTATCAATGTCTCAAAGCGCTTCACAGAATGTACTATAAAGTGAATTGACTGTATATTTGTGGGTGAAACGCGGCAGCCAATTGCGCACAGCAGTGTCCCACAAACAGTCGTGGATTGAAAATGGCCAATTTTTATTGTTAATTTATTACTATTAATAATACTTGCCTAGAAATGTACCAAAAATAGTTCTAACGTGAATGACCAATTTTTTTTTTACTGAGGGAGTGTCGACTAGAGAAAAACTGAGATAAACTCGCTTCTTGTTTTAAATGTTGCCTTGGGATCTTTAATGTTCACCTGTTGCAAAACCCTAAACTCACAATAATTAACCAACACCAACAATCATAAGAACATCGGGTAAAAAAAGGAAACAAGATAACTATTTCAATTGGAATTCCAGTTAGAAAGATCAAACTTGAAGACGAAGGGCCAGACTGTAATTCTAATTATAATAATAATAATCCTTGCATTTGATATAGCACATTATCATGTCTTTGAGATGTTTGAAAGAGCTTCACAGAATACCAGTAAATTGAATTGACTGTATATTTTATGAGGGTATATTTTAATCAGCCTGTAAAACTTTTCTCTATGTAAAGGGAGATTTGTCGTGGGACAAATTTATACTTGAACATCATGATTGCACAGTTTATTCACATAAAGACCTTGTAATATATGTGTGCTGGGGAAATATAAAATGTATTTACTCATTTTATAAAATCAAGATATATTTGGTGCTCATAAAGGCCGGTAACCACAGTGCAGAATCTGCAGAAAAAGGAGGAATGTGTGTACGAGGCACAAAGTCGGTACAACAACAACAAAATTACATTTATAGAGCACCTTTCATGTTGGGAGAATGTCCGAAGGTGCTGAACAGTCAGGTCAGGACCTGAGCAGAGGAGAGGGGCTGGCTAGGGGGGAGGGACGGGAGAGAGTTAGGAGAGGAGGGAGAGAGTTTGGAGGGTAGCAGAAGACACGATCGAAGAGGAGGCAAAGGGACTGTGGGATGGAGTTCCAGAGTGAGGGGCAGAGAAGCTGAAAGCCCATTCACCGATGATAGGGTGGGTCAGCCATGAGACATGGAGCAGACCGGAGCCCGCTGAACGGAGGGGACGGGTAGGTTGAAGGAGGACAGGTTTGTAGGATTATGCTAATCACTATGCCATTATATGTAGATGTAACGATTATAGCACCTTCTCGTGGCCACTGTTGTAGCACATGGAATTGCATGGAATGTGGCCATCTTAATAAAAGCCATCTTACATGAAAGTCGATTTCTCCACGGTCATTCTTTTATATCTCGAATATAACAAGATTGTTGTGTAGTGCTTCCCCATGGATGCCCAAACTTTCATTCATTCACCTGGATCTATCCACCTGGTTTCCTATCCTTGCAGCCTCGTGACTCCACGCTTTCTTTCAGTTCTGAACCAGGTTTGCTCGAAGCATTTTCTTCTTATATATTGCATTGTTGTCACCCAACAGTTTTACAATGGCTGAACCTTTGGAATCATTTCCATTGCAAACGTTTCTCTTGAAACCTTTGTTAAAATGATCCGTTCTGGAGCGCTAGCTCACACACACAGATTTCTCATATAGGGGCTCCGGCAGAAATCACAGTTTGTATTGTAAAGGGACAATGGTGCATAAAGAACTTGTTTTTCAGCTTGACAGATTTGAAGTGCAGCTCATGATAGCTGTCAGATGTCGCTATAAACAAGCGACATACACTACACCAAACACTCAGCCCATTTGTACCCTCTTTAATGAGGTTTCTCTGCTGCGCGGGATTTGTCTCTTGCACTTCATATTACAGTAGAAGCTCGTTTATCCGTGACTCGATGAACTGGCACTCCTGTATAACCGGCACGCCAAAAAAAAAGTCCCCATTTGATAAACCGGAACTTATCTGGAACAATAGCAGTGGAGCATTTGTAAATGCATAAATAATAACATTATAACAGAATATTGCATTGGCACTCACCATCAAAACCACTCTCCTGTGCCCCCCACCACTGCTGGTAGATGCTGCACTTGAAGCCATGACGCTGCAGTTGAGGTTTACAGTTCAGCGACCCCTCCCAAAATGGAGCACGCCAAGCGGATGATAAAGACGGAGTGCGTATGACTTCAAAGTCATACTAGTGGCAAGCCAATAACGCTAGCCGATAACCCACATTATTGCGCAGGTGCAGTATTTTGGTTTGCCACTAGTAGAGTTTAGGGCTTCGGCTTGCAGCTAGTAAAGTCACGAGACTTTAAAATCGCGCTGCCGTTTTTTTTCACCCGCTTGGCGTCCTCCATTTAAAAAAGAATAGCTGGACTGTAAACCTCAATCAGTAAAGGTGAGAAGTGCCAGAGAGTAGTTTTAACAATAAGTACCAATACAGCATTCTGTTATTATCTTTGCACCCCAATCAGTAAAGGTGAGAAGCGCAAGAGAGCAGCCCCAACAACAAGCAACAACACAATACTCTGCCACTATCTGCTGTTACCTAGTCTGGTGTGTATGGTGTGTGTTAAAAGAACTTTAATTTTTGGTCGTGGGTTTTCGGCCACGGGTCACCCGAATATCCAGTAGGCGCTTTAACCGACATTGGCCAGGTCCCGCGGGTGCTGGATAAACGGGCTTCTACTGTATAATGTATGACAGCAACAACAGCAAAAATACAGCGTTTCAATCTTTTGGCCATTTAAATTTTGGTTCTGTCTACTTAATCCTCGGGTGCAAACCCTCAACTGTACAGCACCTTGGGAAGTTCTCCCGATGTGAAAGGCACTCTATCAACGCAATTTGCTGTTGTGGTTGAATGGAAACAAATTGGAAACAGTTTCAGGAATTAACTAAGTGATTTGTTAACCATTGACGTATCACGTGCATGAAAGGCAGCAAAGAAGTACTATTCATGTTTTTTTCACAAACCCTCGGTATTGCAAGGATGTTTAGTGCACAGCATATCATTGCACAACAACAACAAAATGCCATGTGTATAGCGCCTTTCACATCATGAGGCACTGGCACAATACATCGGGATCACAACTGTGAACAACAGATTATAAGAGTCCAAATTCCAGAAGCTGCGAGCGAGAAAGGTAACTATTGCTTACCTCACCACGGGGTTTCCATGATACAAAATGTAAATGCCAGCTTCTTTATTTCCATAGATTTGATTGCTGCGAATGATGCCTTTCCCATTGCCAAGAACAACAACCCCCGATCGATGGCCACTGTGGATTTTGTTGCACTATAGAGCAAAGGACAGAAGGGTAAAAGGGTAGCGTTGTGATGCTAACTCACAGCGCCAGTGATCTTACTTAATAATAGTAACACTTGCATTTGAAACACTGCCTTATCTAGACATCTCAAAGGGACTCACAGAATACTGCAGATGCTGGAAATCTGAATCAAAAAGAGAAGTTGCTGGGAAAACTCAGCAGGTCAGGCAGCATCCATGGAGAAAGGAAAGTGAGTCAACATTTCGGGTCCACGACCCTTCGTCAGAACTGGGGCATGTTGGGAGGGAGAGATTTTTACGGACAATTTAGGGAGGGGGAGGCAGGACAAGGAAGACAAAGGAGACAAAGAAGACAAAGGAAGAAACGTCTCAGTTGATGGGTTAAATAGGTGATAACGGTATGAAACAAAAGGCGGTGGGTTTAAAACTGGGGAGAAGAGGTGTTAGTGTTGAAGAACAGGTGAAACACCAGAGAGGCAAGGGGTGTCTGATTGTTATGATTGTGATGGGGGAGGGGGAGCTTCTATGGTCGGAAGTGGCTGAAATCAATGTTGAGGCCAGATGGCTGTAGGGTCCCCAGTAGATATATGAGGTGCTATTCCTCAAGCTTTCTCTGTGGGTCACTGGAACTGCACAGGAGACCATGGATGGAGAGGTCAGACTCTGAATGGGATTGTGAATTGAAATGGAGGGAGACCAGAAGATCAGGGTTGACCTTGCGTACAGAATGAAGGTGCTCTGCAAATCGGTCTCCCCAATAGAGGAGACCACAGCAGCGGATACAGTATACTACATTGGTGGTAGTACATGTAAACCACTGTCTTACATGGAAGCTGTGTTTGGGACCTTGGAGTGATTTGGCTGGAGGTGAAAGGGCAAGTATTACATCTCCTGCGCTGGCACGAGAAGGTGCCAACGGAAGGAGAGCAGCTGGTGGTGCTGACAGTGGAATTAACCAAAGAATCCGGAAGTATACATTGAATTCACTTTACAGTATACAGTATTCTGTGAAGCGCTTTGAGATGTCGAGAAGACGTGAAAAACGCTATATCAAGTGCAAGGATTATTATTTTAAAGGAGCGAGGTTTAGTCACCAGTATGAGTGGGTTGGCTCCCTTGCGGATATCAATCCCAGCCTCCGCGTTGGAGTGGATGTTGTTGTCAGCAATCAAGCCTCCTGCGGCCAGACGCAAAAAGATCCCAGACGCTTTGCACTGATTAATCTCATTCTTTAGCATTATCACCTGAGGAATGAGAAGTTTGGTCAATTATTAATACCTTTCAGAAGATCATCGCAGGTAATAACAGATACGACTACATGCGCTCCAGGTTTATATACACATTTTATCTGGGAGCTATTATTTTCACATGGGTTGAAAATGCACCACAAAACATAGGTACTTTTTGTAAGGTACCATAGCTCATAAATCACAGAAATGACGGTATTTAAACAGGAACATTGGCCCCTTGAGGCTAAGCAAAGTGTTACCTTATCTGCTGGAATCCAGCTCCCATCCCCTCCTCTTTTCTTATACAGTACTGTACTATTTTACATAGTTTTCTCTGCAATGTTTATATGGTTCCATATACAATGTTGTTATGGTCTTACTCCCTGCTCTCTTTCAAGGCACATCAGTGACTTCAGCGCCTCGGGATTTCCTCTCAACATGAAAGGCGCTCTATAAATGTATTTTTGTTGTTGTTGTGCCAATGCATTCAAGGTTCTATGTGAAATCAATTATTTGAACTTCCCCCTTAATAATTCAGGCATAGCTGAACTCTTCCCCATGCAAAACATGTGTGTTTCTTTTGGGTGGGAGATTGTGACAGTCAGAAATAACAACTACCCCATTCTGGTCGGGGAGTGGCGGAATAAAGACTACCATTCTATCCGCAGCAGCCTACAACTGACTCCTGGAATGTGATAGATGGAGTTTTACATAGTAACAGATACACCAGCATTAACTCATCTAGTTTACAACAACAACAACATGATAGCATAGGGAAGATGTCCCAAGGTGCTGGACAGTCAATGTTTTGAATCTGAGCTGGAGTTGGGATCAGGGAGGGTGGAGGGAAGGCAGGGGAAGTGGGGGTGACCGGTGGCACAGTTGAGCTTCTTAAGGTGGGACTTGAAGGGGGCTAGGGAGGGGGTGATTCATTCCAACCTCCCAAAAGTTCCCTGATCTGATAAGCTTGCGTATTTTATTTCCATTCCCAGGAAATTGGGATGGTTGGATGGTTATTGCGGGGTTACGGGGGGAGAGAGAGAGCTGGCGAGCGGGATTGACTTTGAATAGCTCTTTTCAAAAGGCTGGCACAGACTCGATGGGTCGAATGGCCTCCTTTTGTCCTGAAAAATTCTATAATATGATTCTACGATATGAAATTATCCACCTTTTGTTGAAACCTGTTAGTTCCACGTTCCATCACCTGTGCTGACATTGTGTATTACACTCCTAGCATTAGTTTTCAGAAGGAATTCCCCTGCAGTTTCAGTGCCTTGGGACGTCCTCCCGACATGAAAGGCACTCTATAAATGCAATTTTGTTGTTGTTGTTGCAGTTTCTATTCAATTTGACTGTGTTTTCTAAGAAACTACGATACTTATCCACTCGTTTCTTTTAAAAAAACATGAACAAGAAATCGGATGTGCCTATAAATGTTCTAAACCCTTCGTAATTGGAACAGCTCAAGCAAGTGGCCCTCAGTCTCATTACTGACCTTGGCATTTTGGATGCAACGAACCGCATTGCTCAAGTTTCTGAAAATGTTGGACTCCATCCTGGCTTGTCCCTGGCTGCAGACAAATACGCCTCCCTTGCCATCTCTAAAAAGGCACTTTCTTATGAGACAACCATGCAGGGTATTGGCGAGTATCTGAGCCTCTTTGTCTCTTTGCAGTTCCTGTTCGAGTGTTTTCAATTCCAAGTCCATCTGTATGAAGTCGGCTCCATTTTTCTGAGACCTGAACAAACTGGCCTTGGTCAACATGCGACTCAGACCGTGCGACTGGTAGGAGAGTTTGTACACAGACTCTTCATCATCCTCATTCTCACTGCAAGTGCTCAAATCGCTCTCGCTATAATCGGTTTCTAAGGTGATGACTTCCCCCTCACAAGGATGTTCTTTTGTGGTGTTTAAGTCCCCGTTACATGCATTGTCCCGGTCGCAGGGTCTGTGGACATTTTCTTTGGACCCAGAAGCCTGTTGTGCTTCAGCCACATGACCGTTGACCTTGAAGGTTTTTAGGTTGCTGGACGGACGCTGAGGGTGGATTTCAGAGCTGCAAATTTTTGAAGGCGCTGCTTCTGGTGAGTTCAAAACTGATTTGGATTTGGCAGTCACCGCGAGGTGTTTACAGGCCCAGTTTCTGTCCGTCAGAGCGGGACCCTCGACAGTCACTGACGTATTCTCACTCCCAATAAACTCGCAGTTCTCGATGATGCTCAGAGCAACACTGTGGAAATTAACGCAAGACTGGCTGAAAGTACAAAACTTAAGCTGGCAAGTCCCCGGGGAGTGGATCTGTAATTGCCCATTCTCAACATTGCAGTTGTCGAGCTGGACATGACCGGAGGACGTCTGCAGATTAGAAAGAGTTGCGTTGAAGTGAAGGCAACATACATGAACTTATTCATTTATTTGCACCCACTTACTAACCCCAAATCTATACTGTATCAGTCGTTTAACAAGAATAGTACATTCGCCAATTGAAGTGTAGACTGTGCAAAAGATTGATCTAATAAACTATAAAGAAAAGTTACAGAGAAGCGATTTTAACCTCATTTCTTACATCACGTATCTTTGTCCTCAACTCGTGTATCTATAAGAGCCAGTTCTTTCCAGGTATTCAGAGGGCTATTCAGTGCTGGTCACCAGGGAGTGGGGAGATGTTACTGAGAACAAAAACATCCTCCTTCTTATCCTCCCTATGGAAGTGCATTCTCCTGGTTCCAATCCTACTTGACCCATTGCGTCCATTTTGTCTCCTACAAAGATTTCTTCTTCCCACCCCAGTTATCTTAGCCTTTTCCTTACTTAGCTGCTCCCTGTGGTCACATCATCCACAAATATAGGGTTACCTTCTGCATAAACGGAGATGATACTGAAATCTACTTCTCCAATTCTACCCTTGATATCCTGTTCACTCATCTGTCAGATCCTCTCACTCTCTTTCAAATCCCTTCATGTCCACTATATACTAACCCACTTGCCTCCCACTACATCACCCACTGCCTTCGCTCGCTGGCCCTGACCTCCTGTTTGTCCCTCATCCTCTCTACCATTGGTGGCCATGCCTTTAGCCACTATGTCCCCAAATTCTGGAACTCTCTTCTTCAATCCCTCCATCTTTGATCCTTCCCTTCCCACCTTCAATTCCCACCTAAAGACCTTCCTTTTTGATCATGCTTACGGTCACTATCCTCCTCCCTCTCCTCCTGGCTCCTTAAATGCAGTCCCTGACCAAGAACACTTATCTTCATTCCCCATCTCCATCCTTATTTAACAATGGACTGATTTCAAGGTCCTCACATTCACATAGAATTCCTTTCACACCCAGGCACCTCTAGATCTCTGTGATCTTTTCCCACCCCCACTCTTCTGGTCACTCTTTGCGCTTGGTTAACCCAAGATTGCTGAATGTCCTGCCCCTGCCCACCCATTATCTATGGCCGAGCCTTCAGCAACTACACCCCAACCATCTGGAACACTTCTATTAAGTCCCCGCTCAATCTTCTAACATCCAGGGAAAGAAGGTCCAATGTGTTCAATCTCTCTTGATGGTTGTACCTTTTCATCTCTCGTGCCATCGTAGTAAATCTACACAACACTCTCTTCATTGTCACCAAATAGTCACTACACTTTACAGTATATTCACAGAATGCTTTGAGACGGCTCAACAACTTAATAAGGTGCCACATCCAATGCAAGAATTATTATTATATATTACAATATCCTTCACATAGTATGGTGGGCAGAAAAGTAACCAACATTTTGCACAAATTTAACAATTTTACAATACTTCTTTCCTCTTGTATTCTATTCTTTATTTTCTTGCTTTATATCTACCTGCCGCTTAATACTTTTAGATTAATCTGAATCCCCAGATCGCTACCCCTCTTACATTCTCACCATCTAAGGTATAAATGGCTTGTTTAATCCACCGATCAAGTTTCTTAAATTGAACTTATTGATCTACCATCTATCCACACATTCTGCATCTATGTGTGGTGTGTGTGCAACCTTTTTGAACACATTATTTGCCAAAGCTTCAGTGTGGTGTCATTAGTGAATTTCAATGTCAAATCTCCCGAGTGCAAATGATAATAATAATAATAATAATCCTTGCATTTGATATAGCACTTTTCACACCTTATCAATGTTGCAAAGCGCTTCACAGAATATACCGTAAAGTGAATTGACTGTATATTTGTGAGCAGACCGCGGCAGCCAATTGCACACAGTAGTGTCCCACAAACAGTCGTGGATTGAAATGACCAATTTTTATTATTGTGGTTTTTTTTGGACGGATTATTATTTATGTATACGGTGAACTGTAACAGCCCTAATACTTATCCCTGTGGAACAGCACTTCCTACTTCTTGCCAGTCTCACAGGCTGTCCTTTATTTCTTTAATTTGTTTCCTGCTTCAGTCATCTCTCAATCCATTCTACTACCTCTCCCCTGACCCCAAAATTCTGATCCTACGTGGCACCTCATCAAAGGCCTTCTGAAAATCCATCTATGTCACATCCCCTGCTTTTCTCACCTTCCCTTCATGAACCTTCCCTTCATGAACCCATGTGGCTGCTTTTAATTACACTATCGTCTTCTCAAAATGTTTGGTTATTCCATCCTTATTACAGATTTCAATATTTTAGTAATAAGTAGGAACCCGGTCGTTAGTCGATTGGCAGATCCCTGTCCTGGGGTAATAAACCTTCTCAAAAAACAAATAATAATTTGGTCACTGTATCCACCATTGTTTGTGGGACACTGCTGTGCACTTAGGGCAAGAAGCCTTCATTCAGCAACTTGCAATAATCAATCCAAAAGGTTTCTCCTTTGACATGATTATAGAACCCCGTTGTTTGGCTTTTTCCTGCAATGACGGCTGACAAGAGTGAATCTGGTGACCATTATCCAGAGATAAGTACAACCAGCTTTTAAGTTGCTGATTATTTATTAGTGATTAATTACATCATCTAAAGTAGTGTGTGTGTTTGAACATGGTTAACTCAATATTTCACACTATGTTCTTGAATCAATGAGTTGAAGGATCTCCTCTTAAGAAACACCCTCTCCAATCTGTGGTAAACTATTTCAGAATACAGATATAGGTGAAGTCCTATAGCTTATTGATTAGAGAGTGCGCCTCATAAGCTAAAGGACCTGGTTTCTACTCCCAGGCAGGGCAAAATGTTGGGCAAGTTTTTTTTACTCCTACACTTCTGTTTACCTGGCTATAATTAGGAACCCTAATTGTTAGTCAATTGTCGGATCGCTTTTCCGAGGGTAATCGTTTCTTCAAAATATGATAAAGACACTATATAAAGTGCACAATTATTATTATGATTATTATTACTATTACACTTATCCTACAAAACAACAACAAAATTACACTTGTATAACGCTTTTCACGTCAGGAGGATGTCACAAAGCGCTGACAGTCATTGTTTCATAGAATCATAGAATCATAGAATTTTACGGCACAAAAGGAGGCCATTCGGCCCATCTAGTCTGTGCCGGCTCTTTGAAAAGAGCGATTCAATCCCATTGCCCTGCCCGCTCCCCATAGCCTAATAGACCCGTTCTTCCTAAATAAAGATCTAATTCCCTTTTAAAAGTTGTTATCGAATCAGCCTCCACCACCTTTTCAGGCAATGCATTCCAGATTCGAACAACTCGCTGAGTGAAAAAATTTCTCCTCAGCTCCCCTCTACTGCGGGGGTTTCAGACCTGAGTTGGGGACAACGAGGATGGAGGGAAGGGGAGGGATTTGGAGTGGCCAATGGGGCCATCAAAGTATGGAATAGGAACTTACCTTGTACACAACAGGTGTGAACCATGCTGGCATAAGGACCAAATTGCATAGACGTGCTGTTGGGCAGTGTTGGTCAAAACTGATGAGTAGTGCCACGTCTCCAAGCTTCCCGTGCCCAATTATCTCCACTGGCACCTTTAACATCACCTCATTTTGCTCCTCGTACACTCCGGGAGAAATAAGAATCTTATCATACACATTGGCAACCGCTAAGGCACTCCTGAGATTTTCATGTTCATTGTTTGGACCCACAAATATAGTTTTTCTGTCCCTTTTTCGCCTAAATAAATACAAACAATTTGAGGATTCCAGATCATGGGCATTTCTGGTCCATGTCTTTGAAGCCAGATAGTGTTGTTTAAATGTATCCCGCCATGACTGAGGTTCAACATCGGGCTGATTGGGCCAATTTGGATGCTTGCACTCGATACATCCAAGACACAGTTGCCTCCAGCGTGTATTATCCAGGCTAATGATGAGTTCGTACCATGCTCTGCACACCATGCAGCATCGACCGAGATCTGGTAAAGGCAGGTACGCGAGGATCAGACGCCACAGCTCCACTGGGAGACCACTGATCTCCATCTTCACCCGCGGATTGGAAAATACACTGCGGAGACATAAACATCTTTGCTTTAACACACCCGGCTTGACTGGTACATTGAGGTGTCAGCCTGGCTCAGTAAGTAACATTTTCGTCTCTGTGTCAGATGGCTGTGGGGATCAAGCTCGCAAAGAGGTTTTGAATTCACACTCCAAGCCAATGGCTTCCAAACATTAAATAGCGGTGCCCCCCCCCCCCCCCCCCCCCACCCTAACTCAGCAAAGTTTTCATTGTGCCCCCACCCACACTCGGCTACACACACTCAGGTCCTCGGCTCCACATGCACTCGCGAGCTCCACGCCCTCTCCAGCCAACAGTAATCGCCCCCCCAAGGGAGGAGTACCCCACAGTTTGGAAACCACTGCTCTAAGCTGACAATTCAATACAGTACAGGGAGTACGCTAAACCGTCGGAGGAGCCGTCCTTCAGATAAGACATTGATTGAACCAATGCCTACTCAAGTGATCCCAAGGCACTATTCAACAAGTAAAGGGTATTCACCCAGTGCCATGGCCAACAATCTACCAGGTAAAATTGGTCATTCATTTCATTGGTGTGTGCAAATTGGCTCAGGGGTTAGAGCACTCACCTTACAAGCGGGAGACATGGGTTCAATTCCAGGCAGGTCAGGACTTGGGCAAGTTTCCTTACTCCACACGCCTGATAATAATCCATCAAAAAAAGTAATAATAAATTGGTAATTTCAATCCACGACTGTTTGTGGGACAAAGCGCAATTAGCTGCCGCGTTTCACCTACAAATATACGGTCAATTCACTTTACAGTATATTCTGTGAAGCGCTTTGAGACGTCTAGAAAAGCTCTATATCAAATGGAAGAATTATTATTATTATTATGTATCATGGTGTGTGAGTAGTAGCACTGAAATCTACAATCCATATTTGGAGCCTTTGGTTTGTCAGCATAGCTGCAAAGGGTACAGCCAGTAATATTATAATTAACTACAATTAGAGGACCTAACAGTACACTTTCCTTGTCTACTACTGTTATGCTTCAACAGCTCAAATACACTCCACATTAGAAGAGACACTTGAATCAAAGGAATAGTGGGGATGGGGACTGTTGACTGCTAATACTCAACGTGAATCAATCCAAAGGTTACCCTGTAGCTAGGTTTCATTTTTTGTCACAGCTCCAAGCTCAGTGGAATGTAATTTAACTTGGACAAAAAAAAACTTATATTTACCTATTTGGTGAAATTGCCATATTATTGCAAAGAGACATTGGAAGTTTGAGTTGCCAAGTTCTCAGTCAGCTATTTTTAAAAGTACATTGACAGCAACACAGGTGTTGCACTGACAAACAGAATAATTGAGTTAAACTGGAGTTTTCAATAAAGATACTTTAGCTATTCCTTCATGTATCAAATGTTAAGGCATTCAGTTCAAGTATCAAATTACCTTTGAATACAGCAAATTGTTACTAAAAAGCAGTGTTCACAAACCCCATCTGTGGGGCGTGTCGGAAAAGATTGTAGCTATTTATTGTATTGATGTAATGAATTCAGTTGCTTTATTCTTCTTTCGGTTAAGTTTACTATGTATCTTTGATCCATTGGGTGTTAATTCTACCGATTGTTACCTCTAATCTGCTTTGACAGTTTCAGCATCGAGGAGGCCTTTTTCTGATAGTTGGGTGTCCCACAAACACTTGTGCATTGAATGACAATTTTGGGGGGGAGAGATTATTATTAGGCTTGTGGAGTAAGGAAGCTTGTCCAAGGTTTCGCCCTGACCTGCCTGGAATTGAACCCAGGTTTCTCGCTTGTACGACGAGTGCTCTAACCACTGAGCTACAGGACTCAACTACATCTCACTATCAATGCCCTTATCAAATTCCTTTGGTGTGCCTTGGGACGTCTTCCCTATGTTGAAAGTGCTATTCAAATGTAAATTATTGCTCTTTTATACCTGAGCTTGCTTGAGAAGGAAGGGTACTGTTCTCTAGCCCAAAGGCAAAAAGCAGCTTTCTCAACTGAGAGTTGAATAGCATTGCTGTGCCCAATTGGCTGCCACATTTTGCCTACAAATATACATTCAATTCACTTTACAGTACAGGTATCCCGCCCCAACCGCGACCTTGCCAACCACGAAACTCATGCATCCACGGTTTGCTAAATGCGACAACCCTCGCAAACCATGTTTTGCATATCCGTGATTTAAATCCGCGGGTTTAAATTTTCAAGTTTAGTATAGCACTAGGACCCGGTTGCTATGTCGCAATCAACCAGCGAGATGTCGCTTCTCTTTTAGGATTAAGGTAAATCTCCATTGATTTCTAGTTGCTCTCTCTCGCTGTGTCTGTCTGTAGATCCTGGCAGCCAATTTTCCCAAACTTGCTCCCCCTATCAGCATGTCACCCACCACACAACCTATTCCACACACCCAACCCCACACTCTTTGTGTCACCCATCCCCCCACCCTCGTGTCACCCACTCCCCCCACCGTCGTGTCACCCAACCCCCCTACCTTCTGTGTCACCCACCATCCCCTCACCCTCCGTGTCCCCCACCCTCCCCCACCCTCCGTGTCACCCACCACCCCCCCCACCCTCCGGGTCACCTCCCCCACCCTCTGTGTCACCCCCCACCCTCTGTGTCACCTCCCCCACCCTCTGTGTCCCCCACCCTCCCCCACCCTCTGTGTCACTCACCGTCCCCACCCTCCATGTCACCCACCATGATTTCTCTCTCTCTCTGTCTGTGTGTAGACCAATCAGACAGTCAGACAGCTTTGTAGATTGCTGCAGATGCGCCCAAACTTACTCCCCCTATCCCCATGTATGTTATAACTGTATGTGTTTTTTTTTGTGTTTAGTTCTACGAAACGCAAACTTACTCCCCCTATCCCCATGTTTCCCATAGGGCCCTGCATTTTTGAACCACGATTTTACCAACCACGGAGGTTTAGAGGAATGTATCCCCCGCGGTTGGGGAGGCATACCTGTATATTCTATGAAGAGCTTTCAGACGTCTAAAAGACGAGAAAAGCACTATATCAAATGCAAGTATTATTATTATTATTATAAATGCATTTGTGCCCTCTGAAGTGAAGTTGGCAAGCATTGTTTTAAAAAAAACTTTGAACTCACAATCTAAGGAGAGGCACTAATCTGGCTCAGACATCCTCCTGATATTGTGAAAAGTATTATCTCAATTGCAGGCAACTTCAGCAGCCAAGTCAGTCTCCTCCTGCCCGAGACTGATGTGACTGCAATAGGTAGAAAGTGCTTTACATGAGTTCCTCAAAGTTTTCATACTTACAACTTTTTAGACCTTGAAATAGTTGCATTTAGAAAGCACCTTTCATGTCAGGAGGACATCCCAAGATTGGACAATCAGTGTTTCGAACCGAGCTGGGGGCCGGGAGAGAGGGGGAAAGGAGGGCAGCCAAAGTTATGTATTATTATATAAGGAAAGTATTATTATTATAATGTGAAAGTACTGGCAAGGATTTAACTGGGAAATATTTCCCAGGATCCTCTCCTCACCCTGACCTGAGCAGCGGCTCCAGACTTCAATTGGTTGATTTTATAATAATAATAATAATAATCCTTGCATTTGATATAGCACGTTTCACGTCTTCTAGATGTTTCACAGAATATACTGTAAAGTGAATTGAATGTATATACAGTTTGTGGGCAAAACACAGCAGCCAATTGTGCACAGCAGTGTCACAAACAGTTGTGGATTGAAATGACCAATTATTAGATAGATAATTATTAGGCGGGTGGAGTCAGGAAACGTGCGCAAGGTTTTGCCCTGCCTGAATTCAAAACACAGGTCTCATGCTTGTAAGGTGAGTGCTCTAACCACTGACCTCTAGGACTCCACAAATTTCCCTGTCTAGAGAGTGGGCATACCAACTGCTATCTCTGGTTGAGATGAACTAATTCAGCACATACTACAATAGTAAATTGACAATTATGTGGGACCTTTCACATTGGGTTTGCACCTGAGCTGGGAATGGCGGCTGAAGGAATCGGCAGCAAGGGAGGGAAAGATGGTGGAAGGCGCAGTCGAAGAGGAAGAAGGTCTTAAGCTGGACCTTGAAGGTAGTGAGGAAAGTGGTGAGGGATGTCCAGGGGCCTCCGGGATGGAGTTCCACAGAGTGGAGGCAGATACGCTGTAAGCCTGGACATGATGAAAGCATGATTAGGGTCTCTCAGGCCTGAAGAGAGAAGTAGTAGTGGAGGTGGGGGAAAGCCGAACAGGTCAGAAAGTGGAGATAACAACAACAACTTTGATTTATATAGCGCCCGGACGGCGTCTCAGAGTACTTCAGAATAAAAGATCCCGGGCCCGAGCCAGGGGAGGGGGAAAAAGATGACCAAAGGCACGATCAAAAAGAAAGGTCTTCAGCTGAGACCTGAAACTAGGAAGAGAGGGGACGAGGCGAAGGGAATTAGGAAGGTAGTTCCAGAACTTTGAGGCGTAGTGGCAGAAGGCATGGCTGCCGATAGTGGAGCGGAGGATTCGGCGGACAAGGAGAAGCCCTGAACCAGAGGAACAAAGGCCACGGGTGCTGTGTTGGGGAGAGAGTTGGTCAGAGAAGTAGGTAGGTGCAGAGGAGTGGAGATTTGATTTAAAGGTAGGTTGAGAGCCAATAATAATAATAATCCTTGCATTTCATATCGCGCTTTTCACATCTTATCGACGTCTCAAAGCGCTTCATGGAATATACTGTAAAGTGAATTGACTATATTTGTGGGCAAAACGCGGCAGCCAATTGCACACAGCAGTGTCCCACAAACAGTTGGGGATTGAAATGACCAATTTTATTATTGTGGGTTTTTTCGGAGGGATTATTATTAGGTGCGTGGAGTAAGGACTTGCCCAAGGTTTCACCCTGACCTGCCTGGATTCGTACACAGGTCTCACACGTATAAGGTGAGTGCTCTAACCACTGAGCTACAGAAGCTCCAATCAAGGTTCCACACAGGATCCACTTAGGCTTCAAACATTATATTCTCTGCTCTGCAACACCAATAACTTATCCAAAATAACATTTGAAATAGATTTTAACATAGTGAACCAAGCCATTGCTAGAACTGATTTTCTTTGCAATCCACATCACGTATCCAGTCCTCCAACACCCATTGAATCACTAATTAACACTAATCTTCCACCACTCCTCAAATGGCTTATCCTCCAGCCCCCGCACACTGGCTCCCCGTCACCCAAAGGATCGAATTCAAGATGCTTGTTCTCATTTTCAAGGCCATTGCCCCCGCCTATCTCTCTGACCTACTGTCTCCCTATCAGCCCGTCCATCCCCTCCGTTTAGCAGACTCAGGCCTGCTCCGCGTCCACCACCCTAACCGCCCAACCATCGGCAGCCGGGCTTTCAGCCTCTCTGCTCCCACACTGTGGAACTCCATCCCGCAGCCCCTCCGCCTCGCTTCCTCCCTTTCCTCTTTCAAGGCCGGTCTCAAGACCTTCCTCTTCAACCGCGCCTTCGGCTGCCCCACTAACTCTTCCCCCTCTCCCACTCTCCTTCCCCTTCCCCCTACTTTGACCCTCCCCCCCCCCCCCCCCCCCCCTCGCCCCGCTCAGGTCCCAACCTGAAAGGTGCTATATAAGTGCAATTTTGTTGTTGTTGTTGTTGTTACCTCAGATTTATATTGTTTGTTTATTGACACATTCTCACTCCAAGCTTCCCCAACTGATCTGGATAATAATCCAGAGTCCTGTACCTCAGTGGTTAGAGCACTCGCCTTACAAGCACATTCACCCACACTAAGCTTTGCTTTCCCATTACCTCAGTCCTTGCCAGACTTCACTGGCTCCCTATCCCAGAGAGGATCGACTTCAAGATCCTCACCATTGTTTTCAAATCCCTCCACTCCTCTGCACCCCCTACCTCTCTGACGTCCTCTCTCCTCAAACCAGCTCCCATTGCCTTCGCTCCACTGGGTTTGGTCTCCTCCGTATCCCCCGAATCCTCTGCTCCACCCTCGGCGGCCGTGCCTTCAGCCACTGTGCCCCGAGGCTCTGGAATTCTCTCCCTCACTACCTTTGTCTTGCCCCCTCTATTCTCAGCTTCAGGTCCCAGCTGAAGACCTTTCTCTTCGACCGAGCCTTTGGTCACCTTTCTTCCCCTGGCCCTGCCTCGGTCCCGGGATCCGCTAATGTGAAGCGCTCTGAGACGCCATCCGGCAAGGAGGGCGCTATATAAATCAAAGTTGTTGTTGTTGTTATTACAAGCGTGAGACCTGTGTTTCAAATCCAGCCAGGTCAGGGTGAAACCATGGGCAAGTTTCCTTACTCTAATAATAATCCGTCCAAAACAAACCTATAATAAATTAATCATTTCCAATCCACGACTGTTTGTGGGATGCTGCTGTGTGCAATTGGCTTCCGTGTTTCACCTACAAATATACAGTCAATTCACTTTACAGTATATTCTGTGAAGCGCTTTGAGACGTCTAGAAGATGTGAACAGCGTTGTATCAAATGCAAGGATTATTTATTATTATTAATCTTTAGATTTAATACAATAACAACTTGCACTTATGTAGCTCCTCACACGGCGCAGCGTCTCAGAGCGCTTTACAGTGTCGGAGCCTGACTCCGAGCCGGGGGGAGGGGCAGGTACTGTAAGCACAGTCAAAGGGGAAAGTTTTCTGTTGGGACATGAAAGAGGGGAGGTGGGTGGGGGGAGGCAAAGTGGAGGGATTAAGCTAGAGTGTTCCAGAGGTTGGGGCTAGGGGGGGGTAGCGCCACCTCTAATGGTGGGGTGGAGAGTGCGAGTGGAGCCTAGGCCGGAACCGGTGAGATGTGGGTACAGAGTTTGGTTCAGGTCAGTATGCGGGCAACAGAGTTCCGAATGAACTGGAATCTGTTGAATGATGGAGCTGGGGAGGAATGTGTTGGGAGTAATCGAAGTGAGAGGTGACAAACTTATAATAATAATAATAATAATCCTTGCATTTGGTATAGCGCTCTTCTAGACGTCTCAAAGCGCTTCACAGAATATACTGTAAAGTTAATTGACTGTATATTTGTGGGCGAAACGCAGCAGCCAATTGCCCCCAGCAGTGTCCCACAAACAGTCGTGGATTGAAATGACCAATTTTATTATTATGATACTTCACCAAGGTTTTGCCCTGACATTCCTAGGTTCGAACACAGGTCTCACGCTTGTAAGACGAGTGCTCTAACCACTGAGCTACAGGACTCTACTTGAATAGGAAGAATTTACAGGGCAATGGGGTGAGAGTGGTGGGAGGGACGCGAGTTGGGAGCTCCTCCAAAGAGATGGCGCGGACACGGAGGACCGAATGGCTTCCTTCTGTGGTGTAAAATTCTATCAATCTATCATTAGTATTATTGTTACGTAAAGCACTGATTGTCGGAACTCAAAATGTGTACAATGACCTTTTAACCTGAGCATGTTTGTCATGCTGGGAATGCCTGTCTTATTGTGGGTACAACATTGGGAACAGAGTTAGGATAAGGTAGGCCTGTTACTTAAAAGAGAGAATTGATCTCTCTCACACCCAGACTTCTGGCTGGCAAACATTAGCCTTGCAGCTTATTAAAGGCTGGAAATGGAAAAATGGAGGAGTGAAATGGGGGGGTGGGGGGGGGGGGGGGGGGGGGGGAGGGGTGGGGAGAGAGGAGGGGAATGTTAGAGATTGTTCCACTTTTCTTAGCAAGTCTCTCTTTCGCCGTTGTGTTCCTTGCGAGCAGCAAAGTGAGCAGAGAATGACTTGCTGACATTACAGTTCATGAAACACCACATCCGTCCATCCATCCATATGCGCACACACACACATACACAAAGACTGGTATCTTAGCTAGATATGAGCCAGGCAGACCCCCTCTCCCTCCTTCACTCAGTCAATGGAGACTCTATTCCTAACAGACATCCACCACCTACCTCACTTGGTTCCCAATAGCTAAGAGGATCAGGGTGTCCAGTCCAGCAACAGATCCTTTCACAGTATAAAACACACAGCTCTGTGTGTGTGTCCCTCTCTCCCTGTCTCTCTCTCTTTCACTCCCTATCTGTCTATGTGTCTGGTCCCTCCACCTCTCTCTCTCTCTGTATCTCTCTGCGTTCTCTCTTGTGTTTTTCCTTCTGTCCCTCTCCTCTGTGCGTGTCTCTCATCTCTCTCTCTGCGTTTCTCTCTCACTCTGTGTCTTCTCTCTCTCTCTCCCTGTCTCCCCCCTGTGTGTGTCTCTGTCTGTGTTTTCACTCTATGTCTCCCTCCCTGTGTATGTGTGTCTCTCTCTCTGTCTCCCTCTCTGTGTGTGTCTCTATGTCTCTCTCCCTGTCTCCCTCTCTGTGTGTGTCTCTATGTCTCTCTCCTTGTCTCCCTTTTTCTCTGTGTGTCTCTATGTCTCTCTCCTCCACCCTCTCTCTGTCTGTGTGTGTCTCTGTGTCTCTCTGTGTGTGTCTCTATGTCTCTCTCCCTGTCTAGCTCTCTGTGTGTGTCTCTATGTCTCTGTGTGTGTCTCTATGTCTCTCTCCCTGTCTCCCTCTGTGTGTCTCTATGTCTCTCTCCCTGTCTCCCTCTGTGTGTGTCTCTATGTCCTCTCTCCCTGTCTCCCTCTGTGTGTGTGTCTCTCTCTCTCTCTTCCTCCCCACTGCCCAGCTGCCTTCTCCTCTCTGCAAACCCAGCCTGAAGCCTGTGCTACAGGGTCTTATTACTAACAAATTAAATCCATTTAAAAATTATTTTCAAAAAATAAAATAAAAAAAACCCAAACTCACCTTTATCTCTTCAACCAGGCCCCAACACATCTTAGCCTCCCTCTGGCCGCTTGGCTGGGGGGAGGGAGGGGAGGGAGTGTGGCTGAGCTAAACCAGCAGAAGCTGAGGGGTTTGTGTGAATGTGTGTGTCTGCACAGCATCAGTCTGTCCTGGTCTGTGCCTCCCCTACCACTGGAAACCTCTGACCCCCCCCCCCCCCCACACCCCCCTTCTGCAAGTTCTCTCAATCTGCCTGCCCCCCTCACACACACACAGCCCATTAAAAACTCCCTGCCCCAGCCCATTGCAACCCCATCCCTAGCCCATTACAAACCCCCCCCCCCCCATCCCCACTCCCCTTTCCAGCGACAGTGCATCATTCCCCACCTGCTGCAGTAGTTATGGAGCAGACTGTGGGTTGTCCAGAGAAGAGCAAGATGTCAACAAAACAAAGTGAAAAGGGGAGACAGTAACATTGATTCAGTTGCTGAGGGCAACACAGATCGCACAATCCTGCTCCCGCTCTGTGCGCAAAAAGGTATAGTAGATTATTATTCTCAGCTCCCTCTATAAGAACAATAACCTTTGCATTTGATATAGAACCTTATCATATAAGAACATAGGAATTAGGAGCAGGATTAGGCCATTCTGACCCTAAAGCCTGCCCCTCCATTCAATAAGATCATGGCTGATCTTCTAATCTAACTCCACCTGCCCGCCTTATTCCCCATATCCCTTAATCCCTTTATCCATAAGAAATCTAACAATTTTAGTCTTGAGTATATTCCAGGACTGAGCATCTACAGCCTTTTGGAGTAGAGAATTCCATAAATTTACTACCTTCTGGGTGAAGAAGTTTTTCCTTAACTCGAAACGTCCTTCACAGAATATACTGTAAAGTGAATCAACTGTGGGCGAAATGCTGCAGCCAATTGCATGACCAAATAATTATTATGGATTATTTTTAAGGAATTATTACTCCCGGAAAAGTGATCCACCAATCGATTAACAATCGGGTTCCTGCAAGGAATTGCACAACAGATGCTTTAATGATAAATAACAATAAGTTGTATTTATATAGCACCTTTCAGGTCAAAAGAAACTTGACTAAATACTTGACATTGCATATCATGCCTGATCAAGTCTTCACAGCATCTCAAAGTGCTTTAAAAGGAATATACTGTAAATATTGTGTATTTGTAGCAAGCAAATATAATTGATTATAAACAACTAATCTTATTAGCAAGAACCCACAAACAAGATGATGAGCAGCCAATTAATTTGATTTTGGAATATAAAACAGGATAAGTGGGAGAAAGACCTCACACTTTTTAGACAAAGTAATGGTATAGTTTTACATTTACCTGATTCGCAAGGCAGATGGATTCCAAAAGTAGTGAGTCAATGAATCAGGAAAATAATACAGTAGTAATATATATTGCGTCTTGTTTTACGTATTCACATTTTAAGACAATTCTGTAAGTCTCACTGGATATGTTGCAGATAGTACGCATTATTTTGTTTCTTTACTGTGTAAATGTGCATTTTCGCGTTTGGAATATTCACACCTTGTTTCCTAACATTGTGTTAGAGAATAGGAATTTACAGGAATGGAAAAGACTTATTTCAATAATCTAGTTCTCATCAAAGGGGAAAAAAAGTTTTTTTTTTAAAAAAAGCGAGCTGTGCTTTTATATCTTCAACTGAAAGCAAATCAAGGAAGACAAATAAAGAGAAAAAATATCAAAGAAAGAAAACACAGAAGATCATATGTTGGAGAGGGACAATCATGGAAAGCAAATCATGGACCATCTCCTCTCCTCTTTCTCCCTTGCTGTGTACCTTCTATGGCAATAAGCGCTCTGGGATGCTATCGCGCCTGAAGGGCGCTATAACAACGCATGTTGTTGTTGTTGCCTGGGGGAGTGGAGTGTGCCTCCATTAGTGAGACTCCATCGCCACTAGGAGATATGAGCGACTTGTCCCAGGCTCCTGGCCATCCAAGAATTCCCTTTTCCTCGTGAAACCTGGTTTCCACTCAACAAAATTACACTTATATAGCACCTTTCACGTCAGGACGTCCCAAGGCGCTGGACAACTTCAAAAGACAGATTTAAGATTAGGATCTTACCTGTGTGTACAGGTAAGATTAAAAGGGTGGGGGGGGGGGGGGGGGCAAGCAGTGGGAAAGCTTGCCAGACAATGCTTTCAATAGTGTTCTATTATTTTTCTGATATGTCAGGTAACTATTGGAAAATGTTATTTCTCATGCGTAAATGAATGGTTTCTATGTCACTCACCCCCCAAAATAACTTTGGTCTGTGCAAATTATCACTCTCGCTATAGTCCACAGAGAGCCATTGTGTGGTTAAAGCTTTCCTCATCAGCAGAATAAATTATCTATTCCACAGTCCCCATAGAGTACAGTACAATGTGGCTCTTAATTAATAGGAAAATACAATGCACTGTTTAGTTTTAATACATTAAAATCTACATTTAACAAAGAATGTTACTGGTATGGAGGGTGCATAATGTTCTCAGATTATCTGAGTTGTCACTTTCTCCAAATAGCTTTCTGGAATATCTTCCAGTATTACGTTTCGCTCAATACTGTAAATTCACTTTACAGTATATTCCGTGAAGCGCTTTGAGATGTCTAGAAGACGTGAAAAGCGTTATATCAAATGCAAGGATTATTATTGTTATCAGTTCGCCCTAATGTAGAATGTAAACTTAAAAGTATCCACTGCTTTGACCAAAAATGTATCACATTCAGAAGCTCAGATCATTTTTCAACTCCATGATTCAATATAGAAACATACCGATTCTAGATTTACCGGTATCCTAAATGTGTTTGTATAAAACTGAAACCAACACTGTTTTATAAACAAGTTATGCTACAAAGTCTGGCACTGATTCAGCTCTGCATATTAGCCCAAGAAATATCCTTAATTCCAGCAATGACTACCCTTTTAATAATAATCAGTCAAAAAAAAACAATAATAAATTGGTCATTTCAAACCACGACTGTTTGTGGGGACACTGCTGTGCGCAATTGGCTGCCTGAGTTTTCGCCTACAAATATAATATATAATAATCCTTGCATTTGATGTAGCGATTTTCCACATCTTATCAACATCCCAAAGCGCTTCACAGAATATACTGTAAAGTGAATTGACTGTAACCACTGAACCACAGGAGCTCCATAGCTATTATATTGCTCCAATATACAGTCAATTAACTTTACAAGATATTCTTTGAATCGTCTAGAAGACATGAAAAGCGCTATATCAAATGCAAGTATTATTATTTTATCTCTTTGGAAATAGTGATTTGGCCCATCCTACTGTGTCTTTATAAGCATTACAAAATTGAACAGTTTTGACGCGGGTAGCAGAGCCCAATAAATCCACATCTGAAGAGCTCTGCTCTTTTCAGGAAAGAGATAATAAAGGAGGATAATAGAAAACGAATAAACTAACAGAAATAGCTGTTGAATTTAATATACAATAGTGTCTTTCACTTCGAGAAGACATCTCAAAACAAGATTCGCAAGAGTGTAGGCAACTGTGTATTTTTTATTCAAAAACAATAGCCAAGGTTTAATCAGCAATGTCCACAAACAGTTTTTTTCTGATGGATCATTTACCACAAACTTCCATCTCATTTCAAATTGTACCATTGGGACCTTTAATGTCTACCAGGCAAAAATCTCAGTTTGATGTCTCGTCTGAAGGCTGGCTCGGCTCCTCCATCATTGCAGAACTTCATTTGGGGCGTGTCATCGTTGTTGTGAGTTCAAAGACTGAGACATGAGGCTTGAACACAAGACCCTGACTTAAAGGCAAAAGTTGTACCAACTGGGTGAGTATGTGGTGAGGAGTCAGCAGCACTGGCTGAGGCAGATTGATGGGGAAGAATGGAGGGAGCATGATTGTAAAATGATTTGCAACACAGAAGGTAATTTGGCACGTTATGTATGTACAGATACTTTTCAAATCACACCAAGGCAGTACCATGCTAGCTCTCCCACCAGAAAAAGTCATGGTACAAAACATTATTCAGGAGAAAACTAATTATTCATCTAAATTACATGAGCCAATAGTTAAAATAAATTACCATTCATTTCTAAGTTACTGATTATTTGGCGCTGCAAATGTACTGTGTTTTGTCCGGGCCACTTGTACTTATGCTATTGCGTACTATAGTGATAAAATATGGAACAATAAAAAGCTACTTAGTCCATTACCTCTTCTCTCTACCCACTGATGTATTCATTAGTCTGACCGCATTTGTACATACTTATTTTTCGTAGACTTGGTTGACATTATTCTGCTGGGTAGCTCTAGTTCCAATCACCTCAAAATCATATATACTGTAGCAAGCTCAACCTTTTACTACAATTGAAGCCATCCTTGTAGGTCACCCTGACCCGCATTGATGTGCTAGTACAGTACTGTACAGTACAGAGAAACCATCACATTGTCTGAAACTCCAATCAGAGCACTGCCTTATCTGGCTGCAAAACACATTCATAACACTCTAATTTTCAAAACTATTTGTTATCTCAATTTGTAGAGACATACAGTTTGATGACTGAACAGTAGCCAAATCGTTCTCTACAACCTATCCTAAAACCTATCCAACTCCACTGAAATTCAGGAGAATTCCAATCAAACTGGGATACCAAGGCACAAACTATACAACTGAGTGAGTGAGGGGAGGAGGGGGAAGAGTTCTCTGCAAATAGGATTTCCAGGAGGATTGTCTCTAAACAGTGGGGGTAGTTATTTTGGTGTGAAGGGGGGGAAAGCGGTGGGAAAGCTCGCCAGACAATGCTTTCAATGACAAACTATGCAGGTTTAGCTGGTTAGACTCCAGCAGTTACCCCCAACGAACACTCGGGGGCCCTAAGCCTTGGCTGCTGTCAACCCGTGCCCTACACTTATGGAATTAGGAAGGCAGGAATCGTCCCATCATTTCTGTACCCATTTTTCCAAACAAGGAAACAAAGTACTATGGAATGCACAAGCACGAGGTGTTGTGTAACAGACTCTCAACCAGTAATCTTGTAATGTTTGGATTTATTGTAGCAAATAGGTTAAAAAAACACACACGACTGCACTAAAATAAGATACAAAGTGAGGCAAACTAAATCAATCTAGATGTAGGAAATGGAATCAATACAACAATAATTGAATATGGTTAAGAGTTTGTTGCGGAGTTGGCTTTAAAATGTCCTTTCGTCAGCAGCCTGAATGTTCTTGATCTATCAATGCAAATCGTGGATCTTCAAATATGACTCCAAGTATTTCAAAACTAGCATGCAGCTCTTTGCAGTCTGTGATTCTCAGATACTATCCAGTTTCTTCAGGATAAAGGGAGCTGAAAAAATACAGAATTGCAGAGGTAAAAACCAGGTTGAATTGTTAAAATTACAGACAAATATATTAAAATAATAAGTGACTTGATATGATTTGCCTGACCTGTGAAACTGATTGCACTGCATTAGTTTAGATTATATTTTATGTATTAATTATCAGAGAAAAATGCCTTGTGGGCAATATGGTGGATGGACAAAATGGTGGTGGTGAATATTGCAAAATACCCCACAGCCCACTCCATGAATAATTGAACAACTCCAAGATACTACCCCGCGTGAAGGGCATGATATAAATGCAAGCTGTTGTTACCGCCATCCAATGTAGCAAGTGTATTGCCAGGCAACATAATAGCAGATTTATCAATGTCCTAGAAACAGCCGTGAAGCGAGTGACCAATTTTATCTGGGAGATTGGGGTCAGGACACCAGAAGAAACTTCTTGTTCTTCTCCAATAGTGTCACGGGATCTTTTAACATCCCCTGAACAGACGGGACCTCAGTAATTAAATGTCTCAATGAAGTAAAGCATTTTCTCCTATGCAGGCACTCCCCAGTTCTTGACTGTGAGTTTAAAATCCTACAATGATGATAATGCTTGCATTTGATATAATGCCTTAATGCGCCTTCAAAGTGTTTCACAGAATATAGTGATATATACAATAAAGCAAATTGACTGTATATTTTTGTGGGCGAAACAGGACTGAGGACTCGCCGAACCAGGCTGACATATGCCTATTAGACAGCTCAGAGTTTAGCTCCCATCAGACCCACTCCTCTCATCACCCCCATCTCCCACAGAGGTCACCAGAGGGTCATTTATACCAGCCTCACAAGCCTGAGGCCTGTGTTCGAATCCAGGCAGGTCAGGGCCTGGGGGGGGGGGGGGGGGGGAGCTGGGCCTGGGGGGGGGGGGGGGGGGGGGGGAGCTGGGCCGGGGGGGGGGAGCTGGGCCTGGGGGGGGGGGGGGAGCTGAGGCCTGGGGGGTGGGGGGGGGGGGGGGGGGGGGAGCTGGGCCTGGGGGGTGGGGGGGGGAGCTGGGCCTCGGGGCAGCCGGTCACTTACTGGCTCTGAGCAGCGCCACGTAGACGAGGAAGTTGCGGAGGGACTTTAGCACATCCGTCCGCATCTTTTTCCGTAATTCGTCCGGGTCCATCTTAGGCCCGAGCGGCTCCACCCGCAACATGGCGGCTCCGACTGACCCCTGAGCCACCGTCTCACACTTACACACACCTTGACACACCAGCCAATCACAGCCCAGCACCTCATACACCAGCCAATCACAGCCCAGCACCTCATACACCAGCCAATAACAGCCCAGCACCTCACACACCAGCCAATCACAGCCCAGCACCTCATACACCAGCCAATCACAGCCCAGCACCTCATTCACCAGCCAATAACAGCCCAGCACCTCACACACCAGCCAATCACAGCCCAGCAACTCATACACCAGCCAATCACAGCCCAGCACCTCATACACCAGCCAATCACAGCCTAGCACCTCATACTCCAGCCAATCACAGCCCAGATCCTCGCACATCAGCCAATCACAGCCCAGCACATCATACTCCAGCCGATCACAGCCCAGAACCTCATATTCCAGGCAATCACAGCCCAGCACCTCATACACCAGCCAATCACAGCCCAGCACCTCACACACCAGCCACACCAGCCAATCCTCTATGAACCTCCCCGCCCCCTCCATTCAGCAGGCTCAGATCTGCTCAGGATCCCCCGCCCTACCATCGCGGACGAGCTTTCAGCCTCTCTGCCCTCACACTGTGGACCTCCATCCCACAGCCCCTTCACCTCCCTCCCTCGCCTCCTTCAAGACCGGTCTCAACACCCTCCTCTTCGACGGTGCCTTCTGCTGCCCTCTCCCCCCCCTCCCTCACCCCCCCCCCCCCCCCCTCCCCTCCCTCCCCCCCCCCCCCCCTCCCTCCCTCCCCCCCCACCCACCTCCCTCCCTCCTCCCTCCCCCCTATCCTCCCTTTGCTTGTGTCCCGACCTGACTGTTCAGTGCCTTGTAAGGCGAGTAACCGCTGAGCTACAGGAGCTCCTGTCCCCCAGTCCTCACTGATCCAGTGCTTCAGATGAAGTCTAATTATCTGGGGGTGGTGGGGGGGTGGACCAGGAGCGACATCATTATATATTTAATCTGACAGTTGATCTTGCTTTTTCCCAACACCAAGGCAAGTGCTCTCCAGCAGCTCCACCTGGACAGGATCTCATTTTAACTTTGGTCTCCACCTGCGACACACAGTCAGCAATGTCAGCAGCTGACACACCGATGTGGGATTTGAACCCACAACCTTCTTACTCGAGGGGCAAAAGTGCTACCATTGAGCCGAGGCAACACACGGAAATAGCTGGAGGCATTTTATGCAGTTGTGAGTTCAAACCAAGTCTCTGGGAATTCCAATGGGATTCCTTCATAAGCAAGTGTAATTTAAATCCCATTCTTTCTGGGGTGGAGTTCCTGGTTGTCAGATGCAATCTCCTCCCCTCCACTTACCTGATAGTCTCTTCAGTGAAGAATCTTTGAAGATATTCAACAAATTTGACTGTGCGGTGTTGCATGAATGCTCTGGGAGAGAATAAGTCAGAGGGATCTCACGTGTACAGTTTGTTATGAGTAGTGCCACTAACGTCTACATCTTACACTTGAGCGATAGTGTAACGATTAACGATTAGAAATGTTTCATTGAAACTAAATAAGATTAAGAAAATTAAATTGGTTCAAGTTTTTTTTTGGAAAGTACAAAAAGACATGAAAAGCGCTATATCAAATGCAAGGATTATTATTATCTCATGACACTATTCGAAAAGAGAAGTTACTCCCAGTATCCTGGCCAACGGTCCTCCAAATAAGTCATTTGTTTCACGGCTGTTTGTTCAATACCTACAAATACACAGACGTCTTACAGAGGTTCACAGAATTTACTGTAAAAAGAATTGACTATATATATGTGGGCGAAACGCAGCAGCAATTCCCACAAAGAGTCATGGATTAAAATTACCATTTTAAAAAAAAAGATTTTTATCAGGCGTGTGGAGTAAGGAAAGTTGCCCAAGGTTTTGCCCTGCCTGGAATTGAACCCAGGTTTCTCGCTTGTAAGGAGAGTGTTCTAATCACTGAGCTGCAGCGGTTCACTGAACAAGACTCCACATTAATGCCAAAGGGCATTAACAACAACAGCAGCAAAATATCATTTGTGTAGCGCCTTTCACATCGGGAGAACGTCCCAAGGTGCTGGAAGATGTGAATAGTGCTATATGAAATGCAAGAATTAGTATTTATTATTATTAAAGCCATTGAGTTCAATGTTGTGGAAGAATTAAAATAAACTTACAGGATAAAATCTGATGATAGTTACATTGCTTCAAACAGTTATTAAATACATATTTAAATTTGATTTCATAATTTATTAATTGGCAATAAATTAACATACATAAAATTAAAAAAGAATATTCTGATGTTTAAATAGTAGCTGTGATAATGGACAAGTGTCCATGAAAAAAGCCATTATTTAGCAGTGTCCCAGACATCTTCCTCTAATAAGCCACACAACATATCAACACACTGAGGGAAACAAATACACAATTACCTCTGAAGAATTCATTAAATGACATGAATCTTACATTATTTAAATGATATGATGAATACACGATCAGCTCAGTGCATTTGAATAAAAGCTACTTGTATTGATAAGTGATGCGCAGTAAGTAAGCATGGTGTAACAAACATACATCCAACGGAAAGCCTTACATTTACGAAGCCTAATTTGAGATAATTATTTGAGCTTACATACATACACCAACAACAACTTTGATTTATATAGCGCCCTCCACGCCAAATGGCATCTCAGAGCGCTTACATCAATACATACTTAAATTTGATTTGAGAACTTATTAATTGGCAATAAATTAACATGCATAAAAGTAAAAAAAGAATATTCGGATATTTAAATACTGTAGTAGCTTTGAATTTTGAGAACCACATTCAACTCCATTGATCAGGAATTGCGTACTGTATTGGTATCTGGGGAACACAGTTGTGGAGTCCTGTGGTTAGAGCACTCACATTACAAGCATGAGACCTGTGTTCGAATCCAGGCAAGTCAAGGCGAAAACTTGGGCAAGTTTCCTTACTCCACAAGCCTAATAATAATCCTAATAATAGTTAAAAAAAACTGTAATAAAATTGGTCATTTCAATCCGCAACTATTTGTGGGACACTGCTGTGCACAATTGGCTGCCCCGTTTCGCCCACAAATATACAGTCAATTCACTTTACAGTATATTCTGTGAAGCGCTTTGAGACATCTAGAAGACATGAAAAGTGCTATATCAAATGCAAGGACTGTTATTATTATACAGAATAGAGGTAAGATGGCAAAGGCTCTTCAATCCATTATCCAAAGGCAAGCCGGAAGGTCACCAATATCAAGCGGTTTCTTAAAGAATTTGTGTAATAAAATAATCTGGAATCCAAACTCTTATCGCCATGTGTAGGACGTCACATCCAAAAAGGTATATTTCAAATGGGAACATAGGAATAGGAGTAGACCATTCAAACCTTTGAGTCTGTTCTGATTTTTAATTAGATCATGGTTGATCTGTACCTCAACTAATCCTTTCAATTCCAATTTTCCGCTGTCAGGCACTATACCCTGAAACTCTTGAACACTCTTCCTCTATCCCTCCGGCTTGCCTCTTCCTTTCCCATCTACACTTCACGCCTGAAGACCCTCCTCTACGTAATTGCCTCCTGTCACCTCCCCAACAACTCGGAATTGTGTTCCACCACTGTCAAACGCGCTGCGTTAGGGGGCGCTATATAAATGCACATTGTTGTTGTTGATTCAGTGATGAGAGACATTATCAAATGAACCAGACCGAGGTGGACAGGAAGTTGGCTTAAGGATAGATGAAGTGCGTTGGGATAGATGGAGTTTTCAGACCAGAAGGATATAAACAGTGGCTTGCTCCAAGGATGAGAAACTGGATACAACAATAAGAAAATTACATTTATAGAGCGTCCCAAGGTACTGAACAGCCAGGGGTCGGATAATTGTTTTTCTTCATTGATATTAATGATCTATAATCTAAAAATTGTAGACAGATTATATAAATTAGGAAACGTGGCTGACCGTAAAAGCAACTTCAGGTGAATGGTCAACTGGTAGATTGGGGAGGTAGATGGCAATTTAATATAAGGAAGTGTATCTAATGGTACATTTTGGGGATAAAAGACAAGGTGAGGAAGTTTACATGCTGCCAAACCTAGTCACATAAAACCAACCAAGTTAGATGAAACTACTCTATGAAGCCAACTAGTCATATGACACCAAACAGTCATATGAAACAATTCTGGAACCAACCCCAGTCATATTAAACTGCGCTATAACCAGCAAGTCACACCCAACCATTCCATAACCAACCCGCCTTATATAAGATCAACCAAAGTTATATGTAATTGCTCTATAACCACCCTTAGTCATATGAAACGAACCCATCAATTGAAACCAACCCCACTCATAAGAAATCAATCCAAGTTATACAAAACCAATTCCCAGTCACATAAAACCAGCCTCGTCATGTGAAACTAATCTGTCATTTGAAACCAAAGGTAATCCCGTGAACCCGCTCTATAACTGAACCCAGTGACATGAAACTGACCCCACTAATACCAAGTGCCCCCGTAACAACCATTGCTGTATGAATTCACTGTATAACAAACCCCAGTCATGTGAACCATTCTGCAAATAAACCCTTGTAACAAACTGCTCCACACAATAACTAACCCCATCCAGTGTGAAACCACCCATCATTGCATGAAACCAATTAGTAACAAACTGTTTATTTGAAAACCGTCTGCAAACCAAAGCCCCAATGAGTAGAGTGGTCCTATCTGCACAAACAGTGGGAAAGCTTACGAGGCAGTGCTTTCAATGGTAAGTTATGTGGTTTCTGATGGTTAGACTCCTGCAGTTATCCCCAACTCACACTCTGGGGTACCCAAGCCATGGATCTTGCCAACATGCACCTAATACATTGTGGAAAAAGGTAAGCATGATGTGTCCCTCCAGGAAGAGAGCAAGCATTCCATTCCAATACATATCTCTAGAATTCTCTGTTTAGGTGGGATACATGGAATTCTCTGTTTTTAACAACTTTGATTTAGTTTGCGCCCATCACGCCGGACGGCGTCTCAGAGCGCTTCACAATAACTGATCCTGCGCCCGAGCCAGGGGGGAAAAGGTGACCGAAGACGCGATCAAAAAGAAAGGTCTTCAGCTGAGTCCTGAAACTAGGAAGAGAGGGGGCGAGGCGAAGAGAGTGAGGAAGGGAGTTCCAGAGTTTTGGGCCATAGTGCTGAAGGCACGGCCGCCGATAGTTGAGTGGAGGATTCGGGGGACAAGGAGGAGACCAGAACCAAGTACCTTGTACTTTATATCTTGACAATAAAGTTGGCTCTGATCCAGGACCTGATGTCTGACAGACATCAGAACCACCGCTGTCTTGACAGACTGTCTGTCAGACATCAAATCCTGGATGAGAGCTAACTTTCTTCAGTTGAATGTCAACAAGTTCCTCTTGGCCCTCCTGATTGGCTCCCATCAGCACCTCCACACCTCAGGTGCTCACAGCATCACTATCCATGGATGTACATTACATCTCACTGAGCATTCGTTCAATCAATTACAGTACTTCCCCTACCCTCCACCCTCCCTAAAGTCTAGCTACTGCTCAGGTCCGGAACACTGTCTAACCAGCGCCTTGGGAGGTGAAATATACAAATGTAATAATGTTGTTGTCGTTGTATAACTTTCAGGGGATCTTTAGGTGATTCTCAGATTAGTTTGGATGCTCTTAAGCATGGAGATGGGACTGTCGATGAAGAGGGTTTTGAGACGGGACTTGAAGGAGGCCAGGGAGGGGGCGAGGCGGAGGCAACTGCGGGATGGAGTTCCAGAGGTTGGGGCAGAGTGGTTGAAGGCTCGCCCGCCAATGGTAAGGCAGGTGGGTCGGTTGACGTGGAGCAGGCCAGAGCCTGCTGAGCGGAGGGGGTGGGTAGGTTGGTAAGGGGTTAGGAGATCGCAGATGTAGGGTGGGGCGAGGATGTGGAGGGTTTTGATTGTGAGACCAGGATCTTGAGATGGAAAAAAGTATCAATATTACTTTCTTTATTTAATAATATCAAAGAGAATGTCAAAAGGCAAACACATTTACTAATACAGTATGCTGCAGGTAGTTCAGTTACCAGCCAGAAAAGGATATTTCAATTGCCTGCAGTTCTCGTCCAATGACTTATGGTGGCGCTCCAGAACTATAAGAGAAAGAGAGGAATATAATACAATACATATTTACATTTATTTCCTGCCTTTCGTGTTGGGAGGACGAGCGAAGGCGCTTAATGTGCACCAAGGAAAGAAAAATAATCATAACAATCAAACAGAATATCTAAGGGAAAACAAGGAAGGAGAGACGACACAATAAAACTGTAAACTGGAACATACTGTTGAAATTACGGTATATTTAAAAACGTAGGGGAATTAAAGTGCATTTTCTTTGTCGTCTCTGACTTTCTAACTAAATTTCACATAATTGCATTTGTTTTTCTTTGAGTGGAGAGGTGAGAGAGCTGCTGACTTACCCACCTTTTGCCTTATCTAATTCTCATGTCATATACATCAGGTTCCTTGCAAGAGAAACTTTAGATTATGTAATCTTGACTCTCACATCGTTTACTCTGTTTCCAAGTACTTTTATACCTTAGTTTTTCCAAAATGTGGTCTTGCACAATAGGAAGGCATACTCTGAACAGAATAATTTGAAGTTTAATATCTTCTGCCCAGGAACCAGAATTAAATTGGGAATATGATGAGAGTAATGGATACCTAGAATTGGCGATGTCCTCCACAGACACGGGGTAAACTTCCACATGTATGCGCATGACACACAAATCCACTTTCCCAAACGTCCTGCAGCTGAATGTGGACAAGATGGAAGCCATACTCTTGAGCTTCCGTCAAAGTCTTCACTCCTGTGGTTCTAAACTCTGCAACCTACCTGGGCTCTCCCTCAGACTCACCGAATCAGTGCATGATCTAAGTGTCCGGTTTGACCCGTCCTTACTCTCCCAGATCCAGTCTTTGACCAAAACCGCCTTCCTCCACCTCCGCCACACTGCCTGCCTCCGACCGCACCTTACCCCAAATGCAGCTGAAATCCTTGTGCGTGTGTTTCTCACTTCCTGCCTAGATTATTAAACTCCTCACTGGTCTCCCCAACTCCACTATTCAAAACATCCAGCTAATTCAGAACTCTGCCCCGCCACATACTGACCTGGACCAAACTCCATTCAATGGTATAGAACTGAAACACCCCATCATTTTATACACATTTATACATCATTTATATATTATGAACTGTAAGGTTCATGGGATTGTTGTATGTGTATTGTATGTTGGGACGTCCTCCTGACGTGAAAGTGCTATAGAAATGTAATTCTGTTATTGTTATATGTAGCTCACAATCTGATTTTTAAGAACTTTATTTTTGCTAAGAAAAGTTCCCTTAACCCTACCTTAACTGAAAGGAGGACTCATGGTGATTCTCAGTTCTGTTACATTTCTGACAACTCATTCGTATGAGGATTACCAATTAGCTTCTAGAACCTGACTGATATCTCCTACTGGGTGCAATAGTAGTCAGAAACCTCCTCTCAGTATTCAGGACAGACCGACAAACAAACCTGGAATGTTCTTGTTATGTTCAGCAAATACAACACCATCATCTGACATACACAGACCAGTGCCTAATATACAGACAAGGTTTCTCCACCTGACATCAAATGATAATAATAATCATCCTCACATTTGATACAGTGCTTTTCACGTCTTCTGGACGTCTCAAAGCGCTTCACGGAATATACTGTAAAGTGAATTGACTGTATATTTGTGGGCAAAACATGTCAGTCAATTGTGCACAGCAGTGACCCACAAACAGTCGTGGATTGAAATGACCAATTTATTATATGATGATTTTTTTGTTTTAAAAAAGAGGGTGAAAAACCTGGAATTAAACCGCCACAAGAGGGCATTGATTCATTCCGTGTGGACTTGTGTTGGTGCTGCAGGTGGCTTTTGGATTGGGTTGGAAGTCGAATGGATGAGATTTGAAGCCTGGGCTTTCACTGAAGGTTGAGTAGTGATTTGAGGAACAGACCCATTAAATCAATGTTAACTGTAAAGTATGTATGCGAATAACGGCATTGTATTGCAAAATTATGAATAATCTATATATATATGTATATATAAAACAAAATTGTGGCAAATGTTAGGGAGAGATGAGCATAGACAAATTAGAGTTAAAAATAATAATGATAATCCTTGCATTTGTTATAACCCCTTATTACATATTCGAAACATCTCAAAATACTTCACAGAATATACTAGAAGTGAATCGACCGTATATTTTGTGGGAGAAACACGGCAGCCAATTGTGCACAGCAATATCCCACAGACAGTCATGGATTGAGTGACAAAATTATTTTTAAGCAATTAGTAGTCACTAGAAACGTGATCTGACAATCATCTAGTGATCGACTATCAGTAAGTTGTTGAGGTTGGTGAGGTTCCTGCTTACTTACTAGGTAAACAGAGGGATGTGGAGTGAGGCAACTTGCCCAACGTTTTGCCCTGTCAGCAATTGAACCCAGGTCCTCACGCTTGCGAGGCAAATGCCCTAACTGCTGAACAGCAATAACACAAATAAAACCAACAGATCGAAACAAACAAAACAAACCTAAACAAGGTGAACGAATATAATAAAATCCTTGCATTTGATATCAAGAGAGCCTTTGAATATACGATATTGATTTTGTTCGAGTTCAAACCATGCATAAAGTTTATTCTTGCCAGGGCCTATTGTTATTCCTTTCCCCCCCATTCCCCCATCCCCACTCCCGCTTCCCCACTCACCCCCCCCCCGGACTCACCGCCCCCCCACAACCACACACACACGTCTCTTGATTTGGGATTTTTGCAGGGAAGGAGTCTTGATGTGAGATTGCCATGGAGATGGAGCTGAGTCAAATGGTATCCAGACTGAATAATGTGCAAGCCAACATCGTGTCACATTCTCTCTGCACACACTCGCAGGAGCCAGCCGAGCGTGGAGAATGGGACACAGACCTCCATTGTGCGGGGGACACTTCAATAATCCCCAGTTACAATGTTCAACCTGGTGTTTGCCCAGGGATGGCCCATTTGACACAAAACACCAACAGCCAGCCGTGCTCGGGGGAGACCGAGATCCCTGGTGTCACAATCGCAGGCGCCTCCTTCAACTCCCAACTTAACTCCCACTTTCTTTTCTTTTTTTTTAAAAAAAGAAAGTTTCGCACAGAGAAAAATGGTCTGTCTCCCTTATCTTTAACTCTCTTGCCAGACTACACTCAACCCAACTAAATCTCACTACTCCCCACCCATTCCCTTCTGCCATTTGTTCTGCTGTATGCAACCGGCTGCTGCATTTCGCTCACAAAATATACGGTCGATTCACTTTACCGTATGCTCCATGAAGCGCTTTGAGGCTTCTAGAAGATGGGCAACGCATGATATCAAGTGCAAGGATTATTACTATTACAATTTCTGGTCTTGCCCCCTTGCCTTGCCAGTGCCATTCCTCCCAGCTCCCTCTTCTGCTTTCACGGTTAATTTATTTTGATCAGCCAGTTGTCTGACAGATATGGAAATCCATCACCGTTGCTCAAGAGTATCCAAACCAAGCAGGGAATTTCATCCATCCATCCCACCCACACGTAGAAATTCCAGAGATAGATAGGTTGGAATGGAATGGATTTATATTAGGAGCTGGTTGTGTTTGGAGCTTCCAATTTGCTCCGTCTCCAACAACCTCCTTTGCAGACAAAGAGTAACTGCGTGTGATACAGAGTTTTATCACAAGTCCTGTGTTTATCCATGATTTAAATCAATAATACTAATAATCCTTGCATTTGATATAAACGCTTTATCACGTCGTCGAGACATCTGACAGACTTACTACGGATTATGGAGTGACTGCGCATTTTGTGGGAGGAATGCTTACGCCAGAAAGGGTACATTAACAGGTTACAATCCCACACTTCCAACACGTCGTGTAAACAAGACCACCCGTGTCCCACAAGTATAATAAACGTAAGTGCATACGCTTAACACTCTGTATGGCTTACAGAGCGAGGATAATGCATGTTTAATTGCTTTTATCTTATTTTGTTTCAATTCCCAACCCCCCCACCAACCCTCCACCCATCCCCTTGGCATTTTCCCAATACACCCCCTCCCCCAAGGTGCCAGTCAATGTGGCTGTGGTACAATGTATATTATTCACACCGGTTCTGCTGTTAACTAGGCTAGTAATAATAAATAATCATTGCATTATGATATATCGCCTTGTCACGTTGTTGAGACTTTGCAAAGCGCTTCACAGGACCTGTGTAAAATCCATTCCCCCCACTCCCCACCCACCCAGCCCACATTTCTAATCAAGTGTAAAATAAAATCAAAACTTATGATTAGTTCTTCTGAAAGTCCAGATGACTTACTGATTCATGTGACGGGGATCTGTAAAACAGGGCGCGCCGGCGAGAGATCAAAAGAGTGAACACTGTACAAAAGCGAGAAACTCAAGTAGGCTTCAAGTTGCTGAGAGGAGAGACAGTGCTGAATGCACGAGTTTAACCAACCCTTTCAGACCGTACCTACAATCGTGTTATTCAACATCATCACAAGAAGCACTGTTTAGTTCACACAAAAACCCTGGAGTTTTGTGTGCCTTCGCCTTTGACTTTGCCTGTCTACCAACCGGGCTATTCTGATCGGGCAATGACAGGCGAGAAAATTAAAGCGCATAAGATGGGAGATATAGTGAAGCATTCCTTGTATTGCGCTTTTATTTATTTTTAGGTTGAAAAAAAACACTATTGCGTTCAGTTCTGTGTAACAAACACAGATAGACCCAAAGCTCAATTCGCTTGCCACACTTTTCTGTGGTTGCATTTTCTTTGATTGGTGGGGTTTGGGGAATCGCGTTTTCTGTAGGCTATTTGCGAATTGGGTTTGTCTGAAAACACAACAACAAAATGACATTTGTATAGCGCCTTTCACTGACAAATGTTCACATGGAACCGACTGCCTTGGGCAAGGCTGACAGTGACAGCGCACTGAGCTTGGAGAGTTGAGACATTAATCCAAATTATATTCTCTCTCTCTCTCCCTCTATTCACACACAATTAATTCCTTGTTTCTGTTGCCTTTTCAATGAAAAGTAACGATCAGAATAGAATGGCCCACAGAGTGAGATCGATCTTTCCCCCCTCCCCTTTTTTTTTAGCTGAAGACTGCAATAAACTGTAAAATAAATTGACTTGTCTTATTGGGAATAAAAAGTGCATTAGCCTGGCAAGGTGCCAAACCGTACCTCCTATTGCAAAGCAGATGCCCGATTTATACAGTTTGCAATGGAAGGAAAATCTCTTTTGAAAATAATTGGGGGGAGCGCTAGTGGTGGGGCACAATATATCAGATCATCTCGTCGATAAAGAAACCTATGTCATCGTGATTTCAATGGAGGGGGTGGGGTGGGGGGGAGGGGGGTGGAGGGGGGGAGTGCAGAACACCAGAATTTCATTCAACTGGTGCAAAGTGAATTGGTCTGACTGACGTGCGTTTGGTTGCAGTTGGGCCTTATATGTTTGGGATGTCCTCCCAACATGAAAGGCACATAAATATAATTTTGTTGTTGTTGGACGAACCATCATCGAACAAAGCATGTGCTGTGATCATTCCGGAGTTGTACATTGCAGCCTTTACTGCAAAACCTACACCGGTCTTGCTCTGAAGTGTCTTGCTCTCTCTCTCTCTCTCTGACTCTCCCTGTCTGTCTCTCTCTCTCTCTGTCTCACTCTCTCTTGCCCAACTCGTGTGTGTGTCTGTAGCTTTCCTGGTGTGAATAGATTTGTGTCAGGGTGGGCTGGCTACACATACACACACATTCATCCAAGTGCAATTTTGTTTTCAAATTCAACTGATGCGGTGTCAATGATATGCTTATCTATTTTTTTCCAAGCGAGAGGTTGTGTGTATGTGTGTGGAAGGACGGGGGGGGACGGGGGGGACGGGGGGGGCAACGGGTGGTGGGAGGGAGGAAAGAGGGGAGAGAGGGGAGGAGAGGGAGGGGGGAAATGTCTGCACTGTGTCCTTTCTCTAGACTGGCCGGCTTACCCGATTACTTTACCCCCTTTGTAATAAATATGTGTTGTCAGAAAAAGAAAGACTTGCGCGTTGTCAATCCTCAGCCGCGACACAAAGGGACAGTTATCTCTGAACTGTCACAGACATGAGATCTCCACAATAACGCACCTCTCGGAAACCACGGGGAACTCAGGAGAGGAGATCTCTACAACACGTTTAACTCGATTGAAACGAACGGTGGCCAAAACATACTTCTAGAAGATGTGAAAAGCGCTGTATCAAATGCAAGGATTATTAGTAATATATGTACATATATATATATGTAATCATATGAATTGGCTGGAAAAGCCAAAAATAAAAATGTCTGGGCTAGGGGAATGTAATACATGTCTGGTTTGTTAAGGTTTCTTCCTGTGTTAAACTAATTTTAATAGGGTGCTCAGCTACACATTTTAACAGGTCTTTTCAGCGGCTGACTGAGGAAACGCTAAAAATGCTTTGCTTGCTGTTGAGAGATAATTTTGAAGTAAACACTCCCCAGCAGGGGATTAATCCTTTTAAATAGGCTTAACACAGTAGTTTCCAAGGCAGGTTTCTTTCTTTGAAACCCTGGCA